>OY787668.1:46714684-47049684 GCA_963678985.1 Spisula subtruncata
AAATGTATGAGTACTTCATTTTGTAGAGAATTTCTCGTCGTATATAAATAAATAAATAATTTCATATCTACAAAACAACGATATACATGTACCTGATGCAATATTTAGGACTACTATGTTCTGTATTCACAATCTCTATTAGTTAATTCGGTTTGTAAAACATGATTCCATTGGTTAAACAAGCAAAGTTGGTTGACAACTACTAGTAATGTCAGTTAAATGATGAGATGATTACAGAAGAAATATCACATTTTGAAAATGACATGGGACCTAGTTTTTATGAGATTTCACCCTCGGCGAACATACATTAACAGTAATAAACGGAAATATCATTTTATCGAATTCGGTCAATGGCATGAACGTACCGTTCTGTTTGTCTTCACTAAATATTGATATGGAACATAAGTTGTAAGCTAGGTGTGTCAGAATCGAAGAGGTGTCGTGTATGTTTGCTGTATCTATAAGAACCAACTTGTAAATGTTGCAGGCGTTTAGTGTATGGCCAATCAGAGCAGAATTGTATCGTCAGGGGAATTCAGCAGATTCATTATTGACTCGGGGACAAGTTGTTCGATTTAGGAGACAAATCAGTCTAATCAATATTTGTTTATTACGTCTATTGAATAAATCGGATATTCGTCTGAAGTGACTAATCCTTCATTCGCCGCCATTGCCTGGCCAGTAAGATAATGAAATACCCTGTTCCAGTCTCGCGACATCATCATTCAAGACTGCTACACTGATTTATTGACGTACTCGAGGCGAAATCTCTAGACAGACTTAGACTCTCGGTCCAATAGCACTTCACACCAGCGTGCCTGTGATATATTGTAATATCGTCTCTATGTAATACTTTAAGGGAATTCAACGTTAAGACACAAACATTTTCGTTGTAAATGTCTTATTCCATCCTCCTCTTTCAAATATTTCAATTCCAACAATACGAGGGTGTCCCTGAATTACGTAGACTTTTGTATGGGTCATACAGAGAAATTATTTTTTGAGGAATGAAAACAGCATCTAGTTGATGCATGAATGCCATTCCAAGGCACTTTCTTACTTGTATTGAATTCTGCGTCACGACGTCGGTTAAAAGCTTATCACTACAAATACTATTGTTTTGGCTGAATTAAATTCAATATAATCTCCTTCACTGTCTTAAAACTTGTTTAGTACCTGTATGCGTACCCAATATTTGGACACATACCCGTATTAGTCCTGACAGTAACTGATAACCTTTGTCTGTACAACTTTTGCCAGGTGGTAGAAGATTAGTATTTGTCTGCTCTGACATAGTTAAGTGACGTCGCATTTCCGTTGGGTTTCGCTGTCGGCCCATGTCGTTTAATATTGTCTCAACCACGTTTGATGTGATTGTGCCATTTGAAAATCAGATCTCTCGATACAGGATGAGATACAAGCAGTTGATTTGTGTCAAGAATGTTAAAAAAATCACTGCCCCGACTAGCTGATTATTGGTTACTATGACAACTTATTAGAAAACTTTCTAACATCATGTAAACCTTTGTTTTTTATCCACTTGACATCGGTGTGGAGTTTTTCTACGGCAAATTTGGTGAACATGCATGTCTAAAAAAAATAATTATGAAAAAACTCTACGTCATTCTGGGACACCCCTCGTATATTCTTTATAAAATGTAATAGTTGTATTCCTGCAAACATGGTTAAATTACGTTTTATCTTTTATACGGCACTAATCTGGCTGAACAAATATCCATAAGGAACTACCGAGACCTTTCTGGAGGATTATTGTAGATATGACTGCTCAAATAAAGCAACGTTTGTTTTATCTTTTCATTCAATGAAATCTGGCGGAATAAATTTTCTTACAAAATAGACCCATGCATGATATGCATCACAGTGGCGGTGTTACACAGGCGATAGAAATGTGAATGACCATCACCAAATGGTGGCTGCTATCGCTTCACATGATTACGTCTTAAGACAGAAGGGAACGCAGTAAAATATAATTATACGGAGAATTATGGTCTAGACGAAAGTAATTCCGGTGAAATGGGTTCCTGGAAATTTAAGGTCACTTCCGATACATTGTTTCAAGACAGAGCATAACAGATGATACGGTTTGTTGTTTCTTGTTCATACAATTACGTACATTTAATTAATGGAAGAGCGGCAGACATTTTCGTCAAATAAATGTCTTTGATTTCCTGCTCAGCAGCTGTTTTTAAGTATACGTCTGATCGTGTCGCCAAACTTTCTCTGCAATCTCATTTGACAAGAAATTATGTGTGTGTTAGTCTTGGTAATTGATATTTGTAAGGTTGTTAGTGGTTATATTCGTTTTCAGATTGTCTGATACAAGCAATGTTTCAGGCTGATATTACAGCTTATATTGTCTCCATAAAAGGTAAAAGTAAATGTCAGATGTAATCAACGATGGTGAATGCTTCCATTATCTCCATGGAGACACACTTATCTTGAAATGTGGTTAGGACAGTTTGTCTACAGGTATACGTAACGAAACATAACGGTCATTCAGTCTTAAATTCCCCAGTTCTTTGTGACATTTTGTAGACAAGCAGTTGGTAACTTATCCCCTTTACATACTATGACAGTCTGTTAAATTCCCTGGATTATATAGATGTTATTCCATAGCCACTATTCTGTTTATATGGGATTTTATAAAAGGTTTCCACAGAAACCAGACTCCGATTGTAATGGGATATTTGTATGTGGTTTCCATAGAAAAAAGACCTATTTTTGATGGGTTATTAACTTATTATACTAGTAGTTGATTTTTATTGATCCCACGCATCTGTTTAGTCGGATATCATATATTATGTTTTAAATAGCAACCATACCTCGGGTTATATAATTTCCTACAAGAAAATAATTATTTCTTATGATACCTTTTTAGAATTCATGAACTCGTCAAACTTAACACTGTTTGAGAACTATTCAGTACTGTCCGCCCCACCGCCAACATCTACCAACCCTGTCTGTATCCACAATGAGATCTAAACTCATTACTGGATTGATGTAAATTCACGAACACCTACACAATATAGGTATGTTCTCATAGATTCGGGGATTTATTTATTATAAGTGGGCATGAGAAGTTAGTTGATGGCAACATCATTGTATTTTCGGATGAACTAACAACCTGGCCATTACGGAACTCATTACGAACTCAGTTAGGGACACCATCTTTGTATATATCTATCGTTGGAGATATTGAGTTAAACTTCATACTTATAAGGATGTAAACTGATGGGCAAACATATTTAAATAGTCTAAATGTCTCCACATTGACCAATATTATCTTAAATTCAGGATTATTCACAATTTCAACTTCAGAACCTAGGCCTTCGTTTGCATATTTTATATTACCTAATACTGAACAATTAATAGAAATCATAATTGCAATTTGTATTTAATGGTCATCTTGGCAATTGTAACTTGACTCGAGGAAAAAACAACAGTGATAAAAAGGACACTACCAATTTATCGTTATTCTATTCTATCCGTATTTATCTAGACGAGTTTGAATCTTGAGGACGGTAACTCGAGCGGAATTTTATTCATTGTCACATTAAAATCAGTAAAGCAATAACACCTACAGTAAAAAGTATTTCAGATTTAGTCTCAGTTTATAATTGCCTCCATGAATTGTCTGAAGATAATTCCATTCCAATGTTAGCCTTATGTAACGTATTTCGGAATATATTTTCTATTAAAATCATTGTGTTTGTCATTTATAAGTACAGCATGTACAGTCTGCTTCGAAATGTTTAAAGAAACAGCATACACGATGCTGAACAATGTTTTGATAGTATAAACTGATAAAAAATTGTAATTAGTGAGTTCTATTCAATATATTGCTTGGCATATACCAATCCTTATTCTGTGCGATGTAATGCATTATCTGAGCAGTTTGACAATGTATGCTTATATTATAAGTCTACGAATTAGCAAAAAAGGTATGAGAAAATCCGACAGGGAAGGCAGCACTCAAAGTTTTAAGCACGAGCCGTTAAACAATTTAAGCAATTTAGTAAGTGACATGGATGATGAAGGCCCCACGTATTTCATCATCTGTCTAATATTTCGTTTTATAGTCGCAGCTACATTTACAAAAGTTCATAATCTAGAAAAGTCAACGAAGTTAAGGTGTAGGTCAGATTATTTGCACTGTTAATGCATGAGGTGCAACTACTTAACACTTTTTAAGATTGTTTGCATAAACATTTTTCACACAATTATCGCCTTTGTTATAACCGAGCAGAAATGCACACAAAATGCTTCATCCGAAACCTAGAAATCATTACGTTATAACCGAGTTTTCTTTATATCCGATTACGTAATGAGCGAGTGGTATTACATTGAAATAAAGAATGGACGGAGAAATATTGTTCTCTGCGTTACACCGTATAGCCGAGAACCACTGTCTCAACACGGGCGTGGCCAAAACTGGTTTTGGTCAAGTTTTGTGGGTATAAAAGGTGATGTAAATCACCGGAGCGGTTACTTCTAGCGAGCTATTCGTTCGTGTTACATCTCCAATTTTCACGTGGCAATGGATGAAGCACCTGGTGCACCCAACATGGAGGCGTATATCAACGATAGGGTACAGTCGTCATTGAGCGCGCATAAAGAAGATATGCTCAAAGAAATCGGCGTGATGTTTTCAAAGATAAGTGACTCTAATAATTCTAGTCAGTTGACAAAAATAAGCCACATGATGGCAGTAGATACTCATAAATTTAAACGCAAAAGTAATGAAGAACAACATAAGTTCAATCAAAAACTTCACATTAAATTAGAGGAAGCTGAACAACTAACGGGCGACACTACAAAGTGTCAGGCTAAGATAGAAGAAGGTATTTATGTTTGTCGTTTTTTCTAAACAGCAATTCGTTAAGTAATATGCCAAAATGAATTAAAAATGCTAAGCAAAAACATTACATGTATTTTATATTGTATATACATGTATATCATAACAGTATCGATACTTCATGAAAACATTTTATGTATATTTTAAAATGTAACGTGAAAGGTATGTATGCTTTCGCGACTTATTTCATTGTTTGTATTTAACGGGTTTGAAACACGTGCGCCCGAATGAGCGGATTTCGTTGTTCAAACAAGTTTGACGATAGCGTTACGAAAGCACGTGCTCAAAATTTAGTGATAATACGGTTGTGTTGTAAAGGTGTAGGCAGTGTTTTTTTTGTGAAACACAGCTTACTAAACGACATTGAGCGAGTGCAAAAGTCGTTTTGTATAGGATAGGAAATGACTATAGCAGTAAATATGCACACATGCCTTATTTGTACAAGGTTTTAGTTTTCAAGTATGTGCGAAGTTTAATGGTACTGTACTATAAACACCGATAAATGTACTTTATATTTACCGTTACAATATTTATATGACAACATTAGTAGAGCTAATGCATAAAGGTACATGCCTTGTGTATGCATGCTTTTTGTAATTTTGAACTATGGACCGGTGCAAATGATGCGTATGGTCGGTACACAATGTGTTTTACCAGTTGTAAGGAATGTTGAACGCTCTAACATATTAATTTGAAGTCCGGTTACTTATATTATGTTTTTTCAGCAATTGAATTAACAATTGTTATTTAAAATATTTTCAGCAAAAGAGATGGTCGTATATCGACAAAAACTCATAAAAATCGCAGATTCAAGTGAATTGGGGTGGCGAGTGGTCGGAGAATACGAGTCAAATCCGTTGGCGGACGACTCCGACGAATAAAGAAAGATCTACAAGGCCGAAGCTCGAGCAAGTAAAAAGGTGAAGACCGAAAAAGCCAAAAGAGGAAAATCGGCTAGACCTGTCCCATACAAGAGACCACAGGGTAGAACTCAGAATCCCATAGCAGTACCGAGCACGTCACATACGCCAACTGTTAAACCAGGATCATGCTTTGCTTGTGGAAAATCGGGGCACTGGCGAAAAGAATGCCCAGAAGTAAAATCTTATAACAAGATAAGTATTGATACTTATATTTTAAGTAAGTCTCTTAGTTCAGAGATGACTGCGGAAGAGCAGGACGGTAACACGTATAGACACGTGGTTTATAACATGTCTAAAGTAACATGCACGAGTAAGTACGCTTCGCATAGCGATAAGGTACAGGGTAAAGCCAATGGTTGTTTGGAACCAGAACAATTAGTCTCGGAAAAGACACAAGGTAACACAATTGTTGTTTCTCCAGTAGGTAGGTTGAAGGAACATACCGGAAAATGGAATCAGGTAGCCGGAGATTTTATCTTAGATGTAATTAAAGGTGGATATAAAATTCCATTTAAAACATTTCCCAAAGAATCGATGATGAAAAACAATAAATCTTCACGGGATAGTCCAATTTTCGTTGAATCGGAAATTAAGGCATTGGTACAAAAAGGGATTGTTTCAGAAGTTACGAATAAACCTTTAGTAGTAAACCCATTGACCGTGGCATACAATAGGAAAGGCAAGCCCAGACTGGTCCTGGACTGTAGGCATATTAATTCACATATACATTTGTTTAAGGTAAAATTTGAGGACATTAAAGTTGCAGGAGAAATGTTTCTTCCCGGCTCATTTTGCTTTACATTCGATCTTAAAGGTGCTTATCATCACATTGATATTTGTAATGAGCATAAAACATTTTTAGGTTTTTGTTGGGTTATAGACGGAGTTCTTAAGTATTTCGTGTTTAACTCCCTACCGTTCGGTTTATCTTCAGCGGGACACATTTTTACTAAGGTTTTACGAGTCGTGGTTACATATATCAGATCATACGGTCATAAGGTTGTAATGTATTTAGACGATGGCATCGGAGGTCATAACTCATACGAGCAGGCTATAGTTAGCAGCGATTTTGTAAAAATGTCTTTGGTAGATTTTGGGTTTTTATTAGCAGACGACAAGTGTTCTTGGGAGCCAATCAAAAAAGTAACATGGTTGGGGAACATTCTAGATTTTTATGCAAATAGGCTGTTTATTACAAACGAAAGAATAGATAGGTTAGAATCTTCTATCATTTCTGCAATCCAGCATGTAATATTGGATAAATTCTGTATGGTGCCAGTAAGAGTTTTAGCATCAATTGTTGGGCAAATTATTTCATTGCAGTTTGTTCTTGGTAATGTTGTTAGAATGAGAACCAGAAACTTGTACAAATGTATACTTGCAAGAGCTAGTTGGAACGCTCCAGTCAAAATTACTGATAGCGCATTACAGGAACTTAAGTATTGGAAATGTAACGTTCGAAACATGAACAATGAAGGCAGACCGTTACGTCGTTCGGAAACATGCGAATATTCGCTGTATTGTGACGCCAGTGGTGACGGTTATGGTGGGTATTTAGTATACGAACTCATGCCAGATGTGGATGCAGACAACTTAAGTTCAAAGTATGTAGATGAAAGTCCCCCGGAAGTGGGCATGTTAGACATAGTGCTCCCGGAAGTGAGCCTCTCGTTTGACGAGAGAAAAGGTGGCAAAGATATGCTCCCGGAAGTGAGCTGTCATGATGCCAAGCGTTTGATGTACAATAGGGTGGATACAGAGTACGTGTATAGTACACTAGGCTCTGAGGTGATACCAATAATTAAAACAGGTAATAGAGCATGTAGTTCTGGAGATGTTACAAATGAGGTAACTGGTACTTGGAGTACCGAAGAACGTTTACAAAGTTCTACTTGGAGAGAAACTGAGGCTGTAAGAAGGTTGATTAAGTCACATGCGAATGATTTGGTAGGAAAATCAATAAAGGTATACTCGGATAACAAAAACGTAAAATCCGTCATAACCAATGGTAGCAATAAACCAGTTTTACAATATTTGGCTACAGATATTAACGATTTGTGTAAACAACATGACATTGTTTTATGTCCAGAGTGGATCCCAAGAGCCGAAAACGAGCTCGCTGATCACTTGAGTAGATGTAAAGATAGTGATGATTGGTACATATCAAAACGTGTATTTATGTTTTTGAGTGAATTATGGGGTTGTCATACTATAGATCGTTTTGCATCAAATTATAACAATAATTGTAGCCGATTCAATTCAAAATGGTGGGTGCCCTACACGGAAGGTATAAATGCTTTCGACCACTGTTGGCAGGGTGAAAATAACTGGTTAGTACCGCCACCCAGGCTTGTTGTAGATTGTTTGAACAAAATAAAAAATGAACGCGCCACCTGTTCAATGGTGATACCTCAGTGGAAATCGGCACCTTTTTGGCCTCTTGTATGTAACGAACTCGGTCAATTTATGTCTTATATTGTTGACTACAGGGTTTTGCCGAAAACAGGTGCTGTATGTACGGGTAGAGGAAATAATGGAATTTTTGCATTTGATCCATTATCTTTTAATATGATAGCGTTAAGGATTTGTTTTGCACGTACAAACAAAGTGCTTCATTTAGCTTAGACATAATGTAGTTACTACAAACGTAACTATATCCAGATACATGTATGTATATTATATATGCTAGGCATGTTATATTCTTATTATAAATTTTCAACAGGTATTGACTTAAAAGATACCATTCACGCAAGTTTGGCGAGAGAAGGAATCGATATGAACAAACAAGATTCCTGCATTGACCATATGGCTAGTTACATTGTACAATCCAGAGCAGACACGACAGTAAAGAAGTACAGTGGGTATTTTAAAAGTTTCCAAAAGTTCTGTGAAAATAAATCATTATCAGCAAAACCGGCATCTCCAATGTGCGTGTCCCTGTATCTGACACATATTCTAGACGAAGGAAAATCCGTAAGCGTAGTGACGTCAGCGCTATATTCCATCAAATGGATGCATTCAATTCATGGTTTAGAAGATCCCACGGACAATTCAATCGTCAAACATCTTGTTGATGCTGCAAAAAGGTTGCGTTCTAAGCCCGTCATAAAGAAAGACGTTATTGACTCCAGTATGTTAAAATCATTGTGTTCACTGTTTGAGCGAGATATGACTTTGGTAAATCTCAGAGATTTATCTATGATTTTGTTATGTTATGCAGGTTTTCTTCGTTTCAGCGAGTTAAGTTCATTGAATTGTAATGATCTCACTTTCAACATAGATCATTTGATGATCAGGATTAAGAGTAGCAAAACAGATATATATAGGGAAGGGAAAGATGTTATTATAGCCAAAGGTTCTTCAAATGCTTGCCCATATATCATGGTGCAAAATTACATGCACTCCGCAGGTCTCTCCGTGGCATTAGAGCAGTACTTATTTCGACCTATTCAAACATTAGGGGGAAAACGTATCTTGATTAAAACTAATAAACAGTTAAGCTATACTCGAGCAAAAGAATGTATTGTTTCAAAGCTAAAAATGGTTGCTCCAAATTTAAAACTGGGAACGCATTCGTTGCGCGCAAGTGGAGCAACTTCTGCCGCAAACTGTGCGGGGGTTTCGGACAGATGTTTGAAACGGCACGGTCGTTGGAAAACCGACCAAGCCAAAGATGGTTACATAGTTGATTCAATGGCAAAGAAGCTTAATATAACCAAAAATTTAGGTTTATAATTAAAAAATGACAGTGAAAATTGAATTTGGGATGTTCTTCTTCTATACTTTGTAACATTCTATAAATGCGTACTCGCCAACGCTAACTTAAACTGAGTTTGTAGTTTTGTGTCATGTATGGTGTTGAGACATATTGTTCTCTGCGTTACACCGTATAGCCGAGAACCACTGTCTCAACACGGGCGTGGCCAAAACTGGTTTTGGTCAAGTTTTGTGGGTATAAAAGGTGATGTAAATCACCGGAGCGGTTACTTCTAGCGAGCTATTCGTTCGTGTTACATCTCCAATTTTCAAATTCAATTTTCAAAGACAAGTTGAAACATATAATTATATATATATATTACTGCAAACTTATTTTTCGGCTTATCAGAGGAGTTGATCTTAGAATCTAGATGTGTTCCACATCGAACAGAAATACATGAGCCAATGTATCGTGGTCTTATTTTTAAGATCGTTTTATTATAATGGTTGTTTTTTATTGAGGGTTATTAGTAACATGCCAAGTGAAATGTCCAGATGCATGTATGTTAAAATTATTGTCATTTGTATAATCATTATGACGTTATACTGTTAAAATCATATTACATTCGGCTGCGATAGAATGGAAACAGTTTCCAGAGTATTTTTCTTACAAAAGTTTATCTCTGTTTTTCACCTGATCCATTTTATCGCATGGTCATGCCGTATTGCATTTTATACTGAATATTATATGATAATGAACGTTTGAGTACTCATGTAAATTCATAGACCTTATGAATGTACTCTGTTGTAAATACATATTTGAACTATGCATTGTCACACGTAGCACGAATAAATGCGTACTCGCCAACGCTAACTTAAACTGAGTTTGTAGTTTTGTGTCATGTATGGTGTTGAGACGGGGATTTTTTCCCTTAAGCTATAACCGAGTTTTTGTTATAAGCGAGTTCGTTATAAGTGAGTTCCACTGTTTTTATAATTCGGTATGTAAAACATGACTTCATTGGCTAAACAGGCAGTTGGTGGACAACTAATACCAGTTAAATGATGAGGTGATAACAAAAGAAATATCACATGGTGACAATGCCTTGAGACTCGTTCTTATGAGATGCCCCCTTCAATAAAAAGCATTAAACAGCAAGGTCATATTATCGAGTTTGGTCAATGACATGAACGTACACAATCGTGATTTCTATCTGTCTCCGTTAAATATTGGAAAAGAACGTAAGTTGTAAGCTGGGTGCGACAGAACCATCGGTGTGTTGTGTGTGTTTGCTATATCTACCAGAACCAGATTGATGCAAGCAGACGTTAAGTGTATGACCAATCAGAGCGGAATTGAATTGACAGGTGAATTTAGCAGATTCATTATTGACTCGGGAACAAGTTGTTCGGTTTAGGAGACAATTCAGTCTAATCAATATTTGTTTATTACCTCTCGTGAATAAATCGGATATTCGTCTGAAGTGACTAATCCTTCATTCGCCGCCATTGCCTGGCCAGTAAGATGATTATAGACCGTGTACCAGTCTCGAAACATTATCATTCAAGACGGCTACACTGATTTATTGACGTACTCGAGACGAAATCTCTAGACAGACTAAGACACTCGGTCCAATAGCACTTCGCACCAGCGTGATATTGGTAACTTGTTATAATGTCTGCATGTAATGCTTTAAGGGAATTCAACATTAAGACACAAACATGCTTGTTGGAAATGTCCTCCCGTTTAATATGTTGCTATTCCATCAGTACATTCTTATTGAGAATATAATAGTTGTATTCCTGTTAATATGACAAACGTACGTTTTATCTTTTTATACGGCACTAATCTGGCTGAACAAATATCCATTAGGAACTACCGAAACATTTCATGTGGATTATTGTAGTTATATGGCTGCTCACATATCGTAAAGTGTGTTTTATCTTTTCATTCCATGAAATCTGGCGGAACAAATATTCTTACAGAATAGACCCATGCATTAAATGCACCACAGGGACGGTGTTACACAGCCGGTAAAAATGTCAATGACCCTCAACAAATGGTTGCTGCTTTTGCTTTACATGATTACGTCTTATGACAGAAAGGAACGCAGTAAAATATAATTATACGGGAATTATGGTCTAGACCACGTACATCTAGTGAAATGGGTTTCCTAGAAATTTATGGTGACTCCCGATACATTGTTTCCAGACAGAGCATACCAGATGATACGATTTGTTGTTTCCAACTTGTTCCCTACAATTACGTACATCTAATTAATGCAAGAGCGGCAGACATTTTCGTCAAATAAATGTCTTTGATTTCCTACTCAGCAGTCATGTGTAAGTGTAAGTCTGATGGTGTCGCCAGATATTGTCTGTAATCACATTTGACAAGAAATTATGTTTGAGTAAGTCTTGGAAATTGATATTTGTAAGGTCGTTAGTGGTTATATTCGTCTTCAGTTTGTCTGATACAAGAAATGTTCCATGCTGATATTACAGCTTATATTGTCTCCATAAAAGGTAGAAATAAATCTCAGATGTAATCAACGACGGTGAATGTTTCCATTATCTCTATGGAGACACGCTTAAGATGAGGTTACGAAGGTTTGACTGGAGATCTTACGGTCATTCAGTCTGTCTCAGTGTACTTTGCTATTTTTTGTTGGCAAACAGTTTGTTTCAAATGAACATTTATACCAACTTTGTAACTCTGCTCAATCCGAGGTAAACTATGGGTGATTTTCCATAGCTACAAGACGATCAAATGTTTAAATGGGATAGTGTAGATGGTTTCAATACCACATGTCACAACCCATGGCCACATGACAATGCCTAAAATAATATGAAAGTGTTCAATACTTCATGTCACTGCTCTTGGCCAAATGAAATCGCCTAAAAGCATATCGAATTATTTAATACCACATGTAACTGATCACGGCCACATGACATCGCCTTAAAGAACATGACATTGTTAAATACTTCATGGCACTGCTCATAGCCACATGCAATTGCCTCTACTGGCATGGCATTGCGTTCTGCAACATGCCATTACTAACAACCGAATATGACATTGTCTACAGCCTCATGATCTTTGCCTGTGATCACATCACATAACCCGTTGATAAAGTTGATCATTCCATTTTATAACAGGTCGAAGTCAGTATTAATAAAATATTTTTTGTTATGGTATCCAGAACTAACTAAATTGGACACCATGTTTGTTGATTGCAACTTGTGATCATTTAAAACCCAAAGTAGACCAAATTGATATATATTATTGAAAGAGCACACTATATTACTTTGCCAACATGTATTAAGCATAAGAACAATTAAAATAACATTTATAACATTATTAAACTAGTTCAATTTCCCTGTAGACTGTCAGACCAAAAACCAACCATATGGCCTCGACGAAATAGCATTTATGAGTTGTTCATTTCACTTTCGTTTTCATAGACAAATTTAATTAACAAGAAGATTCCGGACTATACAGTGAACTATGGCCTCTCTGTCATTAATGCCTCTTGCAATAAAAAAGACACTTCTTTTGACTGAATACTTTCCGGACAGATTTGTTCTAAAAAATGTCTGGGACACCTCATATAACCTCTTCACGTCTAGTTCCTTAGCTTTGAGATGTCAATTAAGAGCAAATAACGCGACAATATACACGAAATTGCTTCTTCACTGTATAAGTCAAAATCTTTTCTGTCTGAATCGACGAAAATGTCACTTCTCGTGATATTACAAACCACGTGACAACACTTTATAAAGAACAAAGTACATTCTTCGTCTACCATATGATATTGTAGAGAATGCCCAAATTATAATAGCAAAAAGGTTGTCTAAAGCCCGAGAAGATGACAATGTTCGTGTTACTATAATTCGGATGTTAAATATGTAGAGCATAGCTTTGTATGAATAGCATGACATGTTTTAAACAGTATTTAAAATCAAATTATTTTGTGTATGGCTGGTTCAACCTAGGATGTTGTACGGTTAGTCAAGTGCTAAACCAACATGAATTGAATGACGAATACGATTGTTAAATGAAGGGCGAATGGACTACACATATACTTATATATACTGCATATTATATTTAATAGTCAGTATGCCAAGTACCAAAAAGTGGCCTAACCCCAAAAAATAGTACGCACAAAATGTTTTTGCATAAAATGGTTCTTTAACATGTCCCTTCATAGAAACCAAATGATGCAACCTTGTCATCATTGAGCATTTTGATATATTCAAGATGGCCGCCAAGATGGCCGCCAAAAATAGAAAATGTACATATTTATACAATTTTCTAGGTTAACAACCGTATAAAATGCATATGTTTTGTATGTTATTGTTAAATAAGTAGTTTACATATACTTGGACAAAATATTGATTTGAAATACCCAAAATGGCCGACAAAATGGCCGCCAAATCAGAACAAAATGGATAATTTTGTTGCTTTTATCACTCATATAACGCAATAATTCTAAAAATTATTGTAATAGTTACATTACATATCATTTTAAATAAACATCATCCAAATAGGCTGTAAGTCATGTCTAAGGGGGTGTAAGCATACATACTCCCAATCTTTGATGAGGGAGTATAATATTATTGCTATGTACTTAGTATCATGCTGGTGATGGTCAATTCACCAGTCGGTAGTATAAAGGTTTTCATTCAATAAGTCAACGAAAGCTTGGCCTGAGAATCCTTAATATGTAAGCAAAGATTGGTCAACAGTCGGCCCCTTTTGATGTTGGGGTAAGTATGTCTAAGGACAGGGTAGCAGAGACCTTTAACATGTACGAATAGACCAAATGACTGACGATCAATAAGAACAGTTGAAAACCAAGATATTTAAAATCAACAGGAAGGTTGATCATAGCACCACCTATGGATTAACAATACGAGTATCTATTATGTGTTCAGTACATATTGTAGATCAACTTCACTGTTGAAAATCTAGCTGAAAATGAGGCATACAAGGTTCAAGTACAATTATATTGCACTCTTTAAGAATATTCAAGTTGTTATGCAGAGTATATTTTGTATGTGGGATTTTAATTGTTTGATCGTTTTCTGAACCACTGCAAGGCTCAGTGTGATCTTTTAATTATTGAACTTAATGCTTACTTCTGACCTGGGAAGATTGCAGTACTAGTATATGGAATGATGACTTAGAACTACTCTTTCCCGACTGACATACAGCTTGCTTTGCATTTACAGACCAAAGTATTCTGAAGGCCATATGGAATGTGATAGTTTGATTGTGCTTGGTGAGTGAATGTGCCTTAACTTGTTTATTATCTGATGTTTCCTCGTTTTTATACAGCTTTGAATCCAATTGTTCGAGTTCATGCTAGTCACATAATCCTTGCTCATGATTCCTCCCGATTGCGTGACCATCTGGTTAGATGAATGTCCCTAATACGGTGCATATATATATATATATATGGTATAACTATTAATTGTATCATGTCTTATTGTTCTTGTCGAAATGTTCAGGGCCCGTATTCATAAAGCTCTTATCAAAGGGGAAAATATTCCTTAAGTTGATATATTTACCTAAGGTTTTATAGGAATTCCCTTAGTTTTATATGATTTCGCCTTAGATATCTGAAACTTCCTTAAAATGATGTTTCAGATATCTAAGATGAAATCATATAAAACTAAGTGAATTCCTATTAAACCTTAGGTAAATATATCAACCGAAGGAATATTTTCCCTTAGGAGCTTTTTGAATACGGGACCTGGACAACTTAATTTTGCTCTTTATATATGTATAGAGGATTGATGCCAGTATTCAATATATCACATTTGTGCCTGAATAGGTTAAGTTTCTTTTCTTGCAGCGTGTGCGCTTTGTGATAACAGAGGCACCGGCTTCGCACTTCACGCTACTGTTGAATTTCTCTGAGTAATACTAACCCACAACGCTCCTCTCCACCAGGGTATGAATTGGTTCCTTCGCAGGCGTTGGTGTAAATGTTCTATATTCATTGGGACATTAATTAGGATAGAAATAACCTCATCAGGGAGATATTATTCTTGACCTTGGTGATTGCTTACCGGTATGTTGAACAGCATTTCGCCGGTCCTGTATATGATGCTTACCACAGGGTCTGCCTGTTGGAAAGCACCAGTCAACATGGCAGAGAACATCAGACTGAACAGAGTTAACACAGGGACACAGCCATGCTTAACACCGTTTGTGCCTGGGAACTTGGTAGACGTCTCTCCATTGTCCAGGACTCAGGCCATCATTCCGTCATGAAATTGTCGAACCATAATGACAAAGTGGTCTGGGCATCCAACATTGGCCATTACATTCCAAAGTCACTCCTGACTGACGGTGTCAAGGGCTTTGGACAGGACAACGAATGTTGTGAAAAGGTCTTCATGACTGTTTTACTGGAAGCTGGTCGGCTGCAATGGTCTTATCTACTGTTCCGCTGTTGGCACTGACTTTCTGACAGAAATCCATTTTCTAGATGGAGTATCCGGCTGTTGAGCATTCATATTCTGGCAAAATGTTTTCCTGCAATGCTGAGAAGTGATATGCCCCTGTGGTTGTCATAACACTCTCTGTTGTTCTTCCGCTTGTAAATATGTACTATGGGTGCATCTTTGAATAACTGTGGTAGTGCTCCTCGATTCCAGCATGAAGTAAACAGTTCCAGCGGCGTCTGTGCCATAGGCAGACCACCGGCTTTGTATATTTCAGATCGAATGGCATCTGAGCCCGATGCTTTTCCACAGGCTAGTTGTTTAGTGGCTTTCACCACTTCCTTGATTACTGGTGGTCTATCCATCGTAAAGTTCATTTACACGTGTGGCTTGTAGACAATAGCCTCGTCATTAACAGAGGAGGGTCATTCAGTTATGGCATCTAAGTGTTCAGCCCATTCATAGAGGATATTTGACCGGTAAGTGATAAGTGTTGACGAGTCCGAGCTCAGGAGGGGTAAGGTGCCTGAGGATTTGGGTACATACACTGCTTTTAGTGTGTCATAGAATCATTTTGGGTCATTGGTGTCAGCAAACATCTGTATTTCTGAGGATGCGTCACTTACTGAGCTATTGGTCTTGCATGACTGGTAGCTTGGAAGTTTGATTAGGCTGTCCGAAAGCAGCTTTAATTTTTAACACTGAATCATGGTCCTGCTGGTGGGTCAAATGGAGGGGATGCTTTTCTTGCAGTAACCCAGATATCTTAGTATCGTTTTCCTCAAACTAGTCCTGGTGTTTTTTTATTGTGGGGTCGCGGATCTCCCGTGAATATAAGGGGAATATATCTCTGAATATATCCTAGTCGTCCTTAACTATGCTTTGACTGAAGTTAACGTCAGAGAATTTGCTGCAGAAATCTGTACGCTTGAGATTCTTCTTCCCCTGTGGCCTTCGCTTGGGTGTGAGATGAATGGATAGCTTAGAGATGACAACCATTTGTTCTGTCCAGCATTCAGCACCACACATGGTCTTGGTGACGTTAACGTATTTCATGTCCACCTTCCTGATGAAGACATTGTCATTCATGTGACAATGTTAGAATTTCAGTGTTTATGAAAACACGGGCCGCATATTACCTTATTTTCAAAATAAATTATCTATCATATTCCCGTTTTGGTGGTCGCTTTTACGGTCATATTGATTATTTTTGAACTTATTTGTTCAAAATACATTTGGAATACTCGTCCAGAACTTATAACAATAAAATACTGCATATATTGTGAGAATGCTTTTGCTAACATACACTACTGTATAGAAGCTAAATGTACATTTTTTTACTTTTGGCGGCCATATTGGCAGCCATTTTGATTTTTTCTGTATGCTTAGTGATGCCTAAGTTGTTAATTACCTTTGAAGGAACATGCTCTAGAACCAATACATGCATATTTTTTAATATAATGTGGTTTTTAATGATAACAACAATATATCACATTTTCCCTATTCGGTAGCCATTTTGTCGGCCATTTTGAATATTTTCGACCCTCTTTTTTTTAATACTTGTCTAGAATGTCTTCCAATAAAATACTAAGTATCTGTTCAGAATTTTGCTTGTTACCCACAAAATAAAAGATATACGTGTATACAATTTTTTTATTTTTGGCGGCCATCTTGACGGCCATCTTGGATATTTCAAAATGCTCAATGATGACAAAGTTGCATCATTCAGTTTCTTTGTAGGTACATGTCAAAGGACCATTTTATGCAAAAACATTTTGTGCGTACTATTTTTTTGGGTTTTGTCACTGGCATACCGACTATAACCACGTATATGGAGTAGCGAAATATTCGATAAAGCACCATAGAGACTTAGAACTTATAAAAAGTATTTAATTCTTTTATATTACATGCATAATCATTTAGATGTTATAAATGTCTCCAAAATCGTAAAAGCATTTTGTAGATAGATAAACGTCAACTGAGAGATTATTTATTGAAGCATCAAGTTGAACACGTCTATGAAACACACATGATGTAATGCTAAAGAAGACGAATTCCAGTTTTTGTGAATACGGGTAGTCATTACTGATTTTGTACGACTCACCTTCGTGCGTTCGCTTTATGGTACATCATGCATCATGAATTGTTTAAACGCATGTTTATAGTAATTTGAACGTACGATACACATTTTAAAGCACTTTTCCTGGAACTTTTGAAACGCCCCTCGTATGTCCTATATATACTCGTATTATGACGAAATTAAAAATATAAAAATAGTAGTGAAACAGTACCAAATAGTTCTCAAACAGTATTAAGTTTGAATAGTTTATAAATTCTAAAAATATATCATCAGAAATAATTATTTCCTTGTAGAAATTACATAACCCGAGGTATGGTTGCTATTTAAAACATATATAATATCCGACTAAACAGGTGCGTGGTTTCAATCAAAATCAAACTATAATAACCCCATTAAAATTAGGCTTTGTTTCTACGGAAACCAACTAAATAATATCTCGTTACAATCGAGATCTGGCTTCAGTGAAAACATTTGATAAAATCCCACTAAAACAAAATAGTTGCTATGGAATAACATCTACATAATCCAGGGAATTTAACAGACTGTCATAGTATGTAAAGGGGATAAGTTACTTTCTGTTTGTCTACAAAGTGTCACAAAGAACTTGGGGATTTAAGACTGAATGACCGTTATATTTCGTTGTATACCTCTAGACAAACTGTCTTAACAACATCACAAGATAAGCGTGTCTCCATGGAGATAATGGACGCATTCGCCATCGTTGATTATATCTGAGATTTACTTTTACCTTTTATGGAGACAATATAAGCTGTAAGTATGGAACATTACATGTATCAGACAAACTGAAGACGAATATAACCACTAACGACCTTACAAATATCAATTTCCAAGACTTACTCAAACATAATTTCTTGTCAAATGTGATTACAGACAAAGTTTGGCGACACCATCAGACATATATCTAAACACGACTGCTGAGCAGGAAACCAAAGACATAAATTTGAAGAAAAAGTCTGCTGCTCTTCTATTAATTAAATGTACGTAATTGTAGGGAACAAGTTAAAAACAACAAATCGTATCATCTGGTATGCTCTGTCTGGAAACAGTGTATCGAGAATCACCTTAACTTTCCAGGAAAACCATTTCCCCGTATAATTATATTTTACTGCGTAACTTTCTGACATAAGACGTAATCATGTGAAGTGATAGCAGCAGCCATTTGGCGATGCTCATTAACATTTCTATCGGCTATGTAACACCGCCACTATGATGCATATCATGCATGGGTCTATTCTGTAAGAATATTTGTTCCGCCAGATTTCATGGAATGAAAAGATAAATCACACTTTACCTTATGTGTGCAGCCATATGACGACTATAATCCTCATAAATGCCTCGGTTGTTCCTAATGGGAATGTTCAGCCAGATTGAGTTAAAAAAGTTACTATTTTCTATGGCTCTTTTCAGCTGTTAGGCCGTTCAAGCACTCTTAGACATTTTTATTTCCCCTGGTAATAGGGCTACCTCGATCTGCGGCGCCAAGAAATAGACACTGTCCTCACAGGTACTAGTTTACACCATGGTGGAGTGGATCATGTGGGTCTTGCTCCGAGAAATTAACCAGTGGTCCAAAGGGGGATCGAACCCGAGACCTCTCGCTCCCGAAGATCGCGCCCCTACCTCTAGGCCATCGCTCCCCTTAGTGCCATATAAAAGATAAAACGTACTTTTATCATGTTTGCAGGAATACAACTATTATATTTCTTAAAAGAATATATTGTTAGAATTGGAACATAGGGAGGAATATGAAATTTCCAACAAACATGTCTTTGTCTTAACGTTGAATTCCCTTAGAGCATTAACGATATCACAAGTTAACATTAGCACGCTGGTGTGAAGTGCTATTGGACCGAGTGCCTTAGTCTGTCTAGTGATTTCGTCTCGAGTACGTCAATAAATCCATGTAGCCGTCTTGAATGATGATGTCTCGAGACTTGAACACGGTTTATAATCATCAACTGGTCAGATAATGGCGGCGAATGAAGTTTTAGTCTCTTCAGACGAATATCCGATTTATTCACGAAACGTGATATATAAATATTGATAAGACTGAATTGTCTCCTAAATCGAACAACTTGTCCTTCAGTCAATAATGAATCTGCTGAATTCACCTGACATTGCAATCTGATTTACCGAAGACAAACATAAATGAAGGAAATCATACGATTGAGTACGTTCATGCCATTGACCGAAGTAGATAAAAATGACCTTGCTGTTAATTGCTTCTTACTTATGGTCGCCAATGGGGAAATCTCATCAGAACGATACCCCATAGCATTGTCATGATGTGATATGACTTCTGTTATTAGTTCATTACTTAACTGATAGTAGTTGTCAACAAACTTTGCTTATTATGCCAATGGAATCATGTTTTACAAACCAATACAACCAATATATATTGTGAACAGAAAACATGATAAATGATCTAAAATTACTTACCATAATATTATTTTTGCAGATATTCCATTCTGATACAACAAGAATAACAATACAAAGTGAAAAACTCCTACGTTTATAAATACCACATTTCCTTGCCAAATTAGAAATAATGTGTAGTGTTTTATGAACGTAAAAATCATCACAACGCGAGTGGTTAGGGCATCCGCCTTGGTTGGGAGGTCGAAGTTTCGAAAAGCTGGGTTAGAACTAATGCGATCGGTAGGTTAGTCGCCAGTTATTATCTCTATCAAGCACCCGGAATTATGACAAGGGATTCGGGAGGTACTGTACGCATCCAAGAAGTCTCTCAAAAATGAAAATTGGCTGACCCTTTCAACAGGAGTGACGCTATATAATAAACAAACTTGACCCAACAACACAAAAAACAAAACACTGAATGACCGCGCAAGCGACCAGCAACAATGCGACCGCACCCAAACAACCGGTCAGCATATATAACAACACTTCAACTATAATTCTGTATGGGCAGCCACACTAGCCGTGCTGCATATTTGGCATGCTCCTGGGTGTATGACCCCGACAAAAACTTCAGACCAACGTCGATGGTGAGAAACCTCGGGGCCAAGTTGGATTCGCATTTGGACATGGACAAACAAGTAAACTCTGTCTCAAGGTCGTGTTTCATGCAGATCCGACAAATAGGTCAAATCAGACAATACTTAACTGTTGATGCAACAAAATCCCTGATCAATTCTTTATTAACATCGAGACTGGATTACTGCAATTCATTACTATGTGGCACCCCGAAAATCATTCTGAATAAACAACAAATTATTCAAAATACAGCTGCCCGCCTCATCACACGGACACCGCGTTACTATTACATCACTCCTGTGCTGAAGGATCTTCACTGGCTACCTGTACAGTACAGGGTAAAGTACAAGGTATTGACTCATGTTTTCAAAGCACTACATGGAAAATCGCCTGGCTACATCAGAAGTATGTTGGAAGTATATACTCCACAAAGACAGCTAAGGTCTCAAAATGATTCTGTTCTTCTAGTTGTGCCAAGGACGATGACTGTGACTTACGGTGGCCGATGTTTCACAGCTGCTGCACCGAAACTCTGGAATGCACTGCCAACAGCGCTCAGAGACAGTAAATCACTACCGTCCTTCAAGAAAGCGCTGAAAACGCACTATTTTACTAGAGCTTATTAATGCTGACAGTGTGTATGTTCCCATTAGCTTGGCGACCTATCATTGGGCCCAACGACCCACATGTTCCCAGAACTATAAGCCCCATCCACCTATTGGTAGATCCCTACTGTTAAGTTTCGTAGGGCCCCGTCTACTGGGTTAAGTAGAGCCCCGCCTACTGTGTTAAGTAGGGCTCCGTCAACTGTCTTCAATAGATCTCTACACTAGGTTAAGTAGAGCCCCGTCTACTGGGCTAAGTAGAGGCCCGTCTACTGGGTAAAGTAGAGCCCCCGTCTACTGGGTTAAGTAGAGCCCCCGCCTACTGGGTTTAGTAGGGCTCCGTCAACTGTCTTCAATAGATCCCTACACTAGGTTTAGTAGGGCCCCGTCTACTGGGTTAAGTAGAGGCCCGTCTACTGGGTAAAGTAGAGCCCCGTCTACTGGGTTAAGTAGAGCCCCCGCCTACTGGGTTTAGTAGGTCCTATTTTTATATTTTATGTACTTTATATACTGTTTCAGCCATGTATTAGTCATGATTTTACAGCACTTTTGAACGTGTGTATACATGAAAAAAGGGCTATATAAATATGGTATAATAATAATAATAATACAGTAATGTAACATCCCTTATCATTTTGTCAAGATAATGTCACGTACAAACACTGGAATTATTTCTCAGACAATTCAAGGAGGCAATAATTTAATATAAACTGAGTCTAAATCGTATACTTTCTATTGTTTAAGTTAAAAATAATGATGCTTCACTAAATGTGACAATTTATTAAATTCCACTCGAGTTTCCGCACCAAATTCTAGAATTTACGTATATATACAAAATGTACTCATAAACCACACAGGAAGAATAGAAGCTCGATACATTGCTTTGTGTCGCTAATACTGATGTTTTCTCCTCGAGTAAAGCTGCAATTAACAAGATGGCCTTTAATACAAAATTATAATAATGGTTTCTATTAATATTTAAGTTTTAGGTATTAGAATTCATACAGACGTCGTTCTACTCTACTCTGAAGTTGAAATTGTGACTTTGTGACAATGAAATCCTGAATTTAAGATTATTAATGTTGGCTGATGTGGAAACATTTAGACATATTAAACATTTTGCGAACATCCGTATAAACTCAATATCACCAACGATAGACACCTTTAAAGACAATGTCCCTTATGTAATTCCGTACATTTTGTTAGTTCATCATAAAAGACAATGATTTCGTCATCAAAAACTTCTCATGCCCACTTATAATTAATAAATCTCCGAATCTATGAGAATAATCTTATATTGTGTAGGTATTCATGAGTCTATCCAGTATTGAGTTTGGACCTCATTGTGGATACAGACAGGTTTGATGGATGTATGCAACGAGATGGACAGGGTAAGATAAACCAGACGTAGGTGGCAGTGGGGGAGAATGTGGGTGGGGGAGCAATCGAAGCTTTAAAATAATATGATTCCGTGGGTAGAAAATTATAATAGGTTCCGCAAAATACTAGTATTACTACAAATGTGTACTCTGATCGCTAGTCATACGTCTTTGCTTAGTAAACAACTTGGATGACTTATCAGCCAGAGCAGGTTTATACAAATGAGCAACGCCTTTTCTTTAGACCACCGGTGTACGATGACATATTACGGTATACTACGCGTAGTATTCGTATCATGCAGTGCGATGGTCATAACGCATCGTTGATTTTCGGTAAAATAGTGGTCATCTTATAAATGTACACCGGTTTGCCTCTGTTTTGGACAATACTGTTGGTAATAAGCCGAAGTGACCCTTCATGAAGAAATTGGCAATACTCCAGAACAGAGATCGTTCCGCCTGCTTGTTTGTCGAAGGCTGCTTGGTAAATGTTTTTAAGTTAATCAATCAGACCATGTGAGTATAATTAACCGTTAAAATTGACTTAAAGGGTATATATTGACAACTTGCGTAATGTCAATTAGAACTCTGAGAGAAAAAGATTATGGAGAAGCTCATGATTATGAATGTTTTACCGATAAAAATGTAATAGAAATGTTTCATGCTATCTTGTCTCGCTATATCAATAGTCGTTACATATGGTTTCGTAGCTTGAAATCTGTCAATCGTGAAGGCTCGGTCATTTCCGTTTGTCTCCGGTAAATACACATATTTTGCACGCAAAAAAAGCCAAGGTGATGAGAATGTGAAGTCGTCTGACTATGACCTCGTGAAACAGCTTGAAATCCGTCTGACTATGATACCCTGTCTTCTCAAGGAAGTCGACGAAATAACAAACTATGGAGTATTTCCTGAAGGCTTACACGTCTGTCAATTTATGTCCCTGAACTTTGGGGTTAACATGACATTTGTCTGAAGGAAGTAACTTACCAATACCGGAATACGAAGCGCGCACTGTATATGAATACAGAACCCCAGATACAGACCACAAGAGACTAAAATATATATCTTAAAATTGCTTAACAGTTGCATATTGTGATGCTGCATGAGTGACGAGGGACAAATAGTTAGTCTGTAGATAGCCTTAGAAATACCAGTTTATTTGTAAGTGTATTTTCCGGGTAATTACAAATTCAGCAATATCTTTTTGATTGACAATGTAAAGTTTGGAAACAGATTGCCAAAACAACTTCAATGTACATGTACATTGTTCTATGTTATTATGCAAAGGGGAGGGTCGTCTTATGACGTGGTAAGCACTTTTGCCTTTAAATGTATGTACATAAATGACAGTAAACTATGTTTAAACTAACGTACATGTACCTACAATCGAAACGTGCCAAATGTCGCCATTGAAGAAATCAATAGGCTGGTCAAAAATGGTCTGTTTAACCTGGTTTTTCGATGTAATAATTTTAATGTTACTCAAAAAAGAGATTCGATTTTAAATCTGAGTATATGATACCAATGTATTTTTTTCCATGGACGGTATTTTAACTGGAACGTGGATAGAAATAAACTTATTATATGTTTCATATTCTAGTCTGGTTGTTTAATTCCAGACTTCTAAACTCCACAGTTTCTGTCTATATAACAAAAACTCTGCGCCAAAATTCGATTACGTCTACAATCAAGATGTTAATTCACACTCTGGCAAAATATCTTAACCAAACATAATTCATTTACATACAAAGTCTACGTCCATTAAGTAACTTTATAGATTTACATGCTATAAATGCATTATCCGCCGTCAGTTTCAGTTCTCGATATAAAAGCAGTGTCGCCAACAAACCATCTCATTGAATACTCCCTTACACGTCATTGGTGGATGAACTAAAACAAACCACTTAAATGTCTAGACACGAGTTGACAAGCATTACCATAATCACAGTGTTAGGTAGAATACGATGTTACCTGGAATAGTGTCACTGCCGTACTTGCAGCTGTTTGCTACCGAGTTCTTGGTGGTCGTTTCCTTCTTATTCTCTCATTTGACAGTCCAGACAACCTGTTGTAAATCCAGTGTCCAAAGATTACGTACACAAGTAAATAAAACTAAATATTGTTCAGGAAATGTTAAATACCAGCGGGTAATGTCACGTTACCACAGGCAATATCATGTGATTGTATAGACAATGTCAATTGGCTAGATGTTTGCAATGTCATGTAGCATAGCACAATGTCATATTAGTGAGGGCTTTGCCATGTGACAATGATCAGTGACAACGATTGAAGCCTCGTATCTAGGAAATTCCCAATAAAAACTGAGGTCTACTGGCTATGACAACAATTTATTATATCCACTATAAAACATAAGAAACCATATATAATGTCCAAATAGAAAAGAGAACTGGATACTATGGTAGAATCGAGGCATGGTTGCTGTGGACACGATCTACTAGTAATTCATTTGAATATAATTATTCGTTAGAATGATTGTTGCAATGGAATATCATCCTTTCTGTACCGTGAGTTGAACACATTGTCCAAGTTGATTTATCATCATTGGTTACCAGCTGTTTGTCTTCAAAATGTCACAAAGAACAAGAAGATTTAGAAACGAATGACCGTAATGTTTCTTTACATATCTCTAGACAAACTCTTGTAATTACAGTACAAGCGTGTCTCCATGGAGATGATGGAAGCATTCACCATCGTTGATTACATCAGATATTTACTTCTACCTTTCATGGAGACAATATAAGCTCTAATATCAGCATGGAACACGAATATAACCACTAACAACCTTACAAACATCAATTACCCAGACTTACACAAACATAATTTCTTGTCAAATGTGTTTTCAGAGAAAGTTTGGCGACACGATCAGACTAATACCTAAACACGACTGCTGAGCAGAAAATCCAAGACGTATATTTGACGAAAATGTCTGCCGCTCTTCCATTAATTAAATGTACGTAATTGTAGGGAACAAGTTAGAAACAACAAATCGTATCATCTGGTATGCTCCGTCTGGAAACAATGTATCGGGAGTCACCTTAAGTTTCCAGGAAACCCGTTTCACCGTTATTACGATCGTCTAGACCATTTCCCCCCGTATAATTATATTGAACAGCGTTCCTTTCTGTCATAAGACGTAATCAAGTGAAGCGATAGCAGCAACCATTTGGTAAGGGTCATTAAAATTTCTATTGGCTGTGTAACACCGCCATTGTGATGCATATTATGCAGGGGTCTATTCTGTAAGAATATTTGTTTCGCCTGATTCCATGGAATGAAAAGATAAAACACCCTTTACTTTATGTGAGCAGCCATATAACTACAATTATCCTCATGAAAGGTCTCGGTAGTTCCTTATGGATATTTGTTCAGCCAGATTTGTGCTGTATAAAAATAAAACGTACGTTTATCATGTTTGCAGGAATGCAACTATTATATTTTGCAAAATAATTTATCGTTAGATTTGCAACATATGAAACAGGCGGATAGAATAAGACATGTTTGTGGCTTAACTTTGAATTCCATCAAAGCATTAAATGGAGACGTTATTACAACTTACCACTGGCACGTTGGTGTGAAGTGCTATTGGACCTACTGTCTTAGTCTGTGTAGAGATTTCGTCTCGAGTACGTCTATAAATCAGTGTACCAGTCTTGAATGATGATGTCTTGAGACTTGTACACGGTCTATAATCATCTAACTGGCCAGACAATGGCGGAGAACGAAGAATCAGTTACTTCAGACGAATATCCGATTTATTCACTAGACGTAATAAACAAATATTGATAAGACTGATTTGTCTCCTAAATCGATGGACATGTCCCCGAGTCAATAATGAATCTGCTGAATTCACCTGACAATGAAACTCTGATTAGCCATACACTAAATTTCTGCTTAAAACAACCAATACTTGGTCCATGCAGATACATCAAAACATGGCTGGTTCTATCACATATAATTTAAGTAGCCTACGTTCCAATCCAATATTGACCGGAGAGAAACGGACATGGCCGAACTTATACGATTGAGTACGCTCATGCCATTGACCGAAATCGACAAAAGGACATTTTCGTTTATTGCTTTTTTATTTATGTTCACCAAGGGGGAAATCTCATACGAACGAGTCCCCATGGCATTGTCCAGTTATGATATTTCTTCTGCAATCATCTCATCATTTAATTGACATTTGTTGTCATCAGCTAAGCCAATGAAATCATGTTTTACAAACCTAAATAACCAATAGACGATATGAACAAGAATTATGGTTTTCCTAAATAGTATTGAATCAGTAAAAGTTTTTTGTTGAATTGCAATTGTATTCCATTTCGTTTTTAAATTTTCAACGAACAATACACTAAAGAATACAAAAATATCACTTTATAAATACCATTTTCCTAGCCAAATAAACAATATTGTATGTTAAATGAAACAAATACTTAAAAACAATAGTACCAACAGTGATACCCAGTGATGCGAAGAATAGAAACACAAAAAGTTGCACCAACAACCAGCACAAATGCAACCTCGAAAAGTCATTCGTTTACATGGATACATGTACCAGCACGGAGTATAATTATGCGGACCTCCACATTAGTCGAGCTGCATATGAAACATGTTAATGTATACGTGTATGTCCCCGACACAAACTTCGACAATTTTTGCAACTTCATCACAAGATGCTCACCATACAGTAATGCAACATCCCTTATCATTTTGTCAAGGTAATGTAATATCGAAACACTGGACTTGAATTGAATTATTTCTCAGACAATTCACGGAGGCATTTATAAACTGAGACTTAGTCTCGTATACTTTCTATTGTTTAAGGTATTGCTTTACTTATTAAATGTAACAATTTATAAAATTCAGCTCCAGTTTTCGTCCTCAAACATTTCTATAATATAAACGAGTACAACACACGGATAGTATAACATTACTATATATTGCTATTTGTCCTTCTCGTTGCGGGTTTTCTCCTCGAGTGAAATTGCAATAAACATGATTGTCATTACATACAAAATTGCAATATGATTTCTACTACAAGCATTTAATACTTTAGTTTTATGTAATAGAAAATATGCACACGTAGGCCTTAATGAAAATGGGAATTCCTAATTGATATTAAGAAATTAAGAATATGGATTAGTTCAATTTGAAATATAAGGCATATTTGTTAATCAATTAGCATAACATATACATGTATATCACCAGCGTTATTTCGCGTTAATACTTCCAATGTCTTAAACATTCGGTGGTCAGTGTGTCGGAATTATGTCATTGGATTGGAGAAGTATGTTATCTGGTCAATGTCAAAACCTTTAACGTATTTTTCTTCTTAATGTAATTTTTTTTTCGTATAACCGATAGACGCATTCATAGACGATGTCACTAACGGAATTCCGTAATGTCCAGGTTGTTAGTTAATCATAAAAGAGTATGATGTTGTCATCAACTAATTTCTCATACCCATTTATAAAGTTATAATAAATAAATCTCCGAATCTATGAGAATTACGTATATTGTGTAGGTGTCCATGTGTCTACATATATCAAGTATTGAGTTTGTGCCTCATTATGGATACAGACAGGGTTGTTTGAGGTATGCGGTGATGTGGACAGGGTAAGCTTTTTCAGATGTAGTTTGTGGTTGCCTAGACTGTAGGCGGATGCGCAATAGGAGCGTCGTTGCGCTTTAGCAATCACGTATGTAAATAGTTCCAAACATTCTAGTAGTACTACGAAGGATATTCTTACCGCTTGTCAAACGTTTTCAGTGAGTCAATACTATGGTTGACTGATCATTTATACTGAAATTTAACGTAACGTTTGTTACAGTAAACCGTTGAAAACTTGGCTACCTCATTACAATAAGAATCCGTCAATAATAAAACAACATGGATAAAAAGACAATCTCGATATGTAAAAAAAACAATGTTCATGTCCATTTGGACACGCAGTTGTTTATCTAACCTCGATCAGTATTAAGTGATCCTTGTTTCATCATAAGTCTAAACTTGAGACCACCGATATGAAAAGACAGGTAGGTTCTTCTCATAGAGTATCATACACGGTGTCAGAAGGGGAGGGTTGTGTGATGGTCATACCCCGGTGTGCCATGGTAATAGTCTTTTCAGGACAACCATGTTGGAAAAAGCTGAATAGACCCTTTCCTGAAAATATGGAACCCTGTGAGAAAAAGATTAATAAAAGGTTGGTGATTATGTATTGCCGATCCAAAATGTAAAAATAAATGTTTCATGTTATCTTGTCTCGGTCTCGCTATATCAATACCGTTTATATATGGTATCGTGCGTAGCCTGAAATCTGTCTGGCAAGGACCTTGGATCTTATCAAAGAATTGACGAAGTAACAGACTATATAATAGTAACAATATTTCCTGAAGACTTTCTATTTATATAATATGTCAATTTATGTCCCTGAACTTTCGGGTTATCGTGACATTTGTCTCAAGGAAGAAACTTACTTGAATACGAAGTATGCTCAGTATATGAATACAGAATCCAAGATACAGACTACAGCTATGATACTGAAATGTACTGCTGAAGTGTTGACTATGGACAAATTGGTAGACTGTAGGTAGCTTTGGAAAAACAATATAAGTGTCTTTTGTGGGTAATTTCACAATTAGTAATTTCTATTTGATTGAAATGGTAAGTTTTGGAATTAGTAATTTCTATTTGATTGAAATGGTAAGTTTTGGAATTAGTAATTTCTATTTGATTGAAATGGTAAGTTTTGGAATAAGTAATTTATATTTGATTGAAAAGGTATGTATGGAAACTGATTATCAAAACAACTTCAATGTACATGTACCTACAATCAAAACATACCAAATGTCGCCCTCGAAGAAAGCAACAGGCTGGCCAACTTAATCTGGTTAACATGTTACGTGGAATTTTGATGTTATAATGTTTCATGATTTAAATTCAAAATAGAGATACCCTTTTAAATCTAAGTGTATGATGCCAATGTCGTTTTTCGATGGAAAATATTTTAAATGGACAGTAAATAGATATATACATGTAATATTCTTCATATTGTTGTCTGGTTTTATAATTCCAGACTTCTAAATCTCACAGTTTCTGTCTATATTATACAAATTCTGCACCAAAATTCGATTACGTCTACAATCAAGATGTTAATTCACACTCTGGCAAAATATCTCAACCAAACATAATTCATTTACATACAAAGTCTACGTCCATTAAGTAACGTTATAGATTTACATGCTATAAATGCATTATGTGCCGTCAGTTTCAGGTCTCGATATAAAAGCAGTGTCGCCAACAAACCATCAGCTTGAATACTCCCTTACACGTTATTGGTGGATGAACTAAAACAAACCACTTAAATGTCTAGACACGAGTTGACAAGCATTACCATAACCACGGTGTTAGGTAAAATACGATGTTAACTGGCATGGTCTCTATGCTGTACTTATTGCTGTTTGCTACCGAGTTCTTGATGTTTTTTTCTTCTGATCCTCTCATTTCACAGTCCAGACAACCAATTGTTAATCCAATGTCCAAAGATTGATACTATTACCAGTGAATATGGTTCGTGGAATGTCTTATACTGTCACCTGACCACAGGCTATGTTATAAAAAGTCCAGATGCTAGACTACATGTAGACAGCGTCATATTGTTAGCGTGAGCATTGTCTTATAGCAGAGCGCAATCATACTACTATGTTATTGTAGACAATTTCATTTTATTATGGACAATGGCGTACAATTGTGGACAGTTTCATGTTTTGCTAGACAATTTATGTTAGATTGGCCAATGAAGTGTTACTGTAGGCATGGTCATGGTATTATGCATGTCATTTTGGTCAATATCATGTCATTATGGCCAATGGCATGGTATTATGGTCAATGACATGATGTTGTGGACACTGTCATGTTATTGTTGACAATGTCATGTTGTCATGGTATTATGGGCAATGTCATGTTGTTGTGGATAATGTCATGTTGTCATGGTATTATGGGCAATGTCATGTTGTTGTGGACAATTTCACGTTGTCATGGTATTATGGGCAACGTCATGTTGTGGACAATGTCATGTTGTCATGGTATTATGGGCAATGTCATGTTGTTGTGGACAATGTCATGTTGTCATGGTATTATGGGCAACGTCATGTTGTGGACAATGTCATGTTGTCATGGTATTATGGGCAATGGCATGATGTTGTGGACAATGTCATGTTGTCATGGTATTAAGGGCAACGTCATGCTGTGAACAATGTCAGGTTGTTGTGGTATTATGGGCAACGTCATGTTGTGGACAATGTCATGTTGTTGTGGACAAAGTCATGTTGTCATGGTATTATCGGCAAATGTTATGATTTTGTGGACAATGTCATGTTGTCATGGTATTACGGGCAATGTCATGTTGTTGCGGACAAAATCATGTTATTTATGGCACTATCATGTTTTTGCAGACAAAGTCATGTTATTATGGACAATATCATGTTTTTGCAGGCAAAGTCAGGTTATTTTTGACAATGTCTTATAAACGTAGACCATGCAAGATACCAGTGAGCAATGTCATCAACAGTTCAAGAAATGTCATCAACAGTTCAAGCAATGTCACCAACAGTGAGCAATGTCATCAACAGTGAACAATGTCATCAACAGTGAGCAATGTCATCAACAGTGAGCAATGTCATCAACAGTGAGCAATGTCATCAACAGTGAGCAATGTCATCAACAGTGAGCAATGTCATCAACAGTGAACAATGTCATCAACAGTGAGCAATGTCATCAACAGTGAACAATGTCATCAACAGTGAACAATGTCATCAACAGTGAGCAATGTCATCAACAGTGAGCAATGTCATCAACAGTGAGCAATGTCATCAACAGTGAGCAATGAAATGTGGCAGTGGCTAATATATAGACTGGCAGACAACATTTTAATCAAGAAATATTTATATAGTTCATCTGTGTACTTTTCAGGGTAATTTCCCCAAGTGCATTACCCTGTTTCCCTTGGGGCGGTATGTTCCACCCAGATATGTGGAAATGATTGTGTTGTAAATACAAATGTATGTGCAAATATGGTAGTTTGTTGGCAAAATAAAATTTGCCCATTTTCAACTCAACATGGTTACTGTTGTTTAATATTTCCACATTCTAGTTGCATGTAATCATCTTGTCCCGGTTTAGACAATGCACATAAAAAATATGACTACGAACAATAACAGAAAGATAAGACAATTTAATGAACATTATACAAAATGTATTTATACAATCTGTAGTACCTGACAACAGTACATAATCTATATAAGGAACTGAATGGTAACAGTAACTTGCAAATAATATTTAACAATATATTCATTTCTCTATAAAACAAACAAAAAAAGGTTACTATAGTGTGCCTAGGATAACATGAAACACAGGAAAATGTGGTATTTCCCACATAGGTGTTTTAACCAAGTGTACAAGTGAACACGGTTTATCAGTGTTATTTTAGGATAGACTTGACCATATGTGTTTACTTAAGCAACCAAATTTTCAACAGTAGGCAACTGGGTAAATGTTCGTAACTACCACATTATCCTGGGCGCACTCCAATTATATATATAACACTATTGAAATCTGTTCATATCTTTTATACTTATACATGTACGTAATTCTCATGTCTCTACTTTTATAAAATAAATTAACAACAGTTACTGCTAACAGTAAATAAAACACAGACAAATGAGTATGTATATGAAACCAATACTGTAAGTGAAGATAAACTGGTATCAGTGGTTACTAAAAACACGAAACACCAGAAAAAAATTAAAAATTAAGGGCCATTTTGTACCAACTATCTTAAGTAAGGGACAGAATATAGAATATACATGCGTGGTGTGATGGACTTTCATATCAACTTTCTTAAGTAAGGGACATTTCGTACCAACTTTAGTAAGGGACAGTTCGTACCAACTTTCTTAAGTAAGGGACATTTTGTACCAATTTCTTAAGGTGTAATGGACATTTCATACCAACTTTTAAAGTGCTTAACTATTCTTAATGATTTAACACCCAGTGAAATCATAATTAAATAATAGGTTTATCCTAAATACCATTGTTCATGCATAGAAGAGTATGTTCATTAAATAAATTCTATATTTAATCACTGTTTTATCACTTTACTTTCAAGTAGTTTTAGAGGCGTTTTAATGGTTTTTAAATTGAACGGAAAACAGAATGGGATAAAATTTGGGAAAGACTGCAAAGTTTGAACATTGAAAGCAAAATAAAGTATAGAAAGTCCCTGATTCAGTGAAAACAATTTGAATCGCTGGCTTAGAATGAGAAGGTCGTAACTACTACTACTACTACTACTTATGACCTTATAAGTCTGATACATATTTAAAATCAGCATCATAAGGTGCTTCTCTATGAGCACGCGTAAGCATCCTATTTTTGTGAAAATTGGAACTTGTCATGTTGACCAAACTCAGGTTGAAAGAGCTTGTTTTACGAGTAATAGAGTAATTTTCAGGCAGCTTTTTCTTGATTTCTCAAAATATCAATTTTGTACTTATGACCTTCTCATTCTAAGCTAGCAAAATGTATTATGCAAACATCCAAACTTGGCTTTACTTAACATACCATGTAAGGCCATACCAATCGACTTTTATGTTTAGCGATGTCATGCGTCTAGGTTTTGAAGTCAATTTTCAAAATGAAAAAAACACAAGCAAAAAACAATAAATTTTGCTCTGGTAAATTCAAATAAATTTTCAAACTCATACCAAAAATAATGGTACCAAGTATACATTTTCTGACTTCTGCCAAGTCTAAACACCCTTTTGGCCAGGTATTGCCACTTGGTGGTAAAAATGCCACAATACAGATCCAATTGAAACATTGTTTTTTTAATCCACATTGTTTGTTTTTGTGAATAGGTAGGTAGGTTTTACAAAACCAGACCTGATGCTAAACATAAAAGTGATTTGGTATGGCCCAAGTTTATATATACAGAACATATTTAAACTCCAGCACAATCTCGGTGACATTGCATAGAAATATATAATCAGAAAACATCACACGATGATACTCATATGGTACCTATGGAATGGGTAGAGGCATACAGTTATATTTGATCATACTCACAGGTAACTGTATCATTGATAAAGACTAAAACAAAAATGGACCTTGAAAGAAAAATAAACATTTTACAAAAATATTTTAACTTTATCATTGATAAAGACTGAAACGAGATTTTTTTATATTTAACTATTTCTGTAAAAAATGGACCTTGAAAGAAAAATATAAATTTTACAATTTTTTTATATTTTTTTTATCAATGATACTGGTACCTGTGATCATACACAGTCATCAAATAATATTTATAATCTATAATCACAGGCATAAGTACCACATCAAACCCCTTTCAGAGGTCTAGAAATAGGGGTAGTTATATGTTATCATACATAATGATGCTGTGACATAAAATTTGTAATATACATTTACATGTACCACATTGAACCCTTAATAACAAAATACACTGGATGGAATGCGAGATATAAGTCAGAAAAAGTTCTAAACCCAAATATAACATAGTTACTGGACGGAATACTAGTATTTTGATATCCCAACACCATACTGTCAAGCCTTTCATATATGTAACAATGGATGGAATGATTGTAAACAATAAATGTTCCTGAATAACATTTTCCTGGACGGATAATATATAGCAAAATACTCGATTTCCCCCTACCATACAGCTTGGACGGAATGTTAAAAACCTATGCCATACAGTATGCATTATAAGAGTAACAAAAGAAAGTTTGATCAAATACACCATGGAAAGTGTTTTATATACATATACATATCAAAAGTCAATTTTAACCCTTTAGTCCAGAAACCCCTAAATTCCCTACTAAAAACTACAGGTAACTGCAGTGTGAAAACGAATAAAACTTTTTTTTTTTTAAATATAAATTTTCCAAAAAAAATGTTTTTGTGGATAAAAACCCTGTTGTCAATCCTATACATGAATATTGAAAAATGTTCATACTTAAATATACATCTTAAATTTTACAGACCTTGGAATATATTGATCATAACATCTATAGCCAATTGGCTATCCTTATTCTCAAATCAAGTAATATCAATATTGATACAGGGTATTTTGTGGTGTAATTAATCTGGATTTTCTGGTTGGTAAATGGTCAAATTCAAACAACTACATGCCACATAACAGAATAATAAAAATCTTAATATAATAAACAACTCTATATTTACAAAGTTTGAGAAATACTGGTAACATTTAAATATAATTACCACCCTTCAAAATCAAGCTATCAAAAATAAAGCATGTTAGATACATTGAAACATTATTGACACACACAGATGCAGACCTATGTTTGTTCACAAATTGCTGTTGAAAACATTAAAATGTTCAATATTGTGTGGGAAATATCTATTGGTCAATTATTTGTAAAACATGGTTTCATTGGTCAAATTTTGATTTTTTTCATTCGGAAATTATTTGTTTAACATGTTTTCATTGGATAATTATTTTTTTAAATGTTTTCGTTGGTTAAAGATGAAATTAAAGCTTGTAAGTATTAGGTATGACTTCCCTAATATGGAGTCACAGTCTAAATTACCGTTTTAAAATGTTTGTGAATGGGCAAAAACCTCAGTGAAGATTGATTAACCAAGAGGCCCCTGAGGGGCCAGTTACGCTCACCTTAGTCATGTGGGGAAATTTGAGTTTTGCAGTTAATGAGAAGAAGCCTTCAAAGGATATTTCTATTTTTAGCTCTGGTGGCCATCCAGTTTAGCAGACCGGAATAATTTTATGATTTTAGCCATTTTGGTTACAGGTCACCCAAATATCATTTGTGTAAAGTTTTATCAAAACCCGTCAACCGGTTAAGGAGAAGAAGTTGCTTAAAGGTTATTTCTATTTTTAGTTCTGGTGGCCATCTTGTTTAGTGGAGCGGAACAATTTAAGTTTTTTTTCGGTAAAGGGTCACCCAAAGATCATTCCTGAAAAGTATTATTAAAATTGGCCAAGTGGTTCAGGAGAAGCAGTCGTTTAAAGATTTTTCTATTTATAGCTCTGGCGGCCATCTTGTTTATTTGAGCGGAACAATTTTAGCTATTTTTAATGAGGGTCACCCAAGGATCATCATTGTGAAGTTTGGTTGAAATTGGCAAAGTGGTTTAGGAGGAGATGTCGTTTGAAGAAATTGTTGACGACGACGAACAACGGACTACAGACTACAGACAACTCGGTATGACAAAAGCTCACATTGAGCAGTATGTGCTCAGGTGAGCTAAAAAATAAAGCATAAAATTCAAAATATTGACAAAAAACATAACAGTAACAATACATGGAGGAAACACATGAATGGCTTACAAATATTCTAACTCAAGATACAAGGGATGTTCCGAAAGTTCGGGACAAGTGTCCAATATTTTCATAATACAAAAATGTACATTCACTATGAAAGTTTCAACAATTGTAGAAAATATCAAAGAAAAAAGTCTGGTGCACTTTCCCACAAATTTTCTTAACATCCCTCGTAAAGCATTTATAAAAATAAACCAGATTCTATATAACTCATAGAGCCAAACATGATAATTGCAGTTATGCATTACATTTAAACTGAAATATTTGAGAATCATAAGCTGTTAATATTAATTTGAAGTCAAAAGTTTGCTAAATGCACAATCTTTGATATAACAAGTCAATGTTGAGACTTGTATACTCTTGGGGCACTAGTATATATACCACCCAAGATTCTTCCATATTCAACATAGTGTTGTCACAAAGTTCTTAGAATGGCCACCCATGAAATATTATCAATGTTTATGTGTATCAACAGATACAAATTTATAATATTCCACATATTGACGAGCGAAATATGCCGAGCCATAGCCTTTAGCAAGGCTTAGTAATGAAAGGTTTTTAAACACAAATGTAGATCTCTGATAGATGAGCGGTAATTGAAACGAACATCTATTTTATATTAAGGTTAACATACAAAATATATGAGCAAGAATAGTACATCACTCAGCAGTGAACCTGGAATAGCGTCTCTCACACTCAGTAATACTGCCATGTCACTCAGCAATACTGCCATGTCACTCAGCAATACTGCCCCAAGCTTGGAGTATATTCTCTCACTCGGCAATACTGCCCCGAGCTTGGAACATTGTCTCATAAGATGGTGGCGCAGATGGTGTAGGGGGCGTCATTGGAAACTGAAAATATAAATATATAAAGTAAGGTACAAGGCTATGTATATTATTAAAGACAATGAATTTATCGTTCCTTTTGGTGCAAGAAGGTCGTATCTCAGTAAGATACAAGCTTGTTGAACCAAAGGAACTTAATTGTTATGTGTAGTTGGGATAATTTCCATGGAAGCATGTGCTCAAAATTAGCATTATAAACAGAAAACATGATAAATTTTTTAAAATTATTACAGTAAAATTTAATGAGTTTGAACTTCAGCAGATTTATCGGAAATTGAGACTCTAGTTTGGGCATAAACTCAGTTTGAGATGAGATTTCTACTTGAGACGTTTCGGAAGATCTTGGCCAGGTCAGTTTATGATGGAAACTGGACAACATGGGATATCAATTACAGCAGCCAGATTTTCAACACAATAGAGCACGTCAATAAGGAAGTAACACCGGTATCCATTTATGTTTCAGCCTTTGGTTTAGTTGAGCTAATACAATCTGAATAAAGTTAGCAGCAAACAATGATATAATTATATTGTATGTTTCCTGAAGGGACAGTAAGCCAGACAGATATAATTGTCTCCCGTATATATATGTTCTAAAGGATTACATAGAGTGCTTCCGACTGGTCAATATCCGCGGAATGTCAAGAACTTGTTGTAACTTGTCGTAACAGTACATGGTGTCATATATTTGTCTGGGAGAAGTTGAGACACGCAGTAGGCCAACATTGAACACACAAGCATAAAACTTGTATGTGGTATTTCTAGTTGACCAGGGCCTGTATTCATAAAGCTCCCAAGGGGAAAATATTCCTTAAGTCGATATATATACCTAAGGTTTTATAGGAATTTCCTTAGTTTTATATAATTTCACCATTAATATCTGAAACATCATTTTAAGAAGGTTTCAGATATATATGGTGAAATAATATGAAACTAATGGAATTCCTATAAAACCTTAGGTAAATTATCAATCTAAGGAATATTTTCCCCCTATAAAGCTTTATGAATACGGGCCCAGACCTTCGGAAATTAAAAGTCCCAGTTTACATATATTGTGTCCTTCATGATGACAATCAGTTCACAACACGCCAGAACATCTGCTCAAGCTATCCAACAATATGGGAACATCATACTGAGCACATAATGTACAGGGTATATAATCTGCATGTATAGTCAACATATTTCTGACAAATTTCAAAAAAGTCCAAGTTGTTAAGAATAGCCCACTTAAATTTATCATAGTTTTCAAGCATTATAAAAAAGCTAAATAAAGGATGGCAACTTAGGCTATTCTTAACAACTTGGACTTTTTTTTAATTTGTCACAAATATGTTGACTATACATATCATTCATCAAATACAACAAGAACATAATTTTTATATTCTGTCTAAAGTAGCAAACCATAATTCTAAACCTCAACTAATTATTCTAGCAACAAACTATTAATCTATATACTGTAAATTCAAAACTGATTCTAAATAAGCTCATTTTGAACATAAGCAAGTTCTGAATAGGTACATTCTTTTAAAATTTGATGTGATGCGGCATCTTAGAAGAAAACTTGAGCTTTTTCTGTAATTATCATTAAGCCCTTTAGTGTATGAGCTACACAAGAAAACCAATATTACTTAAAGTGATCATAGTTTTCAAGCATTATGAAACAAAACTGTACTTTTGAATATGTAATTTACATGAAAAAGGGCTATATTTATATAAATATTGCACAATAATGAAAAGAGCTTTAATAAACGATGAAAACTAGGGCTTTTCTTAATAACTTATGTGTTTTTTAAATTTGTCAGAAATATGAGCAGCACAAATTTTAACTTAAGTAAAAAATAATATTTTTTCTACGAAGATGCTATGTGGATTTTACAGTGGTTTGCCCCCATCATACCAGAGGACATGCAACCACAAGTAGTTTGATAATCATTTGTTTATGTTTATGACATTAGTGAGCTTGCTTTTCATTCTAATTTCAAATAAATATTCTAGCAACAAACACCTTTATTTTTAATCTCAACTAAATATTATAGCCACAAACAATCAAAACTGATTCTAGATAAGCACATTTTGCACATAAGCAAGTTCTAAATAGGCACAGTTTGTAAATATGACTACATAATAGGAATACAGATTTGAAAACAGATTTCCATAGCCTATAGCTAGCTCTTTCTGAATACCAGACCCAACAACCATAATAATGTTAAAGAGACTAAACTCCATTTCGATGATTAAAACATGTTTTTGCAGATGTTTTGATAATAAAACCATGTTTAACAAATATATAAAGTATTCTCACAATTCACATTAAGACCAAAGGCGCTATTGATGAAAACTACCGAACATGTTTTACCTTCCAATAATTAGGTAATAACTTTTCTCGGCATTTAAACACCACATCACTACACAAAGTTGAATATATATTTTAATGTGTCAGTCAAGTAATAGATTTTTTGGGTTTTAAATATAATAAACCAACGATATGCGATTGTTTTTCTTTTGATGAAAAAGTATAGATCCGTATATATATGCATTAGGTAGGTCAAGCCCAAAAAAGCTATTTAAAGAGAGCATTTTGATAAATTTAACAATTGACCAACTGGACTTGAGTCCCTTTAAGGGCAATAACTTTGGTACTCCTAAGTACTGACAGATACTATAACAACTTATTCCAAACAATATTTGGTAACTTAAAGCAGAAGAATGTGCCATCCAATTTACAGAATAATTGCAAGCTCAGCAAGAGCACCAGCTCCTATGATTATGTTTCTAGCAGCAGCCTGTCTCAGAAAGGCTTCAAATGGCAGTGCAAAATGGTGGCATCACCTGATGCAATTTTGACAAATAAAGACAATCATGTACAAGCATATTTTTTCTGCTAGCACTACTGCGGTAATTATTCTATATATATGTAGCATGCTACTGCAACAATCACTCCAGCAGGGAGCATACATACAGGTTTGACCAGTACCTGATCTGGTGGATACGTTGACATCGGTGGCATCGGATGCATGGGGTAATTGTTGTAATAACTTGCAGTATTCACAACCTGCAGGCATAATCAATGTATGGTAATTTGAATGTTTAAATCTAAATTTAAATGAACAAACAAATTGTTTGATGATAAACCAATTGTTTGATGATAAACCAATTGTTTGATGATAAACCAATTGTTTGATGATAAACCAATTGTTTGATGTTAATCAAATTGCTTGATGATAAACCAATTGCTTGATGATAAACAAATTGTTTGATGATAAACTAATTGCTCGATGATAAACCAATTGCTTGATGATAAACCAATTGTTTGATGATAAACTAATTGCTTGATGATAAACCAATTGTTTGATGATAAACTAATAATTGGGTTAATAATTATTGCTTGATGATAAAAAAATGCTTGATGATAAACCAATTGCTTGATGATAAACCAATTGTTTGATGATAAACCAATTGCTTGATGATAAACCAATTGCTTGATGATAAACAAATTGTTTGATGATAAACCAATTGCTTGATGATACACCAATTGCTTGATGATAAACCAATTGCTTGATGATAAACTAATTGTTTGATGATAAACCAATTGTTTGATGATAAACCAATTGTTTGATGATAAACCAATTGCTTGATGATAAAAAATGCTTGATGTTAATCAAATTGCTTGATGATAAACCAATAATTTGAACACAGCATGCATGATAGCTACCTGATGAACCAAATGTTCAAATGACAGGCTAGTGAATTCTGAAAGCTTTTTATGACTAAACAAGAAGTGCAAGATGCACAAACATTCTTTATATTCAACCTGGGTTTAAAATACTGTAAAATCATTTCATTTCAATGGAACAAAAGTTTGTGGTTTTGGTGAAAAAGACCATTTCGTGGGGAAGTAATTATAAGAATTGCAAGGATTTCTTGTCCATTAAGTCATATACTATAGAAATTTTTCATATTCTAGGGGATTTTATGTCGTTGTTGAGATCATCCTCAAAATCCATGAAATTAAACTACTCTTGTACGTGGGATGATCAAAAAGTAATGAGACAAATGCTCTCATTTTTAAAGTTTGCGTATCTAAGTCACGAAAATGTCATATTAATTTAGCTGTATTTAATGCGGATGTTTACGTATACAATACAATGTTCTACTATAAGTAGTTCTTTGTTAATGAAACGTCAAGTATAATGTGTCGCGCTATGTCGCCGCACACCAAAACGTCGCCCATTTTCGCCTTATGGTATGGAAAAGCTTTCGACTTATATTTTATTCAATATTCCTCGAATAATATATCAAATCAACTGGGCGTTACGCTAAAACATTGAGGAACTGTGGAATAAAATATTGTTGAAGTAGGTTTGTTCGTTTTTAATATATGACGTGAAAACTAAAAGTAGCGACTTAAAAACTACGCAATATTTCAGCAAAAATTCACATCTCAAAGGATTAATGTCTAAACATGCATTTAAAATGAGGAAACGAGCATCGGAAGAGAAGTCTGCTAGATGCATACTTATGTATAAGGGTTTGTGATGGAAAGAAACTCTTTTGCATCAAGCCGAGATCAAAAAAGCGTAAGTTGAGCTGTCAATTTTGATTGTCACTTGTTTGACGGACGTCGTATACAAGAGCCGTCATTAGAATGAAAATAATCGTATAATTATTCAACATTTCCTTGGTATTTTATAACAACGGAATCGCTTTTAGACAAATAAACAATTGTTCTAATTCAATATTGAATTATAATTAAGTAAATCTATTCAACAGTTTTAGAGACATAAGCTGTTTTTCGGAGCAACGAGACGTTCCAATAGTAAACAATTTATATACGTGACGTCATTGACGTCGTTGATGTGCGGCGAGTCGCTGTACCCAAGGTTGCAAAATAATGGATATCTCTGTCAGTAATGGATGAAAATTTATGAAACTCAGTAGACAGAGAGGAGATACATTGTTTATTTGAAATAAATACATATTTTATTGATATCTCGAAAAATTATCATTTTAGAGTGTTTGTCTCATTACTTTTTGATAACCCCACGTATATTAATGATTTTACAGTACATTGGGAAAGTTGCCTTATCAAACAATACTTGAACATTTTGCTCCATCTCAAGAAAACCGACCACTTCACCGCTTCAGTGATGAAAGCCAGAGACATAGACAAACTTGGCATGCCCAAACTTTGAACTTAACCCTTGTCCTATTCAGGACTGTTCTCCATTTACTTGGGTGTTACATTAAGGAATAATTAGACAAGACTGCCTTCAGTAAATGCTTATGCCCCGGTGGAAGCCTTGTCAATAACAAATAGCTAAGTCAATCAGGAGCCATAATTCTGTTGAAATGTTTGAAAGTGTTACATGGCTTTGATAATGTAATCTGTTTGTGATGGTAAACAAGTATGCCAAGTTTCAAAGCAATTAATGCATTGGATGGACTTAAGATATTTATTTTTTATGGACGTGACAATCAAACATACTGATTTAACTTTGCTTGCAACAATTTCAAATTATGATTATTTCATTAAATTTTTTGAAGAATTCAACAACAGATGATATGTAACAATTTTATATAAATTTTCAACCTTATTCTCCATACGTTCATTGCTTTAAACAACCAAATGTAATGCAGTGGATCAATGTCTGCAAGTCTTTATGAGATGATAAAATCATACTGCACGCCGCCGCTAATCATAGGGTGCACACTGCCAATCATAGGGGTATGTTGGGATAGATATGTCTACACACTTTGCCAGATAATGCACGCCTTGTTATAAAACAGTCTGGCAGAAAATTGTAAGTGCTTACATTATAATAATGTGAACATGGTTCCATGTGATCATTATTCGATCTCATGCAATAATCGCTATCCTATAATTTCTTGGTGAAATTGGGTCTTCCTGCATTTTTTTTGGCGGGGTCTTGGACTTTTTCTTGTTTTCTCAAAATATCATTTTTGTGCTAACAACCTTCTATTCTAAGCCAGCGATTTGTTATGTTTTTTCACCATTTCATAATTTTTTTTTAATAAAGACCCCCTAATAACAGCCCCCCCCCCTTTTGCAAAATGTATGGCCCTGGGGCGTTTATTATGTGGACTACAGTATTACAATAGGAGACAATCTTCATTGGTCTATACATAAGCTAACAACAGACATCATTATTCTATACAGAAACATGCAGAATAAACAATGCATGCTGCAGTTAACAATGACAATATCCCGGCATCGTGGCAGTACATTGTCGCCAAATAAAATAGAAAGCTGCATGTGGGAATAAAAATAAAGTAATATATGTATGCTTGGAATAAGTACGCTCCAAGCATACACTTGATTTACAGGCACAGGCATCATTTCAAGTGATACTGTAAAATAATTAATTTTCATGGGGGATTAAATTTCATTCACCTTTAACCACAAAATCAAATCCCATCAAACAATAATTTTAGCATCAACATACTTGTCGATAATATGCATGGACTTCAAGATAATTTCCTGGTTTTAAGTTTAACCTTGAGGCAATGAGACATTGAAATCATACCTTTAACATATACCAAGCAAAGCTTCTATTTGCAAGTCAGTTTTCTGTTGAAATATGGCAGGCATATGAGTGCCTCCACCCGGATTTGAACCTGGGTAACCAGATTAGGGGACAGGCCACTGATCTACGGAGGCATTACATATACCAAAGCAATATTGAGATATAGTATTAAGATCATATTGACTTCAAGATAATTTCGAGGTTTTGAAGATACATTGACCTTGAGATCATGTGTCAATGAAACCATGCCTCGAACATTATGTGACAAAGTGTCATCGGGATGGCTCGACATTATCTAATGTCTAAAAATCTTTCTACAGTCTTTTGCGCCAGGACACACACTAATCTGGCAAACATTAATCTGTGGGTGAGAGGTTCGTAAACCTTAATCTGAGTTGAGAGGTTCGTAAACCTGCCTTAAACTATACTTTATGTCAGATAAGGCAGTCTAGGATCAACATATTTCTCCCTGCAGATGACACATGCAGAACATTGTAACAAACATTAACAAATGTAAAATGTACAGACACCGTATTTAATACAATAATTCATTATTCTACAGAATCTGCGGATATAAATCATACTTGTATCATATGATGGAGACAGAAATATGGAGTGAGTAATCCTGACACATGGTGGTGCTATGTTATATATGTAATGTAATTATTTAAACCTCACGGTCAAGGATAACCCATGAAAGTGCAAGCACTTATTTCCAATGGGGTCCTGTGTTTTTGCTGAAGAGACAGCAGGTGGAAGAGACAGTGGTGTGATACAAGGTATCCGGGCGAGATGCCCTAGCTCTTTGCGAAGAGACACCTTGGTTCTTTAACGTGCCTGGTGTATAGCACCGATACACGCGAGACTACCTCTGGGTTGCTAACCAGTTCATCTCTAGTTAGGTGGGAAACACAGAAAAGCGTTTCAGAAATGATCAAGTGCCCCGGCCGAGGATCGAACCCGGGACCTCTCGATCAGCAGTCAAGCAGGCTATCCGCTCGACCACTGTACCACCATATATAACATACACATATTTCATTCTTTATGATTTCTATAATATACCGTAAAATAATTTCGATGAGATGAAATTTCGTGGTTTTGGTAAAAAAGACCATTTCGATGAGATGAAATTTCGTGGTTTTGGTAAAAAAGACCATTTCGATGAGATGAAATTTCGTGGTTTCAGTAAAAAAGACCATTTCGATGAGATGAAATTTTGTGGTTTCGGTAAAAAAGATCAATTCGATGGGACGTTAATTTGTGGATTGTGCATTGCAGGTAATACATACAAGGATCTAAATTACTGTTTAATGTGATTTGATTTTGTGGTAGAAGGTGAATCACAAAATCCACAAAAATTCAATCCACCACGAAAATTAATGATTTTACAGAACTCAATACACAATATACTGTAAAGTAATTCATTTTTGTGGGGGATTAATTTTTGTGGATTTCATGGTTCACCTACAAACACAAAATCAAATCCCATCGAACACTAATTTTGGACCTTACAAATTTTATCACCCGAAATGCAAAATCTACGAATTAACGTCCCATTGAAATGGTATTTTTTCATATCATTATACAAATTCTTTTAGTCACCATGGCAGTGATTTTGTGGGGTTTTTTTTAAATTTAAATAGTCCCCTACTAACCTTCAGTTAATAGTTGAAATTTTAAAAAATATTCACAGTAACTATTCAAACTTAAATTCAACAAAAAACCTTATAAAAATGCTAATTTACCCTGAAAATTTTATCATTACAATAGGTCATTATGTTGACAATTACTCAATTTTGACAAGTTGTGAAATCACTTAAAGCCATATGAAGATACTGTATGGTAATTCAATACTCAGAACTTTCTAGTATCTTGGTAAAAATCTCAAATTTCACATCATTAAATTGCTGCGGTTGGACTACCAGACATTCATACCTTATAAGGGAAATTATGTCATACCACATAAAATTTCCTAGAAAACTGCAAAGAATAATTACATTTTTTGCAGACAGACACACCCAGAATATTAGTACACATACATAGATAGAGTACAGCCACACCTATTTTGTATGAGGGGTGATCAGAAAGTTAAAGGACCATATTTTGTATGTGGTGTGTTCAGAAAATTAAGGGACAAGTGCTGTAATCATTTTATTTCTTCATATTTTTCAATATAATAAATTTTACAATCTTATATAAAGCTACATTATTGTCCTTAATCTATTAACCCCGGATAATAGCCCCCTCTAATAGTAGCCCCCCACTTTTTGGAAAAAATGTTTCTGGTTTTTTAATGAGAGTGCCAAAATGTCACAATATACGCCAGTCTTGGTTGTGCTAGTGACAAAAAATATTGATTATGAAATAAAAGCCCATAGAGCTATTATGTCAAAACATTTTTAAACAATCATAAATTATTCTTTAAACTAATCTTTATAATCACAAACTAAACATAATGTCTCTCTTTCTTTGATGGGGTTCATTCCACTTTCATTGAATCAAACTTGGCCTAGATATTATGCCCATAAGCATTGTCAGCAAGTTTGAAGACAAACAGACGAAAACTGTTTGAGTAAGAGTACAGACTAGGCCAATTTCACATTTTTTTGGTAAAAGAAGGACCATTACCCAAGAAGGCCTGCACCGATTTGGCCTATAATCAAACTTGGCCTAGATATTACACCCATAAGCATTGTCAGCAAGTTTGAAGACGATCGGACGAAAACTATTTGAGTAGGTGTACAGACAAATTACTGGACGCCCGGCCGCCTGCCTGCCTGCAAAGGGTGTTCACATAATACGTCCCTTTTTTCAACGGGCGTATTAAAATCATATACTTATTATTTTGTTGTTGTATCGTCAAGAAGACAGACATTTATTATAATTTCTCACTATCTTCTTTGAAAATATAAAAAATTGTTTTTTAAATTTGACTCCAAATAAAAGTCTTCCTATAGCAAAATGCATGGCCTCCGGGGTTGTTTATTCAGGGGCATACATTATATGCAAACATAAAAGAATGAATGAAGAATGCAGATTTAGGAGGCTTGAAAAATTATACATGTATATAATATAAATCCCAGGTGGCATAAAACAATAAAATTCAATGTGTCCCTAAATGTGAACGACAAGTTTGGAACTCGTACAAGAGAGACTGTATTAAAAGTAGACTGGTGCTACTCTCTTCTATAGCTCGGCAAATTTGACACGAACCTGGCCTTTTGATTAGCATAATTTAACAGTCGATATCTTGTCAGTATTTATAACCTCGTTGTAAGATTTTCATAGTCGGGAAGTATCACGAAGACGCTCGAGATGTAATACAAACACAAATTTGAAATACATGTACCGATATTGCACAATTTGCTTGCAGAAATTTATACATTCAAAGCAAGAACCTCATAATATATTCATGCATAAAGGTCAGGATCAGGTCAAAATAGCCAAGCTATACATCTAATATGTTCATGCAGATTTTTCTGTTGAATTTAAATTTACTTATTTTATTTATTACATGTAATACTATGGACACATAACCTCATCAAATTATGACAATGCAACTTAAAGAACATTTAACCACAAAATCAAATCCCATCAAAAATAATTTTTGCCCTTACATTCATGACCTGAAATGCAAAATCCACAAAATAGGGTCCCATCAAAATGGTCTATTTTACCAAAACCACAAACAAAATTTTGTCCCATTGAAATTAGATGATTTTACAGTATGCAAATCACAGTTCCGGAACACCATATATAGCCTTAGGAGCCAGACAATGGAAGAAACTGATGGGTACATTATGCCATAATGCAGATAATGCAGTCCACAGACAATACAAATATCTCCCCGACTCAGCAGACGTTAGCTAGCGATGATGTCATACAAACCATCCATTATAAATCTATTTATTACAGATGAAATCAATAGCTGACACATGTTTCCATATCGTAATGGATGTGTTAACATGTTAGGTATTGTCTAACGACTGCATTAAACACTACCATAACGTTAGGAAACTTTATTATATATGAGGAAAGTCCTGTATGTAGAACAACCAACTATTATATGCAAACATCACCATGTCTACAAATGGTTACATCACAATCAAGCTAATCCATTGAAACATTAATTTTATGGATCGTAATGAAAATTGCTTTGTCAATTATGTTGTTAACAGAAAATAAAGTAATTAATTATTGTTAATATATACACTCATATAGACTACAGTAAAATCATTTATTTTTCGTGGGGTTAAATTGCGTAGATTTCCTGGTTCACTTCAACCACGAAATTTAATCCCATTAAACAATTAATTTGAACCTTGTATTTATTATTATCAGAGGCTGGTAGGGAAGATTCTGCAAATGCCTAACTACAGTGCAGTTAGGATAAAAATCCAGTGACACAGTCACAGGTGGCAGTATCAGTGTTTGGTCCGCAAACGATTAAAAAAAATAAAAATATAAAAAATATTTTAAAAAAATCCGTACTGAGCTAATATACTATCAAGGTATAAAGCGTACTATATGTCTATTTGCCAAAGATTGTGGAAACATAGCATCTCGTTGTTTCAACATAAAATACAGGCCCTGAAGAAAAATCGCAATACAAGTCATTCAGTTATTCACCGAAAATCTCATTCAATTGTATCTTATAACTGCGAAACAGCAAAACAGTGTTACTTTCTTTATTTAACTTTGCTCAAGGTCATTTTATTTATGCGCTGGTTACCCGCTGCGCTCACATTATCTTAATTATGGTTGGGAACCAAGCCTATTGTAAGATGCGATGTTCCACAATCTTTGGGCATAGACATATACTACGCTTTATACCTTGATAGTGTACATGGAGTTAGATAGACAATCGATATATATACGGTCCATGTAGTGTATTAGATCAGTGACGGATTTTTTTCTTTTTCTTTTCCAACCACGTATACTGCCACCTATGGACACAGTAGGGTGTAAAAACAAGTATAAAGGATTATACTTACAATTCAATACCAAATTAGTTTATAGTTTAAACAATATTTATTTCCATAATTATGCATTTTTATGTGATACATAGACAGATTTTTCAAGATAAGAGGTACATATACAATAATTAGTAACAGGTAGTTTTATACCAAATTAAACTCTACCTATTTAAGCAATGGTTTTAATCTTTTGGGTACAGATAAATGATGGCGTCACTGTCACCATATCCTAACTGGACTGTATGTTGCCTCTATAAATAAAGTCTTTATCACTATTATTAATATTAATAATATTTTTAATATTACATAGGATGCAAAATTCACCAATTATTGCCCCAACAAAATGATCTTTTGAAACAAAACTGCGAAATTTGGTCCCATCGCAATTAAATGGTTTTACAGTATAACAAGCAACACATCATGTGTTTTGTAATGGACAAGATTATTATCTCAATTAAATGAAAGAAATTAAATTAACATAAATATCATACTGACTGACTTATATTGCACAAGATATAAAGGATCTATCACTAGTTGTCAATTGATACGAATTTATATTTAAACAAGTTCTGGAAATTTTATTAAGTGAGCCTCTGGCAAGCTAACTAATATTTCCTGACAGAGTTTAATATAAGTTTGTATTAATTGACAACGAGTGTTATATTCTTTTGATCACATGATTACACGCCGCAACTTCATATTTCTTCTTCTTCAACTGACTTATTTTTACAAGGCGCATTTCGAAAGTTCCAGGAAATAATTTGAACTTACAATATTATGAAAATATTATAGAGCACATTTCCTGAAACTTTTGAAATGCCCCTCATATAAATGTCACCAAAAATGATTATAATGCCATTATTTAGGAGAGAATATGAGGTCATTTACCCAGAAACAAGGAAGTTCCAGGTGATAACATTGTATCTATTGAGTATATAAAACACCTCTGAAGAGCAACAGAACACACTTAGGGAGCTGTACATATTGGTCATTGTTCAGAGGTTAAATTATAATAAGTATAATTTCAGGATCAATGTTTAAGGTGTTGTTACGCAGAGGTTGTTGCTCTACAGGGGGCTTTTCCACCAACATTGTATCATAAGACTAAAACTCAGACTTAAAATTGACAACATTTATAATCACTGTCATTTCGTTGCAATCAGATTTAACCATGTGAAATTTCATCTGATTTATTATTGTAACACACTGAATATGTATACCCATTTATAATAAAATCAGTATATTTATAACAATAACAACATGAGAGCGAATAGAACATTTGACAATATAAAGCCTAAGTCTGAATTTTAGACTTACAACATAAGTAAATAAGGCCCCTGGGCACTTTTTTATCAAACCATTTACGCTAGCGTAACCCTACGTTTTAATAAAATATTGCGTACGTCCATAATATTTGCGTAAATGCGTTTACAAAGATACTTTAGTTCACTTTCTGTCATAAGTTTTGGTTTATTTCTATGCCAAGGCTGGGCAACCCTAAATGGCAAATATGAACGTAAGTTAAGAGTTTTTAACACGCACTGTTGATTTTTGACCATCACTTGTAGTTTTAGACCGTCACTTGTTGTTTTAGACTGTGCTTAATCATCAAATCTTAACAAGCGTTTATGTATATTTGTTCATTATGGTCCTTTTATATTGGTTATATTGTGTCCTGACCTACGTTCAATCTTCAATATTTTTGCGTAAATGCATGCGAGTACTTGCGATCGTTTAGTAAAACACACTTAGGAATGTACGTAAGGTAGATATCTACGCATAAATTTGCGCGACATTTACGCATTGTTAGTAAAACAGTGCCCTGGTCAGGAGGGCTCTTCAGATAGGTTGTACTGTATCCAAGTATGTCAAGTAATGTTTCATCTGACATAGTAAAGGTAAAGTTTCATTTATGATATCATTAAACCAGTGCAGTAAAAATACAGGACATATTTAGATTTCCAAGAATATTCAATTATTGAATAATACACACTGTTTCCAGGGAACCAGGAAATAACATCAGATACCCAGAAGCGCATTGCCTGCAAGTAGCCAGGAAATACTTGAGCATGAAATACCCAGGAGCCTGGTAATAGCTAGACAATATTGTAAACCAATTATATATTCACAGGTCCACGCTGGATGAGGTATAAATCTGTCTGAGTGATAACACGTTTCTATACGGTATCGAATTGTAGTCAATTCAGACAGCATCATTATTTCATGGTTACCCATAAACAACCAGACACTGTCTGATTAAAAATTCAATAAAAAAAATTGACATAAAAATGTTTTTAGTATAAAATTGAATTCTCACACAAAAATCGTGAAGTGACAATAATAATTATCATGTAGAAGGTGGTGATCATTTTTTTAGGGGACAAAAAAGGGGTCAGTTGTTAGGGGTTATAATTATAGAAGGGGTTATGTAGGAGGGGTTCACGACTCTTACTTCGTCAATTTCATACTCTTCCTCTGCATTCCCAATGAGATGGGCGGAGCTATTAAATCTAGTTCGACCAATAGTTTGAACCATACGAGGTTGGTTAAACTGATAAAATAAAATAAACATGTGTATGAGTCAGAGATTAGATAGAAAAGCGTATAATGGAGGACGTTCGGTTTGTCGGTAGTTTGTCGGTAGATAACCACCGCACAATCAATAACATCCACAGATAATACAACAATAGGATCGCTACGCATGCGAAACATAGCTTATATTTAAATTTACACCAAATTGTAACTCGTAAATGTTTCTAACTCAATTTCGATTTTCAAGTTTTCAGCCAAACTTTGCAGATAATTGATGGAAAATCATTGAAGGTTAGAATTTAGAAATACAGGGAAAAAAGTAAATTTTATGTGAATTGAGAAGAAAATGTTAACAGCTATATATCAATTCTCCAGATTTACAGATAATCATAATATTATTTTCCTTTATTAAAACTAAGACTACACCATTATTGTCTACATCACATTATGCAATCAATAATAATAATAATAATAATAAATTTAACTACACAATTACGACAGGAGTCCATCTAATCATAATAAAGTAAATGACACTTATTCAGAAATAATTTACGATAGAAATTCAGACTTAAAGACGTAAAATTTTAAAGATTCATAATTACTAAAATTGTTTTCTGATGACTCGGAACAAATTAAAATGTGTCCATATCATAAATGGTATCTACTGTTACAGTAAGTATATGCCAACTTATATTAAAATCAGTACATTTATAACATTAATAAAAGTATATAGATATCTCACTATTACAAGTATTTTTTTTACTTTGAATGTTGTTGATTTGGAAGTCACATGAATTGGTAGTACTGTTTCACCTATTTGTTAAAATTATACCAACCATTATGATCAATTCTATGCACAGGTAGCTGTGTTGTTGAAAACGAAAGAACATTGATGCTCCAGAGTGGGCCCTGTACTATAACAGGACGAAGAAAAAAAGTTGTTTTTTTGTTGAAAATTTATATTTTTCTTTGTTGTTTTTTTCGCTTTCAAATTGTCTTAATCAATGATACAGTTAGCTGTGATTCAGAGTCGTGGTAGCAACAAGGAAATAAGAAATGAATTCCCAGGTTATCATTCAATAAACCTTGGAAGATGATTCGCACAATGATAATTTATGTTGGAGTGAGTTTATTATGGCCTAATCAAGGCAAATATTCCATTAATCAGATAAAATAAGGAAATGTTTCTAACCAATAAAGATTCAAAATTTCATGATAATTGAGTAATAATTGAGCTGCAACAACTTGAAAGTTTTGGTTAACATTTTCCGACAAATGAACAGACAGACAGGACAAGCACTGTTATTATATATATAGATATCAAGGGTTGCCGGCAAGACTGTAGTAATTGGACATACGGCAGTCTTGCAGGCATCCCTCGATATATCTCCTGCATCATGCATTTATCATTCTGGTGCATAAAATTCAAATGAAAGACAGAAAGGAATAAAAAAATCCTTGAAAACTTAACAAAGAACACTTCAATTGTTAATATAAATGGTTTAATAAAAAGTCAAAATAAACAAATTACTAGAAAATCACCCTAAAATTCCTCCCCCCCCCTCAATTATATGTCAGGATATATTAGAGACATAAAGCCTGGCTCAAAGATGATCAAATAAAGTTATAGTCTGGCAGAGGTGTTTCCTATATTATGCAAGCTTCAACATAAAGGTACGATTAATAGTTTGCAAATATGAAATTTGAGAGAAAATTTAAGTGCTCAGTGCAAAACTATGGTATGTGCCTATATAAATTGACGTAGTTACCATAGTTTTTTTGCGTTGAGTCCTCAAATTACAATTTATTATATATTATTTTATTTTAATTTATTATTTTTATACCATCTCTCTAACTTGAACAACTCAAATGATTTTTGACACCAAAACTTATGTCTCCAAATCGGCCATATCTCCAGCAAAAATGATCCAATCTAATCTACCAGACAATTTATTCAATAAGGTTTGGAACCAAGCTTTCATGTGAAGTTTCAAAGAAATCTGAAGACTAGTTAATGAGAACAAGCAGGCACAAACTAAGTGACAGACCGATATCCAGCACAAAATCAAAATGTCTTCCCGATTTGTGGCTTTTTATCAAGAATAATAATGTATCTGCCATCCCCTTTAAGGACAACTATATTAGGGTGCTAATGCAGCAATTAATTCATAATGAATTAGACATAATATTTTCATCTAAATGTTTTAATCTATGTCACAATTATCAACCCCAACCTATAGTTAAAAGAACCTAAAGAATACTAAATAAGAACCTAAAGACTTCCAAAATAAAAACCTAAAGATTTTGAGAAAAGAACCTAAAGGATACCAAATAAGAACCTAAAGACTTCCACATAAGAACCTTAAGATTGCCAAATTAAGTAAAGAATATGTTAGGGGTAGCTATATAGTTGATTGGAAGGTAGATCAATATAATGGTTCTAAATCAACATACAACATTAATTGTACTCCATGTATCCTAAAATGAGGAAAATATAACAAATACAGCAAAAATAACAAATATTCAGAATTCTGTAGTTATATAATATTATTCATAAACAGCCATTTGTTCTATAGACGAGCAATAAATGAAGCAAATGTCATTTTGTTATCTTATTTTTACATTTAAATTAAGACACCATTCTAAAAGCAAAATGTGCATTTTACCCAAAAAAAACGCACCTAAAATGCACAATGAGCACCTGTCTGCATTTTTTATTAAAGTAGTGTATTTTCTTTGCATTTTTTTCTGATGAAAATTATATGCATACCAGTCCTGCCAAGTACTCCTACTGAAGTGGAGTTACTCCTATTTTAATTGATGAGTTCTGGTTAATCAAGCTCACCTAACTTTGAACAAAGGTATTTTTGATTCATTTTATGCTCTTCTGTCCCATATTTATAACCACTAGAATTAATACATTCCTTTTTTATGCATCCAAATCCAATCTAAATCATACTTAAGTGCATCTAGTGACTCCTATTTTGGATTTTACAAGCTTGGCAGGAATGTACATAAGTGCATTTAATCCTGGCATATTTGGCATATTTATGGAAATGTATGTTTTTATAAAGTAACAAATATTAATTAACCAACAGATATAAGTGTATACTCACAGAGTTGTATACCGGTGGAGGACTTGACATGGGCTGGTTTGTTCCATTCGTTGCCATCGACGTCTCAGCTTCACGCTGTTTCTCACCGCCTGACTTTGTCTGTGATGTGACAAACAGACTGGTCAGATCTGGTCCACTACTACTACTCTGCATGGGGTTACTGACTGCATACGCTTGACCACCCATACTGTCCCCGGTAAATCCACCGTCACCAGCGTAGTGTGGAGCATCTTCCAATATACCAATCTGTCAAACAAATCCAGACATCAGGCCCAGTGATTATAAACATTGGAAAATTTACTCCATGCTCGAAATCATACTCCATACTCCAATTGGAGCATTTCTTACTCACAAAAAATGCTCTAACTTTTATAGTACTGTCTTTTCTTAATTATATCATTTGCTACAAGTTGGTGTTGGTGTTGCGAAAATCTAAGATTTCAGGTTAAAGCATGGAGTTAGGAGTTTGAATTTGTGAATGAAAAATGTTTATACTTACCGGGCTTGGTTTCTGCTGCCTAAGAAAAGCATTATCATTCATTCATTTACCTCACATTCAATTAAATATAGAGAGTATGCCGATAACCTCCCTTGCAAATCGCTACGGAGCGCTTGACTTAGGAAACGGACCCCAGGAGTGGTATTCAATATTAGTCTTATTTAATTGGAGAATAAGAATAGCCAATCATAGCACATGTTACTGATCAACAGTTTTATATGGCGTGATCTGATTGGTTGTCCTTATCCTTAAATCAAGTAAGATCAATATTGGAAATCCACCTCTGGGTAATAATCCACAATAAGAGAAATATTCATATCGTTGTTAAAATTTTGTAAAAGAATTCTACAACTTGTAAAAAAACACCTCCTGATATAATAGTTTGCCTAAAAGTCAGTTTACTGTATATTATAATCAAGAGCCAGTTGTATAAGCAGGGTTATCCAGGGCTCGGTGCTATCCAGGGCGCGGTGCTATCCAGGGCTCGGTGCTACCCAGGGCTCGGTGCTATCCAGGGCTCGGTGCTATCCAGGGCTCGGTGCTATCCAGCCCTCTGTGCTATCCGGCGCTCGGTAGTACTATGCTAAGAAACGGCTTGCTTCAAAACAGTGCCATGAAGCGGACGGAGCGAAAAATTTATATTCTACCAGTGAGCACTCACTTCTAGCAGACTGTGGCATAGCAAAAGCGCTACCGAGCGAAACTGTAGCGGTCAGAGCCTTAGGTAGCGCTCGCCTAGCAAAGCTTTGAGAAATGATAAGCTATCGATGAACATGCACCATGTTCGCTGTACCATGTTCGCTTGTAGCATGTCCTTGCACAGTCCTATTGTAAAATGCAACCAAAATAGTGCCTTGGCTAGCTATGCAATGGGCTCCAGACATTATGTCAAACATGTGACATTATAGAAGTATGAAATACTTACTTGAGTAGTTCTCACATGGTATGGGAAGTTTTTGTTGGCAGCAGATGGACGGGTTAAAATCTGAAATATGACAGAATGTCAGGTAAATATGAGTTAAATATCAGGTGTAAATGTCAGGTAAATATGAGTAAAATGGCAGGTAAATATATCATACGTCTGGTAAAAATATCAGGTAAATGTCAGTATATTTATCATATGTCCGGTAAATATATCAGGTAAATGTCTGGCAAATATATCATGATATGTCTGGCAATTATATCATGAAATGTCAGGTAAATATATCATGAAATGTCGGGTAAATATCTGGTAAATATATCATGAAATGTCGGGTAAATATCTGGTAAATATATCATGAAATGTCGGGTAAATATCTGGTAAATATATCATGCAATGCCAGGTGAATATCATGACATGTCAGGTAAATATAAGGTAAATATCTCATGATATGTCAGGTAATTTCAGGTAAATGTGAGTTCAATGTCAGATAAATTTATCATGATAGGTCAGGTGAATGTCAGGTAAATATATCAAGTAACAAGACTGCGTTCAATAAACGCTTATGCCCCCTGTTGGAGCCATTTCAATAAGTCCAAGTCCAAAATTAGGTCAAGGTGAAGGTCAAAATGGAGTCAGGTGATACAGGCTTGTGGAGAGAGGTCATATACAACATCCATGCAAGTTTGAAAGCTTTGTAGCAAGCCATATTAATGCTAGAAGAAACGGTCAATTTGGGTTAACCAAGAATTTGGGCTTTCAATAAGTCTAAGTCCAAAATTAGGTCAAGGTGAAGGTCAAAATGGAGTCAGGTGATACAGGGTGTGGAGAGTGGTCATATACAACATCCATGCAAGTTTGAAAGCTTTGTAGCAAGCCATATTGATGCTAGAAGAAACGGTCAATTTGGGTTAACCAGGCCGGATGGACGAACGGATAGGTGAATCACTATATGCCTCCCGATCTATCGATACGGGGGCATAAAAATATCGAGTAAATGTCAGGTAAATTTATCATGAAATCTCAGGTAAATATCTGGTGAATGTCAGGTTAATATCAGGCAAATATCAGGTCAATATATAATGAAATGTCAGGTAAACATATCATGAAGTGTCAGGTACTTATCATGATATGTCAGGTCAATATACCATGAAATATCATGATATGTCAGGTCAATGTCAGGTAAATCGCAGGTAAATATATCATGATTTGTCAGGTAAATATACATGAACACAGCCTTCATTCAATCACAAATAAAAATCAGGCAAAAATCAGAACTAACATACTGTTGACTATAAAATAATTGAAAAAGAAAATGTACTTGAAAGAGTAACTTAAACTTGATTAATAAATTGAAATATTAATAAAAGTATAAATTAATATATTATCTAGGAATATTTATCGACAAATCCTATAATATGACATCTTTTGTATTATTTTAACACTTTTTATTGCATTTATGATTACATTCATATTAACATGGCATTATGAGACTCGTTATAATATAGGGTTGCTATTCATAAAGCATCTTCAGTGAAAACTTAGAATCTTCTTAAAATCTCATTTTTTTTTTTAAGTGTATCAGCTTTACAAGGAAACTAATATTAACAATTCGTTACATTGTTTAGGTGCATTATGTAAAGAGCTACAGTAATCATATAGAAAACATGGGCTATTTTTCGTTTCTTGTGAAATATGGGAAGCTCAATATTTTAACTTAAGTCAAAATATTTAAGTGTTCACTTAAAATGCATTGTAAATACCGGCCCAGGAATATTAAACAAAGTCAATAATAGTCAAAGTCTTATAAAAGCAACAATACCACAGGGTACAACACAGCACAACACTCCACAAAATGACACAATAAAACATATTACACAATACAATTAACAGTATGAAAGAATATAAAAGATCATAAGACTACAGAATACAAAACTACTGTCTAATTATTAAGAAAATTCAAAGAATGGAAGTAAAAAATTATAAGTAACAATTAAGTTCATTAAGTCAAATGTTGATGCATTTGACATTGTATTTATAGAAATTCTACATATTTAGGTTAAAAAACTGACAAAAGGAACATAAAAATTATATTTATGAAACAGAATGAACCAAATGTTAAAATGGAATTAATAAAAAAAGTATCAAGATGCAATATTAGATGTTCTAGACCATAAACCTGTTTAAAAGCTTTTCCAGACAAGACTCGAAATAAAAATGTCAACCGCATAATGTTTTTTTTTAAAATTACCAGTTTTTGACATAGAATCAAAGAAGATAGAGACCGATAAACAATAGAAAATAATGTAAACACAAAGCTTGATATAATTAAGTGGGTGCATGTTGTGTATAAGGCGTGTAAGCGCAAACCAGTGCAAATAATTATACCATGTAGTATTATGTCACTACATGACCATAATTATGTAGAATGCTGGATTAGTAACATAGAAATAAAACCTACGGCTGAAACAAAAACCGGGTCAGTTAGAAAGAAATCACTGATTAATGTGAGAATGGTTTGTGGGAAATCAATCATGTGACACAAGGATAGGTCAAGGTCACTCAATCATGTGATACATGGCCAGGCCAAGGTCACTCAATCATGTGACACATTATGACAGGTCAAGGTCACTCAATCATGTGATACAATGACAGGTCAAGCTAACTCAACCATGTGACATGTTATGACAGGTCAAGCTCACTCAATCATGTGATACAAGGACAGGTCAAGGTCACTCAATCATGTGATACAAGGACAGGTCAAGCTCACTCAATCATGTGATACAAGGACAGGTCAAGGTCACTCAATCATGTGATACAATGACAGGTCAAGCTCACTCAATCATGTGATACAAGGACAGGTCAAGGTCACTCAATCATGTGATACAATGACAGGTCAAGCTCACTCAATCATGTGACATGTTATGACAGGTCAAGCTCACTCAATCATGTGATACAAGGACAGGTCAAGATCACTTAACCATGTGATAAAAGGATAGGTCGAGGTCAATCAATCTTGTGATAAAAGGACAGGTCAAGGTCACTCAATCATGTTATACAATGAAAGGTCAAGGTCACTCTATGTACCAAGAAAAAGAAATGTCCGATGACGGCAATTCCAACTTCCAGTCCATGTACACTTTTCTCTCGTTTATACTCTGGTATGCCCAAGAATGCCACGAGGATTGTAATAGGGCCGGCCCAGAACCTCAAGTAATAAAATAAATACAAAGTAAGTAAATACAGTCTAATGTTGACATCTGTTATTATTTAACTTTCAACAGACTGTATAGTCCAGAAGCACTCAGATTGACAAGTATAAACAATTACAAACAATTAACAAAAATGACATCATTTTTCATTACCAGAAACCATAATGGAATATTGAACTATTAAAATGAACTATAACCCATAAAACATTTACACCCAGGAGTCAGTGACACCCTTAGGGGCTCAGGTGGCTGCAGCGGCTCCCTCTTTGAATAATATTTAATGACAGGGAGGGGTTAGTGGTAAAAAAAGCAGTATAAAAATAATGAGACGTTGGTGAATTACCATGATAAAGCAAAACGTGAAAAAACTTGAAAAACTTGAAAAAAAGGCTATTAACATATTCATTGCTGCCATAGAAAAATAAACAGTTAGTTTAATTATAATGGTAGAATATTACATGAGCCAAGAGCCTCAGCTCACATCTTGTATGAGAATGAGTGTGCGAGATAGATAATTTGTAGGCTTTTCAATTGTTGAATCAAATATCTAAAATGTCTGTGCCCAATTAATAAAAAAAAATGTTTTTACTAAAAATATATGCTTCATAATTTTATTGTGATTGAAAGTATCAGCTACTTTTGAACTTGAAAAAGTATGTTGATCTGCAACACTATTTAAATGTAGAAGCTGAAAATTCAAATTGTGTGAGCATAAGATGCATTTCAAACTGCTGTGGTAGAATGAAAAAATGTACAAAACATTACAGTATATACATCTGAGAGACGGAGTATGAGGGTTTGAAGCTACAGAAATATGCAAACTTTATGTACGAAGTACTGAATAATAAGAAATTTTCGTAAGGTCAAAATTTACTCAAATTTAAGTTACTAAATAAATTTGCCTTGTTAAATATCGTATATAAATATTGAAAACCCGAATTTAGCGAACATTGATCCCTCTTGAAAATTTCTTATTTTAGAGTATGCAAACTTTATGCGCAAAATATCTCATAGACAAACGATTAGGAAACGTTTCTCGCAGCTTATACAATCGATACGGCGACTGCATTATCTGCAAGTGAGAAGTATACAAGTCGAGGCTACATCTTATACCATCCCCAAGACATCTGCATTACAGTATATAAGTGACAACAGACATAAAATCTTTATACAACTTTCTCGAGTTTTGATACATATTCTGACAATCCAGAATGCCGTCTGGTCCCTCTTCATAGAATGCATCGTACCAATGCATGTATGGTAATCTTAGATTATAATGAATGTGAAAACTACGGGAAGGTCCCACTGAACATTTTTGTCTCGGCGATGTAGTAATAATTATTTAAACCTTAAGGTCAAGGATAACCCACTAAAGTGCAAGCACTTATTTCCGAGGATCGAGCCTGGGACCTCTCAATCAGTAGTCATGCAGGCTATCCGTTCGACCACCATGCCACCTAATGTACTACCGATTTAATTAATAAACATTGGAAGGCGCCGGGAAAAGGCTCCTCATGCTCTACGAGAGGAAGCTTCGGGGTCATTAGAAAATTTGTGAAATCACGGTTCTCGATGCCTCCCAAAGATCATTTATTCAAATGGGGAAGTAAATCGCCATGGCATAAAATGCTCAGTGGGGCCTAGGCTTAATTCTGCACTTTCAAAGGTTTTGGATGCATATTATATAGTGTAGATCATACATTAAATATACTGGTAATGTTATATGATGCCACAAACTCAACAACTAGAACAGTATCAATATGAATAATTTAAAGATGAAAACGTAGACAGACGCAGGAACCATGTACGACAATAGTGTGAGGAAATCATTCTTAGACTTAACATCCAGTTTTACACAACTTAGCAACAGTTTTACACAACTTAGCAACAGTTTTCCAGTTATTGCAACAAGGAGATAAAAGAATTCTGAGAAAAAAACCATGGACTAAGAACTTAACATAAATCAAATTGACAAAATATAAGCAGGCATTAATGAATTATGGTAAATTGAAGAAACCTGGATAGTATATGAATATGAAAGTCCTAGATACCACATAATATTTATTTGTTTATAACTATTTTTTGTCCAAATTAAAATCCCTATCCACATACCAAGTTTCATAAACCTGACTTTAAAACTGACTTGGTTATGGCAGGATCCAGGACGACAGACAGACAGACTGACTGACTGACTGACTGACTGACTGACTGATATATAGCTTACTCCCACCTATATAGATAACTCTGACCATGTATTTTAACTGGGGACATAATTATGCGCTTCTGAAGACAAAAGCTACCTCACCTAGATGTATCAGTAAGCTAAGAAAACTAGTTCAATATTGAATGATACTAATTGTAGGGGAATTAAGCTATAATGTTACACAGTATCACACAAACTTTCCTACAATACTCAGCAAACAATAGTTAAACAAAGCCTAGAGGCAATGCAGTGTCACATCCGCCTCTCAATCCTACAATTTATTACTCCGTAACATCAAATTATAATAAGATTCAGACTGTAGACATAATTGCAGGCTGCGATGATCCTGACACAGATTGCAGACATTGCAGTGCTGTTGTACACGAAGATCACTTTTGTCAGCAAAATGTAGAAAAAGTCAGCATGCAAAGGATTGGGTTCACAATTTGCCATTGTGCGGCACTACTAATAGCCATGGCCGTGTGAGTCATACAATATGGTCTTGTAATGGCTTTGGAATAAAACACCAGCGATTCTTCCAAAAGGTGTCCCAAAACATGGTCGTATATACAGGGGCTCTTTGAGGCATAATGCCTAAGCCTGAAAACAAGTTGGAAGTCTGTATGCCATTTGCACACATTCTTACACCTTAACAAGACTTCAAACATTGTTTTATTGTTAAAATACAGACTGTGGAACTACAAATGACTATCACTTTGTCAATATTCTGACTATTTTTATCAAATAACGTTTATGTTGTGCAGAAAAGATTATGCTTTCAAATGCAGCCAATCCGGATTTCTGGAATATTCCGGAATCATAGGACCCCTGTATATAGACAGGTGTATGGCTGTTGTAAGTCTGATGTGATACAGGCTTCACTTTCCTGTCGAACCTCCGGCTCCAAGTTCACAAAGAATTAGCTATCAGGATCAGGATCAAGATCAAATATATATCCTTGGAAATTCAGTAGATATGTTAAGCTTAAGCTAATTGGTATTTTTATACATGTGGGTAAAGAAAAACACATCCTTCAATTTTAAAGACATTAAAATAAGTTTTTATTGTCAGTTATAAAAATACTGACTTGATCCTCGTTTTAATAGTTGATCCTTGCTTTTCAGGATCAGTTTCAGTCTCAATTACAATAAATCACTTTTGCAACAGAAAAATGATGGTTTGAATAGTTTGAACATGTCAATTTGAAGTATATTAGATATTCTCTACATGGCTGTAAGTTATAATTGCCAAAAGTTACCAAAAACTTCCAAAAAGTGGAGATTTTCAGGATCAAATTTGATCCAGATCAGTTGATCCTTTGTGAACACAGGGCCAGGGGTGTCAACAGGGCCAAATACATAATCAGGAAAAGCATATGCGGCCAAACATTTAAGCCCAACAAGAGACCTTAAATAACATTATTTTTAATTCAATTTGTATTAATGAAAATCTTTCAGAGCAGATTAAATTTACCATAACTTGTCATTTCTTGAGATATTTTGATCAGAATGCAATATGCTCTTTCTGGAATGATAAATCCCGATTTTCAGAATAATCAGGAAAATTGACACGCCTTCAAACCTCTACCATTTATTTCCTTCTAAAACTATTTCGGCAAATTTGGAAAATGTCACAGGAAATTATGAATTTCTAAGTTTCAATAATTTAATTTATCCAAAAAACATCAGGTGGCATGATTTCGTTATTGATAAACATAAGTTGGTTTTTGCAGTGGGGACTTGGTGTTGACCACGGTCAGGTTTTAGCTGTGTTTCATTCGGTCACTTGGGATCACCTTTGTTTTGTATTATTTGTATCATTTCTTTGAGAAACTACAACATTCTGCTGTTTTACAATGGGGACTTGGGCTTTTAATTATTTTGTTGGGTTATGTGTGGACATTGTTCCATGTAGTTCTGTTTTTTTGGAATGTTACTGTTTTGTGTGCTCGGCTAGTTAAGTTGAGTGCTGCATTCCCTGTCTGATTTCCTCTTATCTTTTTAGTATACTACATGACTGCTAAATTATAAGAAATTGGTAAGCTACATTAAAACCAGGTTTTTGCATCAAGATTGTCTATGCAATACATAAAATGGAACGTAAAATTGTTAATAAGTAACTATATTAGTATTATACTATACAGGTATAAAGGTAGATCAGTTAAATAACTAGAAAAGATACAAACAAGCAACTCTCGCCATTTAGACTGTGCAAACATCTAATTTAAGCTACAGAAATATTAAAGTGTCAAAATCTATGCATCTAGACCATAGTACAAATGTCATATACCCAGTCACCAACATTCTTACCAGAAAAAAAACATGGCCGCAGAAAGCGACGAAACTTTCTACACCGTTTACAGTTTTTTCCCGTGTCCATAGCGCTATGGCTTTCATAGCAATGATTATCACAATGGGACCAGCCCAAAACCTGCAAATCAACAAAATTATGCGGCTTGTATAAGTTAGAGCGAGACAGAGAGACTTATTTTCTTCCATATTTAGCCCTGCTGCTGTTTGCTGCATGATGCAGCTGGTTGCAGGAATCTGTCTGGCTACGTCTGCTCGGCTAATTAATGGCTGAAAATTTGAACCTGCTAAAATATCACGCCAAAACTGACTGGCTTTAACCTTGGGATAGATCTCGCCAAAACTGACTGGCTATAACCTTGGGATAGATCTCGTGTAACTGACATTTACTACTGGTACATACACTGTATCCGACACACAGAAATTTATGATTATACAATATCCTCTAAGACTTAATAAATTCCAGGAAGGACATTATATAATACTGCGGAAATGCAATTCCAAAGGATTGGTGTCTCGAAAGCTGAGACAAAGACGGCTGACATTACAGTTCCTATTTCTCGGCCCCATGACAATGGGAGCATTATAATATCAGACCGCAGACAATAAACGTACTATCAATCATTGGTACGAGGATATAAAGTACAGCAAGAAGATGCATGATCATACTACACGCAGGAAGAATGCACACAATAACACAACACATTCCAATATGCCATTTATAAAATGAAAAGAGGGTAAAATTATCAAAAGAGCATACTGATGCAATGTTTTAAATTTCATGTTTATTTTGTTTTGGAGAGATCCGAGATTTCTCTACTTGTCTGACATTCAATCAGAGGTGTATTAGATAAGATGTAAGGTATGATGCAATAAATTGTTTGTATAAATAAAAACCTTTAACAAAATGTAAATGCAGATTAGAAATTTAACCCATGCATGAGTAAGATATTTTGTATATATTCGACACATGAAGTACTATGTCTAGACCAACAAGGCCGTATGATACCAAGATGGCCGCTTCAAACGATCATGCTCAGCGGTCAGTACGGGACATCGGCCACAACCGCATGATACTCGTCCGTCAATTTCCAAAGACAATGTAATACTTAGTATAATGGTACCATCATTTTAGTTCGAGTTCTGACTAGCATTACATAATTATAGATATGTAACATTAGGCAGGAAACCCAGACAGACAGATCATGGTTTGAATTTGACATTTTACATACAAAGGGAAACAACTCATCACTCCAGACAGGGTAAATAAAATTATTCTGGAAGAATAAATCAAATTAACAAAAAATTGGATATTTAATGCGATATGTAGCGATAGAAGTTCTGCATGCAAGTAGATTACAAATATAGATCCGGATCTGACGCAGATTTATACAATTTATTTGACTCTTCAATATGTAAAAAACACGTTCCTTGATATTCCTTTATGTCTTGAGGATTATTTTGCCTAATCGCCATTTTGAAAATTTGGAACATGAAATGCAATGAAAATATCTGTTTCTCGATGCAGATGAAAGCATACAATAAGTTAACATTTATAAGACCATCATGCAGACGCTTAATTAATGATTAAATAACTTGACACATTTTCTGCCTGACTTATATATTCACGCTGAACAACATATCGTCTAACAGGAAGTAAGTGTATAAACCATCCTTTCTCGAATAAAGTAACATACATTATCCACCATCTTGTCTACAGTTCTCAAAAGTTGAAACATTTTAAATTCTTATTAAATAGACCCTTTTACTATAACATCATTTTATAATCAGCATCACAATAAAACCTGTATTGTTAGACGGTTATCACACATACAATATGTAGTTACTAATCTTCAGGCAACCCTGGACATGTGAGCTGTAATGCTTTGAATTATGCCTGCATGCCTCCGAAGGTCAGTGCGCTTGCTGTTTAATCTGGCTACCTGGGTTCAAATCCAGCCTTTATTCCCCAGTCAAGTTCCTTCTGTAGTATAGCAGGCATATGTGTGCCTCCATCCGGATTTGAACCCCCCTTGAAAGATTAGCCGGCAAGCACACTAACCACCGAGCTACGGAGGCACATTAAATTAGTAAAACCACCATATTCCTTCCCTGCAGTGTATAGATAATGCTCACAGGGAAGACGGGGCCTGATCAACCCAACTGTCGCCCCTCTTAATATAAAACTGACATTATCATTATGGTTAAGTCATATTCATGAAATCTAACATCAAAAGTAGGATCACCAACTTAAAACATTGAGAACATAGTCATCTTATCCCTTCAAGCAAACAGAATGATACCCATTCACGAAGTCACATTATGATAAATTTATTTAACATTAAAATTAAAACATCAAGTTTTCACACATAGCAATCTATAGCGAGTCTCATGTTATAACATAAAAAGAATGAAATACAAACTTCATCAAATAAATACATGTACAAATACTTCATGCACAAGCATATTATGTTCCCCCCAGTAGCTTGAAAGATTACATTCACAAAATTAGAGCGAAATAAATTCATAATGATGAATAGGTATGTTACATGCCTTAAGGTACACGTAGGATGTCTAGACAGCAATGCACTTATTCAAATGCACAAAAAATACCAACTTAAAGTGCAAAAAAAATCTGAGATATTACCGACAACCCTCTTACCACTTCACGCAGTCATGATGCACAGTATGAAATAATATGATAAAAAAAATTGAAGTTTAGAGTTTCCGTCTGTGTCTACCGCTAATAAAGGCTAGAACTTATAAAATGTGTCACTTTGGTGCAACAAGTTCGTATCTTATTATATTAAGTTTATATTTATAGTAAGAATATATAACCTTGTTGTACCAAAGGGACGATTTCACCTAAAATACAAATCCCTGGCCCCTTATACCTGATTCATTTATTTCATTTGATTTTAGTTTCATTTCATTAAATACTTTGTGTTTGTGCCACCTGGTGAAAAATGGATGTTTATCTAACTATATTTCAATGATAGCAAAATAAAACCTTTTCCAAAAGTCTATTTAAGCATAATTAATTAAGGCACTTGAATGTCAACATATATGTATATAATTTATAGATGTTTTGTTTAAGCTTATTTAGATTTAACATATTTCTTCTTAACATTTTTTCGCTTAAAACAATAATTTATTTTCTTGGGAGATTAAATTACAATTACAATTGAACACAATAAAAGAGTAGTGTGGAACTAACAACTTAACAACGTGTTTGTTTTTCTTTATTTATTTAAACCAACGTTTCGGCTATACATTAAGCCTTCATCAGGGTTATTATCCCCCACAAACCTTACAATATTCTACAACATTTTCTAAAAACATGAGGGTTGGAGTGAGTTTTTGGTAGGTAGTACTGTGAATCTAGGATGTGAGATATGCTAGCCTTGCATTTATATATGATATAAGATTATGTTACCTGGCCTAAGACAAGAATTGAATGATTGACTCATCTAGGATGTGGTATAGCAAAAAAAATTACATAAATAAATGAATCATTTAACAAGTTGTTAAAATTTTGTCAGTATGTGTATGATCAACACATTCCTCGATCATGCAGGCACTTGATAAACCCTGTTCATGCAAAAATGTCCATAAATTTAACTAGGAAGGAACAAGGTGGAATGGGTGTAAAGTTGTATTTCCACTGCTGTGTCCTAGTTTTTCTTAAAGAGGCATTCCCTATAGCTAGTATATTTTTCTCTACTATCACATTTAATGAGCTAAATGTACAAAGCACAATCAAATACCTTAATCTGTCAGAAGAAAGTGTGCGCAAATATGTCTCTATAACGTCAAAAATATGGTCCAATCACCGATAATAATTTATCGCTTCCAGCGATTTATTATTATGTGGTCAAAGGGAAACAACTCATGACTATTTTGGCTCTTTACGGAAATATATTTTCATCTTTTCTAGGTAATTGGTGGGAGATTTTTGTTGAAGATTTGAGGAATTTAAGCAATAATGTTTCTTATTTAATGTATAATATTCCTGAATCGATTTCAACGATCAAAGTTTTAGGGAACGCCTCTTTAAAAATCCCAGATGTAAAGAGTCACAGAAAACCCCACAATATTGTTCATTTGTGAAAGTTTGAAGAAAATCCTGCAAAAACTGTTGTAGGAGTTGTGTTCACAAGCATCTGCTAACAATCTGACCACAATATATCGGATCCCCTTACAACATGCATTGTACTAGGGGTATAATTACAACTAAAATTATGAAGGGTACACAATTTATAAAAGACATGTTCTGTTCTTTTCTCTAACCTGATATTGTCATTAATTTATAATGCCTTGTGTTGGTACATTAAACAATCTTGCAAGAATAGTGAAGTCGTTGGATAATGGTTACCCATTGTTTAACATAATCTATAATAAATGGTTTCTGTTTTATGATTTATATTACTTTCAATTATGATTATTGTTTTAAGGGATTAATATTTATGTGACATAATAATAATAATGATAATAAAGACTTTATTTATAGAGGCATTACAGTTGAGCTTGCCCAGTCTTCCCCGAGATAATTTGTCAGATTATTTAACTTTCCATGACATGTTTATTAATCATCACATGATCAGTAGATACTCATAATTTTAGCGTTCACCGATTTATCACATTAATTATTTATTCTTTTTGACTACTGTAAAATCCTTTAATTGCGATGGTACGCAATTTCATGGTTTTGGTAAACGACTTTCTGCTGTAAAATCCTTTAATGAAGATGGTACGCAATTTCATGGTTTTGGTAAACGACTTTCTGCTGTAAAATCCTTTAATGAAGATGGTACGCAATTTCATGGTTTTGGTAAACGACTTTCTGCTGTAAAATCCTTTAATGAAGATGGTACGCAATTTCATGGTTTTGGTAAACGACTTTCTGCTGTAAAATCCTTTAATGAAGATGGTATGGAATTTCATGGTTTTGGTAAACGACTTTCTGCTGTAAAATCCTTTAATGAAGATGGTACGCAATTTCATGGTTTTGGTAAACGACTTTCTGCTGTAAAATCCTTTAATGAAGATGGTACGCAATTTCATGGTTTTGGTAAACGACTTTCTGCTGTAAAATCCTTTAATGAAGATGGTATGGAATTTCATGGTTTTGGTAAACGACTTTCTGCTGTAAAATCCTTTAATGAAGATGGTACGCAATTTCATGGTTTTGGTAAACGACTTTCTGCTGTAAAATCCTTTAATGAAGATGGTACGCAATTTCATGGTTTTGGTAAACGACTTTCTGCTGTAAAATCCTTTAATGAAGATGGTACGCAATTTCATGGTTTTGGTAAACGACTTTCTGCTGTAAAATCCTTTAATGAAGATGGTACGCAATTTCATGGTTTTGGTAAACGACTTTCTGCTGTAAAATCCTTTAATGAAGATGGTATGGAATTTCATGGTTTTGGTAAGAAAGACCATTATGATGGGACATTAATTTGCATTTCAAGTAATGCATACAAGGGTTAAAATTATTGTTCTATGGGATTTGATTTCATGGTTGAATGTGAACCACAAAATTCACAAAATTTAATCCTCGACAAAAATTAATTATTTTACCGTAATTATAATTTTACAATAAACAAGTAGCTAGAAATGTGAGTGTTTATTGGCTGTATTAGATTATCCAGTAAATAGTGGTCTAGTGGTTAGCTAGTTAAAGAATGGTTACCGTAGGCCCATCTCTGCCAGGCGCCCTGAAATATGAGAAGGGATTCGGGAGGTTTTGTGCCCAAGAAAAATAGGTGTCTCATAAGTCAAATTGGCTGGCCCTTTCAATAGGGGTGACACTATAATAAACAAACACTTTACCTTTTACTTTAACTTTTATATGATACAGGGGTTTTACTGAGGCATTATGCTCAATCCTGAAATCAAGTCGCAAAACTGTTCTGGGTGCCATAAGCACACATCCCTACACCTTAAATAGGTTTCAAACATGTTTTTTCTCGTTATCATTCAGATTCTGGAACTTCAAATGACCTTAAATTTGTCAATTCTTTCATTTTTTCGTTAAATAACTTTTCATTTTGTGAAGAAAAGATAGGTCTTTCTAATGCAGCCAATTCGGATTTCTGGATTATTCCGGACTTGGGGAACCCCTGATGATAGTAATAGTTGAGTCGCCCACACATGCATGCATGTACCTGGAATATTTAGTTGTTGACAACGCTGCAGACAGGGATTTTAGGCACCCATATTTTCAAGGCCCTGCCCATATTTTCAAGGCCCCATATTTTTTGGGCACCCATATTTTCAAAGCCCCAGATACAAATTCAAGGTGGATGACTTGCAATTATCAATTGGCTAACACTTGTACAAGATGTTTAAAATCATAAGAATTTTCAAATTTTTCAAGCATGCAATATGTTATTCTACAATAAATATTATATTGTAGAGATGAAAATTGTGTTTATTCCCATTTCTTTATATTTTGGGGCCTTATTCAATGTATGCCTAAAGATCGGGAAAGTACACATCAGTGAATGTCAACAATATTGATGGTTGTTTAATCCTATAATATATATTTTTCATTTAACAAATAAGCAAATAATATCTAAAATATCAATGGAGCCCTTAAGTTTATTAGGAGCTCTTAAATAGGCACACACACCGCAGTCAGAGAAACTCAAAGGATTAAATCCAGTTTGTGCAACATACATTATTCTGATTGAAATATATTATTTATTATTCATTAGGTAACTATTGTAATACTTCAACAAATAGAAATATAATTTATTAATGTTATATACACAATAAAATGAAGTATATTTAAATCTTTAGAATTTATTTTTTTACAATTGCCCAGCATATCCTTTATTTGCTTTATTTTTACTGAAATATGGCAGGCATATATGTGTGCGTCCATCCAGTTGTGAACCTGGTCGCAAGATAAGACGGCAAGCGCACTCACCACAGAGCTACGTAGGCACAATTAGTTTCCAAATAAAAGGGGAAACAATTATAACAATTTACATCATGTAATTAACATTAGAAGCAAACATGTAATACCCAATTTATCTCAAAATATATTTAAGACAAGCAACATTTTGCAAGTTTGTTTATTACAGTGTCACCCCATTTGAAAGGGCCAGTCAATTTTTACTTATCACTTATCTTTCATGCGTACAGTACCTCCCGGATCCCTTCTCGTATTGCTGGCCTGAGATGGGCCAGTGAACAATAATCATTTTTAACTAGCTGACAGCTCATGGCTCACCTGGTCTGATCAGATCCAACCCAGCTTCCGTCGAGATTCGAACCTTTCGGCCTCCCACTTCCAAGGCAAACGCCCTAATCACTAGGCCATGTTGCGGTATTGTGTAAAACTTATAATAATAAAGTTCACACTATATTAAAGGTCCTAATATATCTAAGCTGATGATCCTAAAATAACATTTTTAAATTCCTTTAAAAAAACTTTTGAATGAAGATAATAATTTAAGTTGACAAAATGTAGTTTTAAATTAACAGATCAAACCACAGAACACAGGCATTGTTATCGGATGGATAAAGAAAGTTTCCAGATATCAAGAAAGACCAGGCAGTTGATAGATGTATCAATGATATATTGCAGTTCAACAGGAGGCTCTTTAATAAGGTATATTTGATATGAAAATAATTTTTAATCATTGACAAGTAATGAAATGGTTACTGAAGACAGGACAGGTCTTGCCTAATTGCCTAATTAAGGTGACAAACAGGTTCAACTATAAATGAAGTTTTTTTTTTGTTTCTTTTCTTTTGCAGGTTGGTCATGTTGATCTTGCCCATATATTAGTCCCCGTTATTAGCTAATGTATCACAGTTTGTCAGATTTCATAAAATCCAGTTTTCATAGAATCACTTAAAATACAAGCATTTTATGACTCAAAATAAAGTGCATCATATTCCAAAAAATAAATTATGCAGTATATTATGACTCAACGTATAATATGCATTATATGACTCAAAATATACGCATTGCATGCAAACAAATATATGCAATGTATATGTTTAAATATGACTCAAAGTATACTGGTAATCCGCAGTTATTTGAATCAAAATATATTATGCATTTTCTCTACTAATAATATATGCTTTTTAAAACTCAAAACAAATAAATAAATAATGAATAATTATGATACATATTAACATGGCTTAAAATGTATCAATTATTGTATTTTATCAAAATGTATGCATTATTGCACAATTCATTTTAGCATTAAAAAATTGTGCATATATTTAACTCAAAATGCATGTATTTTTAAGTTAAGTTACCAATTTTTTAGGGATCTTTTCAGCTGTTATATATATATTAGCTGCTCAAGCTACCGCTGACATTCTAACATTAATACAACTAAAAATATAATTATGAACTTATGTATAACAGTGTATATTACAACTATATAAACTATTGACAAGTTTGTCCTCTTAGTAGGTATAGGGGGATTACAACATTTATATATTCACTAAAACTATATAAATAAAATTCAAGGAATTTAACTGTATGGGTCAGTCATTATCATTCACCAAAATTATAAAACTAAAATTCAAGGAATTAAACAGTGTGGAACAGACTTTATCCAGTAGTAAATGTCAGATACATTTTCAATATTATATAATAAATATTACATATTACATAATAATAATATTATTATTACATATACAGCATGCAAATCAACACAACACATATCATGCATACATATAATAAACATTCATGCATGCTTGTACATAGAACTAGCTCTAGTGGGTAAGGTAAAATGCGTCTCGGAACAATATTCAATTTATTCTATCAAATTCTCAACTTTCTTACATAATTTTATTTTATTATTATATCAAAATATTTCCAATTCAGATGGCAATTAACTTAAACAAGTACTGTACCTTTAAATGAGATTTTAACGTAATTATTCCCATTTCATTAATTGAGGTATAACTCCCTATAATTGTCTCCTAGCTCCCTGGAAACCCTTGATGACTTAACAATCAACTTCAAGGGAACATTCCAGGGAACTAGAAAAACCCTTTTTTATCATGGTGACCCAGACAATCTGTCTGGCAGGGTCCATTGTAGAAATTAGGGGACAAAATTGTAAGAATGCAGAATTGATAGAATAATTTAAAATTGTTCACATTTCCCGGTGTCCCCTCACAGGGACTCAGGTCTCAGACTCACCATAAAAAATATATGACCGCAAAGGGCTACAAAATTTTCAACCCCTACTACGGATTTTTCACGAGACCACAAAGCTACTGCGAACATAGCAATAACTATGACAAGGGGACCAGCCCAAAACCTGAAAATAGGGGTTAAATAGGGGTTTTAAAGGATAAATCTTGTCTCACATCTGAAATACAATCTGATGAAATTTTGTAGTGCAAGGGAAGCAACTCTTGCTATTAATGAAAAACAATTTTTTTAAAATATGAATTGTACAAGATACAATCTCTATAATTTTTATTAATTACATGTTTACGACGACATTACTCATTAACGACACAAACTTTAATTTTACTGTAACAAATTACTGATCTAAAATATAGAAATTGAGTAGCTAAAACATAGCACAGAATACGGACACATTCCGAGGAAGTCAGCCAAATATACGGAGACATGTAAAACTAGACAATCGGAGCCTGTATATATGTGACGGTTGTGAAATGTATCGATACTTCTTGCAAGAAGATCTTTTGTTACCATGCAGAATACAAAAAACAAGGAGGCTACATGAAATTAACATCAAGTATATTATTATGCTGCAGGGAGCTTAAGCCAGTCGTAACTACATAATGTAAAATCATTTAATTTCAAATTTTTAAAAAAGACCATTTTGTTGCAGAGTTAATTCATGGTTTTTGCTTTTCAGGAAATACAAATGTTAATACAAGGGTCCACATTATTGTTTGGTGGGATTTAATTTCGTGGTTGAAGGTGGACCACGAAATCCACAAACATTTTCCACCACGAAATGAATGATTTTACAGAAAATGGATTCAGAATGAAATATCTGAAATTTGGAGGCAAGAAGGATACCAACGGCCGCAGATAGAAGTTACATGAAAACTTCCTTTGCCATGGAGACAGACAATTTCATATAAATTACGAGTCTACGGATATACGCTCAATCAATAAGATATTATGGTTTATCAACAAACGTGTTTGCTGCGGATATTAAATGTCCGATATTAGCGTCACAATAAAAAACCGCAGACGCTTAAATAACACATTTTTATATTAATATGATCGTTATTTTCTAATAAAAATGATGTAGCGACAATATTGTCTGATGTGTTTGTTTATGTTATAGCATAATTTGTCAACTTTATTTCTGTAATATTATAATTATGGGGTAAAGTTATAACCAGTGCAATTTAGCTAAGGTTGCAAACCAGTATTCCAAGGTTACTAACCAGTATTCGAAGGTTACTAACCAGTATTCGAAGGTTACTAACCAGTATTCCAGGGTTACCAACCAGTATTCGAAGGTTACTAACCAGTATTCCAGGGTTACCAACCAGTATTCCAAGGTTACCAACCAGTATTCCAGGGTTACCAACCAGTATTCCAAGGATACCAACCAGTATCCCACAGTTACCAACCAGTATTCCAAGGTTACCAACCAGTATTCCAAGGTTACCAACCAATATTCCAGGGTTACCAACCAGTATTCCAAGGTTACCAACCAGTATTCCAAGGTTACCAACCAGTATTCCAAGGTTACCAACCTGTATTCCAGGGTTACCAACCAGTATTCCAAGGTTACCAACCAGTATTCCAGGGTTACCAACCAGTATTCCAAGGTTACCAACCAGTATTCCAAGGTTACCAACCTGTATTCCAGGGTTACCAACCAGTATTCCAAGGTTACCAACCAGTATTCCAGGGTAACCAGTGGTTATCAAACAGTATTCCAAGGGCATCCATGTCTTTTAATGATTCATTAAGCATTTTTAAATGGCGTTTAAGTTTAAAAGGTTATATATATTGCATAAAATAAATAATTCAAATTTCTTTGAATTCAATTTCGGAAATATTTGAATAAAATATTATATAATGTGAACTTACCATAAAGTATAAAACACAAATAAAGGATAGTAGAATTTTCCTTTCTCCGGGTAATGTTTCAATGTGAAGAATATCGCGTAACAAAACCACACGTAGCCAATAATTCTCATTGCGATCAACGCGTATCCTGGTGGACTCTCATACAGGTACAACACTAAACCAGGATCAAATATCTGAAATTAGATAGAAAAAAATCCTAGATTATATTACGACTGGTACAGAACTAAACCCAAATCAAATATCTAGAATTATATGAGAACAAATTCTGGGTCAGGTACAAAACTTAACCAGGATCAAATATCTGAAATGAGATAGAAACAAATCCTAGATTATATTACGACTGGTACAAAACTAAACCCGGATCAAATATCTAGAATTATATGAGAACAAATTCTGGGTCAGGTACAAAACTAAACCCGGATCAAATATCTGAAATGAGATAGAAACAAATCCTAGATTATATTACGACTGGTACAAAACTAAACCCGGATCAAATATCTAGAATTATATGAGAACAAATTCTGGGTCAGGTACAAAACTAAACCAGGATCAAATATCTGAAATTATATGAGAACAAATTCTGGGTCCTGCAAAGCTTAAGCAAATTTGGCCGAGTGGTTTAGGAGAAGAAGTCAATTAAGATTTGTTGCCTGACAGCAGGAACTATCTAAATCCGGGACATGAAACTCGACTACATCATAGAGCGTTATCAATATCTATCCTGTCGGTGAATATAAGCTGATAAGCGGGGTGTATAACGGCCGCTTATACGGTCCGGTATAATTTTTATTTCTGTACGGTCCGAAATTAATCCGGAATCGACGATTTCAGCAGTTACAATGGTCAATTATACGCTAACAAATTGGATTATTTCTCCGTGATTTATATCTTATGATGTTTATGATTATGTATAATATCAACTGCCTCAAAGGAATCTCAAGTAATCAACAAACGGGTGTCAAATTGACAACGATCTTTATGACTCTAGTCTGTATATACAACCTGTCTGTCACCATGGTTATCTAATATCTTGTATTAATTAAATTCCTGTAATCTGAGTGTAACAACTGCAATGATTTTATTATATAACTATCACAAAAGATGTAGATTACACGACGGGAGGGCTGTATATTTATATTGAACTTCTGATCGGTACATTATCTAGATAGAAATCTCATATTGTCTTCTCAGCGGGGAGTTTCCTGTTAATTATGTAAAAATAGACAGTCACCATGGATGAATTAATCCTAATGTATTGTTTCATCAATGTGTAAATTATATCCCCATTTTAATTGTTTATAGTGGACAAACATAACCGACATTGCTAAAATAATAAGATAAAAAAGCACATACGAAAATGGAAAATGTCAGTTTTTTACTTATTAAAATAATTTTAAAAAATATGAATAAAAGTGTGCGTTTCACGCGCATGCTATAGTTTTATGTAACGGTACAAATTAGTATTCGCCAATTTTCTATCGTTCATTTTGAAATCATGAAGCTGGAAACTTACTATAATTTTAACTAATGCGATGGAATAATAAAGTGTACAGAAAACATGAAAAATGGACGTGTTTTAAAATGATATAATTACAAATTTAAAAAATAATCGTGCATAAAATTATGCCTATTCCTCGCAGGGGTGTATTGCCGTATGGAAAACGTTCTGTTTAGATCATTTCCTATTGTAAATTTTGATATCCTTAAGATATAATATTACTATAGTTAAAGAGAAGTCGTCCAGAATTTTTTTGAAAATATGGTATTATAAGGCGTATTTTAAATTAAATAATTAAGAAACGAATTAATAAATATGCATAAAACCAAGCCTATTCCTAGCAGGGATGTACCATTGTTTAGTAAACATAAGTTTTATATCATTTGCTTTTAAAAATTTCGAGATCCTAAAGCTACAACATAACTACATTTATAGAGAAGTAATAAATTAGTTTTTGAAAATATGGCAAATTGGCATATTTTGAAATCAAATAGTTTTTAAATGAATTGATATCTAGGCATAAAATCATGCCTATTCTTAGCAGGGATGTATTGTTGTATGGTAAATGTACGTTTCGGATCATTTGCTTTTACTCATTTCGAGATCCTTAAGTCGCAATAAGGTCAGTATCGTGGACCGCGAGACAAAAACAGCGATTAGCGTGTTGATCACACCTATTTCAACTTAAGATAATTAGTTTTAAAATGTTAATTCCGACTTTCTATTAAACAAAAAAGAAAAACGTAATATTTAACTTTCATTTGAGCTAAAAAAAAACACTTGATACTGTTGTTTAAACTAATTATATAATCATTTTTGTAACAACGCTTTCATGGGATTTTTCAAGAGATCTACCGATTTAATCAGGCAGCTGTGATTGGCCGACAGGATAGTTACAGATAAAGATTGACATTCCAGTCCCGATTATAATTACATTGTTCCTGCTGACAGAGAAACTCAAATAAAAAAATCCTCTGATTGTCAGATGACAATATTATCATGTTCCAGTGTATACCCTCGTGAAATGTCCACGTATCACAGAATGAGGGTCAGTATTTACCAGTAAGTGTGCTAGAATTATAACCCAGTAAACAGGGTTGGATTCTCAGTCGCACCAAGAACATTTACCATGTGGATTTTGATGCTGACCATCCAACATGTCTTTGGATCCGAGCGTCAAGCATTGTCAAGTTATTGCGGGGAAAAGGTTTGATCAACCGACTGACATGCAGAACAACCAACATGTGAACAGCAATACACCACTCATCAAAGATGGCATTGGGAAATTACAAGTATCAATACAGGCATCCATATTTAAAATATAAAATGCCAAATACAAATGAAAAGATCTACCCAGTCTACCTGAATGTAAACTTCTATTTATAGGCAGTATACATTACCACCATTGACCATTGTAAGAGAGGAAAGGTGTGAAACTCTATAGTAAAGTTAAATATGATAAAATGAGAGTAACAAGTGTCTGGGGTTGATTGGTCTAGTGGATAAGGTGTCTGACTGGTAAGCTGGAAGTCGTGAGTTCAACCCCCACATCAGGTAAGTTGTTTATAGTATATGTATGTTAATCAAAAATTGTAATAAATTGTAACATTACTAATAAAATAACCATGAACTATTCGCACTAGCACATTACTTATCTGAATTACTAAACACCACACTTACCAAGCACTAACCTGAACTAACCTAGCACAGCATTAACCTGAACTAACTGAGCACCACACTTACCAAGCACTTACCTAGAACAGCACTAACCTAAACACTAACCTGAACTAACCTAGAACAGCACTAACCTGAACTAAACGAGCACAGCATTAACCTGAACTAACTGAGCACCACACTTACCGAGCACTAACCTGAACTAACCCAGCACAGCATTAACCTGAACTTACTGAGCACCACACTTACCAAGCACTTACCTAGAACAGCACTAACCTGAACACTAACCTGAACTAACCTAGAACAGCACTAACCTGAACTAAACGAGCACCACACTAACCACACTAATTGACCTGAACTAACTGAGCACCACACTTACCAAGCACTAACCTGAACTAACCTAGAACAGCACTAACCTGAACTAACTGAGCACCACACTTACCGAGCACTAACCTGAACTAACCTAGAACAGCACTAACCTGAACTAAAGGAGCACCACACTAACCACACTTATTGACCTGAACACAGATTTTACACAGATTTACATCTTAAGTGTTTTATAGTAATTAATGTTTACATGTACATCGGTATGTAAGTTGAGAAACTAGCGGGTTTGCTGGAAACTAAGTTTTACACACATTTAGTTATAGGCTTCATGGCTTCATTAGTAAACCAGATCATATGTTTACAATAAATATCATACTGTAAAATCATTTAATTTCAACGGGACCAAATTTCATGGTTTTTGGTAAAACAAGACCATTTCGATGGGACGTTAATTCGTGGATATTGCATTTCTGGTAATAAACACAAAGGGTCAAAATTATTGTTCAATGGGATTTGATTTCGTGCTTGAAGATGAACCACAAAATCCAAGAAAATTAATCTCCAACGAAAATTGAACACTTTATAGTATTGTAAGAATGACAAGACAATAATTTAACAATCAGATACCTGAGACAAGAGAGAAATCTTGTTGACATTATATAGATAGCAAATTAAAGCCAGCCTGACATTTCATTGTAACCCTATACTCTGATCAAGTTTTCTTAATATCAGCCATCCTACTAGTATGACTTTGTATTGTTGTAAATTATTAAACAATAAAAGAATGAAAAGTAAGACAACCTGAAATAAGTATCAAATGAAAAGGTTACTGCCTTCTTGGCTAATAAATCTTAGGTATACGGAAGATTTTTACATAACCAAGCCACAGACTAAATAGAGCTTAATAATATTATGTTTTTTCTTTCATTTTTCTTCATACATTTAGTAACATACAGATTGAAAGTTCAATTTATATGACATTTATATACTAACAATATCTTGATAGGGGATTAAATAGCCAGCGAAGCTGGCTATTGTAAATACCCATACCAATAATGTCCACGTGCGTATCTTCGTCGAGTCTCTGCCAGTACTAATGCTTTCAGAAAAAGTTATTTCCGGTCAAAAATTTCAGGCAGTTTTCCGAGGTGAATGATCCTTTGAAAATAATAAATAGTAATATGTAAACGGTTACCCCCTATCATTTTCTTTCGAATTATAACCATCTTTAAAAAAATTCAATAAATAAAACAAACTATTTTAAACAAGAGGGCCATGATGGCCCTATATCGCTCACCTGATTATAAACCCTGCACAATTTTCACCCAAAGGAATAATTTGAACATCTTGGTAGAAAACCACAAGATGATGCTACATACCAATAATCAAAATTCTAGGCAGTGTAGTTTTAGGCAAGAAGATATTAATATGTTTTCCCTATATATAAGTCTATGTAAAACGGTGACCCCCGAGTAGGGCCAATTTTGACCCCAGGGGCATAATTTGAAAAATCTTGGTAGAGGACCACTAGATGATGCTACATACCAAATATCAAAGCTCTATGCAGTGTAGTTTTAGACAAGAAGATTTTTATATGTTTGTAAAATGGTGACCCCCGGGGTTGGGCCAATTTTGACCCCAGGGGCATAATTTGCACAATCTTGGTAGGGGACCACTAGATGATGCTACATACCAAATATCAAAGCTCTTAGGCATTTTAGTTATAGACAAGAAGATTTTTATATGTTTTCCCTATATAAGTCTAGGTAAAATAATGACCCCAGGGTGGGGCCAATTTTGATCCGAGGGGAATAATTTGAACAATCTTTGTAGAGGACCTCTAGCTGAGTCTATATGCCAAATATGAAAGCCCTGGGCCAAGCAATTTCGGAGAAGAAGATTTTTTAAGGTTTTCTCTATATAACTCTATGTAAAACTAAGGGCCCCCGGGGGGGGGGGCAAATTTTGACCCTGGGGGCATAATTTGAACAATCTTTGAAGAGGACTTTTAGCTGAGTCTATGTACCAAATATGAAAGCCCTGGGCCAAGCGGTTTCGGAGAAGAAGATTTTTTAAGGTTTCCCCTATATAACTCTATATCCACCAGGACCCGCACCACCATACCCACATCTGATGATGTATCCCAATCCTCCTCAACATCCAATGATGCCACAAACACCTTTCTTCTACATGGGCCATCCACCACCTTTCCTATTCAACCAACAACACAGACACACACAACAGACGCTCAAACGCAGAACAACATAGACTTTCAAGATGTGAACGTGCAGACTGAAAATGTCAAATTTATTAATGATATAAATCTTGATAAACATGGACTTAACTTTCTACATTTAAATATACACTCTCTAAACTCTAAGTTTTATGAACTGGCAAATCTTGTAGATGAACTTCCCAATTTGGACATAATTGGAATTTGTGAAACACTTTTAAATGACTCTCACACTAACGCTACATTCAACTTGCACAATTTTCATATGTTTCGAAAGGACAGAGAAACTGACAGGGGTGGTGGCATTGTTTTATATATCAAATCGACCATTCCATGTGAGGAAAGATCTGACCTGAATGTAAACTGTGATATTGAAGCAATTTGGCTAGAAGTGAAACTTAAACATCAAAAGCCATTTATCATTGGCTATATCTACAGACCACCATCATGCCCTGTGGGGTGGATAGATAAATTAGAAACCATTCTAGAAAAACTTCAAATTGAAAACAAAGAAATCATTTTATTTGGTGATTTCAATTACAATTTTATTGACTCTGTCAGTTCAAATACAAAATGGAACACATTTATGAATACATTCAACCTCACACAGCTAATTATGCAACCAACAAGAATAACACAAGGAACATCCACAATAATTGACCATTTGTACTCAAACAAGCCAAATGATATCTCACACACAGCTGTACCACACTTATCAATCAGTGACCATTATCCAATCTGCTTTACAAGGAAAACAAGCACTAAAATCAATAAAGGTCCAATGCATATAACTATAAATTACCGTTCAATGAACAACTTCAATGCTAAAACATTTCTTGAAGATTTATCACAAAAACCATGGTCATTGATAGACATGTTTACTGACCCTGATGATGGGCTTGACACCTTCAATACTTTATTTCTACAATCTCTAAACTCTCATGCACCAAACAAGCAAAGATGTGTAAAACTTAAAAATCAAAAACATTGGTTCAATGATGAAATTTTAGAAGCAATACACAACAGAGACTATGCAAAAAGAACTAACAATGTACCTAACTTCAAAAAATGGAGATCAACAGTAAAATCACTTTCACACAATGCAAAAAAAGATTTCTTTCATTATGAAATTCAAAATAACAGCAAACAACCAAAGAAGCTATGGAAAAATCTAAAAGATATATCTGGCAAAATTGAAAGCCACCAAACACATTACATAAATGATGATAACGGTATACCAATCACAGACCCTAGCGAATCAGCAGAAGCATTCAATACATACTTCACCAATATTTTCCAGACAGTCACTAACCCACAGGATTTCAATGATACAACCTCATCTATCCTTAAGAAGATGACACTAGACAAAATACCCAGTGAAACTCCAACATTTGTTATACACCATGTTACAGAAAAATATGTAAAAGAGCAATTAGACAAATTAGACATTACAAAATCAACTGGACTGGATAATATAAGCGCAAAATTCCTGAAAACAGCATCTCCAATAATAGCAAAACCTCTGGCCTGTATCATTAACATGAGCATTATTGCTAAAAAATTTCCAACATCACTAAAGCAATCAAAAGTGATTCCAATATTCAAAAAGGGCAAAAAATCAGATAAAAGTAATTATCGTCCTATCTCAATTCTGCCAGTCATCTCAAAACTGTTTGAGAAACACGTCTCTGATGAACTCAAAGGTTTTCTTGAAAGGCACTCCCTGCTGTACACATCACAGTCAGGCTTTAGAGCCAAACACTCCTGCGAGACTGCACTTACAAATATAGTAGATAACTGGATTAGTGCTATCAATGACGGACAATTTGTTGGTACATTGCTTTTGGATTTTTCCAAAGCATTTGACCTTGTCAACCACAAGATTCTTATAGACAAGCTCAAATTTTACCATTTGTCATCAGACAGCATAGCTTGGATTAATTCCTATCTATCAAACAGAACACAGAAAGTATGCGTTTCTGCAAAACTTTCAGACCCCGCAGATATAGTTTCAGGTGTTCCACAAGGCTCAGTTTTGGGACCCCTGTTATTTCTCATTTATATAAATGACTTACCATATCATATTAAGTCTTCTACAACAGACATCTTTGCTGACGACACAACACTTACAGCATCAGGTGTTACAATTCAAGACATCCATCAGATCCTTTAATCTGATCTTGACATTGTAGATTCATGGTGCGCACAAACTCCATGATAATCAATGCACAAAAAACAAAACATATGTATATAACAAGACAAACTAACAAACCGAACATCCCAGACATCAAATTGAAATTACAGAACCATGATATTGAACTTTCAGAAAATGAAAGACTTCTTGGAATCAATATAGATAATACACTAAAATGGAAAACTCATATCGACAAAACCATAAAAAAATGCAATACACAACTCTTCCTACTCATGCGAATCAAACAATACTTAGATGTTCCAACAAGAAAATTATTTTTTAATGCTTACATCCTCCCACACATAGATTATTGCTGTTCAATCTGGGGTAATACAGACAAAAAGATAATAAACGAAATCATTAAATTTCAAAAACGGGCAGCACGTATTATTCTTGATGCACAAGACTTTGACACTCCCTCTGACGTTTTGTTCAATAAACTTCAGTGGTTGAAATTTGACAAAAGAGTTGAATATAAAAAATCAATTCTAGTATACAAATCACTCAATGACAACCACTTTCCAAGATACATGCAACACAAATTCACAAAACTAAACCAAGTTCATTCATGTAATCTCAGATCCATAACCAATGAAGAACTATATGTACCATCACCAAATTTTGAATTCTCCAGAAAATTACTTGCCTACTCAGGACCAAAAATATGGAATGAAATACCAAAAGCAGTACGAAAATCAGACACAAGAAATAAATTCCAAAATGCATACATTAAATGACAATACCCATAAACAAACATTGACATAAAACACGACTCATCCTGTTAATATATCTTACCTTTGTAACTATTACTTTGTTGATTATATTTGTATACTTATTTTTCATGTAATGTACTCTTTATATTTAATGTATATATGTTGAGGCCCATATGGAAGATTGCATTATTGTAAATATGTTAGCCTCGTAAAATAAAGACTTACTTACTTACTTACTTACTACTATGTAAAACTAAGGGCCCCCGGGGCGGGGCCAATTTTGACCCCAGGGGCATAATTTGAACAATCTTTGTAGATGACCTCTAGCTGAGTCTACATACCAAATATGAAAGCCCTGGGCCAAGCGGTTTCGGAGAAGAAGATTTTTAAAGGTTTCCCCTATATAACTCTATTTAAAACTAAGGGCCCCGGGACGGGGCCAATTTTGACCCCAGGGACATAATTTGAACAATATTTGTAGAGGACCTCTAGCTGAGTCTACATACCAAATATGAAAGCCCTGGGCCAAGCGGGTTTGGAGAAGAAGATTTTTTAAGGTTTCCCCTATATAACTCTATGTAAAACTAAGGGCCCCTGGGGCGGGGCCAATTTTGACCCCAGGGACATAATTTGAACAATCTTTGCAGAGGACCCCAAGGTGGTTCTACATACCAAATATGAAAGCTCTAGGCCTTACGGTTTCAGAGAAGAAGATTTTTAAAGTTTCCTTTGTGAAAATCTATTTTTAGCCTGTGTGACCTAGTTATGCAACAGACCGGAAATTTTTTAACAACTATGAAAGAGGACCACCCAAGGATCATTCCTGTGAAATTTGGTTAAATTCCATTAATTGGTTTAGGAGAAGAAGTCATTTAAAGGAATTGTTGTCAGACGACGGACGACGACGGACGACGACGGACGCCGGACAGCCACCTATCCTAAAAGCTCACCAGTGAGCACTTCGTGCTCAGGTGAGCTAAAAAACAGAGGGAAGTAAGAAATACACTACTGTACTGGATACACGGCGCCAATACAAGACGTGATGTCATGACGTCACTAATAACAAGAAATGACGTCATACCTAAACTCATGACGTTACGTTGCAATGTATAACAAATCAGTATAATATGTGACGTGGACTGCAGAAATCAGGCCAGATGCGGTAACGTCTATTTTTAGAAAAATGACGTCAAAAACTTGCGCTGTTTTTTCGCGGATTTTCTAATTTATTAACTTATATTTTCAAGTGTAATTGTATAACAAAAGTTCTGCTTTAGAAAATAAACAATTAAGATATATTTGCAACATTTCACAACCACTTCACGAATATTTTAGTGTAGTCTAGCCATTTAAGCGATAGTTATTTCCCTTTTACTCTGTAAAGGTCAACAAACCAAAATGGCGGGCAGTTGATTGTTTGTTTTATGTTGAGTGCAGTTTGTAAGGTATAATGATGAGAAATGACGCTGATGTTGGTTGGATCTGGTTTATATCGAATTATAAAGCTCGTATTTGGAGGTAAGCATATCTTTTATTGTCTGTGATTGCTTTACTGTTGTGAATTATGGGTTTAAATTCGTTGATAACATGACTTTGAAAGCGAAAGTTGACTTTAAAATGCTACAAAACAGTCTGTTTTTATGTGGATAAGTCCATTGTATACTCGATTCTTCATAGCATAGTACAAATTTTATGCCTGCAGATAATGAGTTAACATGAGGATGGTTCATGGCTGATTTTATGGATGCATTCATGTTTGTTGACATATCCCCCACCCACCTTACTTTGCTGAAGTTTGCACACATCAAGTAAAATGACTGTCATTTGTCTTCATTTTTTCAAACTCTTGGAATGCATATATCCAACTCACCAATACATCCTGAAATTCAGTAATGTTCAAACACTACTGTTTACTAGTAAAATAGGTCTGGTTTAGACTGTCTGAACTGACAAGTAAATTCATTTGACACTTCAGCTACTGTAGGCTTCCATCCCTACAAAAATGTATGCGGCTCAAATTCACTAGGCCAATTTCCTGCCGGCTTACTTAAATGGGTTTAATTCAAGTGTGTACGGCTCATCCGGACTTAACCGCACACCCAAATAACTGCACATCTCTACAACAATGTAACAATTTGGTATACACATGCCTCTAGTAGCTGTTTTACTTATAACTACAATGTAGTAGGCCTACTGAGTACTGGGAAATCCTTGATGCATCTAACAGTAAGATATGCCAGGCAGCCTGTTCTGTGGTTAGTATTTACAGTTTGACTACATGTAATTAAAGGCAAATTATACTTAGTTATATTCTATATGAATAATGATCTTCATAAAATTAATTCTCATTTTCAGGATGTTCAATAATTGATCTTGAACAACATGTGTGGACAAACCATGAACATGTCAGTAATGTGGAGTTTACTGTGGGGAGGCTGAGTTTGGACAGAGACCTCTATCTCAGGTATACAACTGATCCAATTATTAAACTTCCATTTGTAAATCCTTCATATTACTTATTCCACTTATTATCTGTAGTGGTTACTGGACCAAGGATATGTATACCAGTTGTTATACTGTAGACCTGACTGCTGATCATGAAGTGGTTGATCCACAGAACTATTTCAACATAATATATCATGATTATGACAGTAGCTGATATTATGCCAGTAATTTCAGTATCTGTTATCAATAGTGAACATATCAATAATAATTTTCAAATGTCATTTCCTTTTTTAAATAGAATATAGGCTACTATAATACATACCAGGGTATCTTCTATTATTCATCTATAACAAAATGCTTGCAAGACTCTATTTGAGCAGTGTCCATTAATTTGTAAAAGGCTGATGCTGCACAAATATATTAATTGATTGGTTTAATTATGAGTTCTTTCATTAGTAATGGTCTCAATTTGATTGCAATATGCCCAATATTTGAGTTGCTTTCATTTTATCAGGACTATTAATTAATGGATATGATACCCAGCATAAACTGTGTACCAGTACGTTGCACTTTAATGCATAATATTAGGACATTAAATAAAACAATCTTATAATTTCTTTTCAGAAAAATTTATACAGAGACCATATGGCAAAGCAGTGAAGATTAGAAACATTCCAGATGATTATTATAACTCAATTAGTCAGTTTTGGAAATCAACAAGTCATGACTGGAAGTTAATTCTACCTGAATTGTCATACATGATGAAAATCATGTACATAACTAACATCTGAATAACTGTAATTGTTAAAGAAACTACATGTATTTTAACAATTGTAACAATATAACTTATTTTCTAAAAGTTTAATTATATTCTGTCAAGTGAAGAATGTTCCAGTTATGAGTTTGGATTTGTATATCATACATGTATATGTTGTAATAGCCTTGCATTGGTATCTTATCTGCTTATGCAAATGTTGATGTTATTTCATGTATTGTCTATTGATTATATGAATTAAGGCATTTTATATTTGTTTCTGCTGCTACTACTGGTTAAAAATGAGTTGTTTATCAAGCCTTGTATTGTTCTGATGTTACTGAACTGTAGTTTTGTTGCTATACAATAGTTTGTCATTGAAATGGGATAAGAATACAATTCAGAGAGTGTTTCAGTACAAAAACAACATGAAACGTCTGTTATACTTTTGCGGTTGCTATGCAAAATGTTCTATTCCACCAGTTGTCAAGGACATTTGCATGATTGGAAATGCATGATAATTTTATACAGTACTGTTATGATAAGAATTAAAAGATAATGTGTAGTTCAGCTTAAATATCACTTGTATATATAGTGTATACCATGTTTGAATGTTGTTCTCTAAAACATTTATATATAGAAGGTAATTTGTGATCCAGCTTTCTTTGAAAATGCATCAAAAGCTTCATAATTAAACATGTAAATCTACTATTCAAATGCATTATACTGTCAAAAGTATTAATTTTAATATTGTATTAACTTGACCTTAGATTTTTTTTAACTTAATACCTGTAGATTCAATGTATTTTGATATCTTTGGTCAAAATTTAGTTTCTATCCGTTGCTAGGCAACCAAAATGTCATTATTTACAAGCAGATGTTAAATATTCCAACTTGTTGTTAAAATAATAAAATAAAATAAAATGATAACATGTCTTGTGTGTTTATTGCTGTACTATAGCTACACTGTTTTAGTGTCTTCTTATTGTATTTGGCATGGAAAAGTCATAATTTTGCACTAAGGCAGTGTTACTTAGTTACAGCATTTAATTTCATTATAATGTAAATAATTCAAGATAACAATGTGAGCTTATCAGAATCCTCATATTTTATAATTTACTACAAAGAAATGAGTGTATTTGATTTGAAAATCTAATTCACAGCCACATGTATAGTTATTGAAGTACTGTTGCCATGGTAACTATTATAATATGCAAAATATTTCCATAGTAACCATGTTTTAAAAAGAATGTTGTTGTTCAAGCAATATATGAACTTGTTGATGTTGCATGGCATACATTTAACAAAGAAAAAACAGAAGATCTTGGATTTTCCCTTTGAAGGATTTATAGGTCTTGTGCAGCCGTTTCACCTTTTTATTTTGTTTTCGGCATCAAGTGCACGTGAAGAAAATGCTGTAAAACCGAAAATAATCGCCGGAATCATCTGAAATTTTGAGTATTTATTCTCAAAAGGCTATTCTTCAAGATTATGAAGAAAACTCAAAATGTGAAATTTTAGCATCTGGCCTGATTTCTGCAGTCCTTGACACATATAGGTAAAACTTCAGGTTAAGGATGCCTACACTTATTCCAAACATAAACCACAGATACATAGCCAATCTAAAAATTTTGAATAATTATTATTTCTGGTCTTAAATTTAAAGAGGAAAAGTGATCAGTTGCTGATCAATAACTATCTTTGTATATTTTATAACATCTAAATTCAACTCATATTTAGTCAGTTTCTATCTGAAACATAGCTTAGCAGATATCCAATGTGTATTTAATCCCTCATTTAGGCGGTGCCTTAGTTCATATTATTCATTTTGTCGACTGCACATGTACAATAAACAAAGGGAAGTAATTCATCACAACTATGTTATCTTATATTCAAAGGGAAGTAACTCAATGCCAATTTTATTCATGTTACATGATAGACTGTAGAAATCAAAGTCTATCAAGACTTAACTAATGTTGACCAACAAAATGACATGAGCAAAGAATACAGTCAGCTTTCTGTCGAAATATGGAAGGCATATGTGAGTGATTCCACCCGGATTTGAACCTGGGCCACCAGATAAGATGGCAAGAACACTAACCGACATGAGCGAAGTATACTGACAGCTTCTCCATGAAGGAGGTAAGAAGGAGTATGGAGTGATAAATCACAGGCATAAGACATTATATTACAAGCAACAGCTTTTACGTCCCCAATTTTTAATTCATTCAATAAAGTATATATTTGACAGGTTTGCAACGTATTAGGTTGGGTTCCATTGTCAATATCAAAACAACGTGACAATGGCTTCCAACCCGGAACGGCACGTCATTAAAGTACCTGATCATATAACTTAAACACAATTAAAGGTATATATTTTGATTGTTTTGTTCAGTAGAGGCATAATTAGATTTGACCAAAACCATTTTCTGGTCGGTTTATGCGTTAAATGTTATATATATCCATGTAGGGACGGACAGAGATGTTTCAAACATGTTCTTTTAACTTACGAATGAGTGAAAATTTAGGGAGGTTAAACTCTGTTTTTTTTTGTGATAAAATTTCTAAGGCGTGTGGATATATTTACTTACTATAGCTTCCCAGATGAAGATCACAATATAGGTGATGACATAGAGTGTCATAAATACTGATATCTTGATTGTTGATGCCATACTCAGCTTCCCTCGTGTGATTGTATAACCTTTACCAACCAATATCAACATCAGTAAGAATATCATTACACTGATCGCTTCACACGCTCTCGCTGAAATATCAAACATTTACATGAAATATCAAACATTTACATGAAATAGATTCACACGCTCTCGCTGAAATATCAAACATTTACATGAAATATCAAACATTCACATGAAATAGATTCACACGCTCTCGCTGAAATATCAAACATTTACATGAAATAGATTCGCACGCTCTAGCTGAAATATCAAACATTTACATGAAATATCAAACATTAACATGAAATAGATTCACACGCTCTCGCTGAAATATCCAACATTAACATGAAATAGATTCACACGCTCTCGCTGAAATATCCAACATTCACATGAAATAGATTCACACGCTCTCGCTGAAATATCAAACATTCACATGAAATAGATTCGCACGCTCTAGCTGAAATATCAAACATTTACATGAAATATCAAACATTTACATGAAATAGATTCGCACGCTCTAGCTGAAATATCAAACATTTACATGAAATATCAAACATTCACATGAAATAGATTCACACGCTCTCGCTGAAATATCCAACATTAACATGAAATAGATTCACACGCTCTCGCTGAAATATCCAACATTCACATGAAATAGATTCACACGCTCTCGCTGAAATATCAAACATTCACATGAAATAGATTCGCACGCTCTAGCTGAAATATCCAACATTCACATGAAATATCAAACATTTACATGAAATAGATTTAAAAATCATAGCTTGAAAACAATTGAAAAATGCAGTATACAGTACCCTCTCCAGAGGAACCCTCAGTATAGAACGGACATACTAAACAAATCACAATTTGATGGAAAGTATGTCTTCAGTGAGAGTCATTATTTCTCAAGTCTCCAATTATATCATTAGGATACCCAGTAACTCTTGTACTATTAACCAGAAATATTACATAAGAGTTGTCTCCCTTAGACCATAAACTTTCATAATAACAATAACTGACCGTAACTTTGTAAACTATTTTTTTCACCAAATAACTTTCATTTTCTGCAGAATTTTTTTTTCTTTTTAGGTAAATCTGGATCGAATTATGTGTTAATACAGAATTGTAGGCCCCCAGTCAAACAAGTGTGACATTGAGATGAAATTAATTTGGACATGTTCATTCATCAACTCAATAAATAATTCCTCTTTGAATATGTATTAATTAAATAAACATATAGGTATCAAAATAATGACAATAAATAAGCTTATCTACTTCAAGAAATAAAATAAAATTCTGCATATAAACTAAAAAAAAGTTTTATCCGTGCTTGGTGGTTCATTTTCAATAAGAATAAAGAACCACATACAGTCCTTTCAAAGTCAAATGAGAACGGTTGTAAATAAAATATCTTCCAGCAGGTAAACTATGTTTATCTAGGTTTAACTGGGTATACCTAAGTTAACAGTATTCACTGCTAATCTTTCAAAAGGTCAGTTCCCTCAGAAGATCGTAACTACCAAATTGATATATTGAGAAAACAAGAGAAAACTGTCTGTAATTTACTCTTTGCCTAAGGGAAAACATGTTTTTAAAACTTCATTTTGGTCAACATGACAATTTCAGATTTTCATGAAAATAGGCTCATAAGAGGCGTCTTGTGAAGCAGATTTCAAATATGTATGAGTCTTATAAGGTCGTAAGTAGGAGTTACGACCTTCTGGTTCTAAGCCATCGATATGACACTTGTATATAATATTACCTGCATATTTTGTAGCTCGTAATTTATCCTCTAATCCATCGTTACCGTAGACACCATAACCAACGCTCATCAGAAATAAATACATCGTCCAGAATCCTACAGAGACCATGTACATCTTGTAGGTTGTATGCCATAGTTGACGGTTTCTTAAAAGTACTGAAATACATTTACATGTACTTATATTTTACAGTAAATGTTGTGGTAAAATACATAATTAAGTTAACAGAAAGTCAGATAAGTCTTTGTTATTTTTTGCTCTAGTAGAAAAGTCGTAGCGATTGAAATATTGTAGTATCAGGTTGCTTTTAAATGAGTTCTGATTGGTGTAGAGCTACAAGATAAAGACCAAAATATGCGCCAGACTTCATACATACGAAAAAGACAAAAAATTACAATTTGGAAATGTTGGCGCTACAAGGTTTAAGAACGACAGCGACGATATTCATGTCCTGCATCCTTAGATCCCTGTGCAGATACAAGAAATGAACGCTTGCACCAAAATTCAATGTTCTTAGACAAGCTGCAACATAAATTAAACCAGCAGTAGTCAGGTCTCACCACAGCAAATAAAATACATCCATACACAAATACACTGACAGACAGAATTATATATAATTACAGTGACACAATACATGAGACAGGCTTACTCATCCAAGTACATAATTATGTACTAACAGAAAGACTTGAGATGGGATTGCCTAAGATTGAGATACAATAAATGGTTGAAATGTATCAGAAGTTTGCAATCAAAGCTTCTGATTGGTAGAGAATTTAAAATAAAGGCCACTGATTGGTTGAATAGTTAAATACAGACCATTGATTGGTTGAGTACTTGAAATGCAAGCCACTGATTAGTCAGGTAATTGAAATGCAGACCACTGATCGGTCGAGACTATGAATGAGATTGGAGCTGCTTACCTGCACAAACGATGGATAATACACTCAGTATGACATACGCTATCAGAAAGGCTATATCAATTGGTAGAATATCTGAAAATAATCAAAATAATCAATTAAAAATTAATCATCCAAGCATAATAACAATTTTACTACATAGGCCAATAATGCAAATTGGGTGTGTAGACGGAAGGTCTTTAATGAACAATCTGTCAGGGTAGCTAAGCGATGAATACATCCTGATCATTATTTAAAGGGACTAACCTCCATTCCGATGATAAAAACATGTTTTGTAGACATTTTAATCACAAAACTATGTTTAACGAATACACAAAGTATTCTTACCACTTACATAACAATCAATGGTGCTATTGGTGAAAACTCATGAACATAGTTTGCAGTCTGTTAATTAGTTGAAGACTTTTCTTGGCATTTATACACTCCTATGAAACAGCGTTCAATAATGTATTTTACTGCGTTAGTCATGCTATAGATTTTAAGGGTTTTAAATGTAATAAACGGACGTTATGCTATTTCTTCTAGATGAATATAATTAAGTCTAGATTCTTATATAAGTGTCTTAGATCATTCAAGCCAAAAACATGTGATTTTAAGAGAACTTTTTGATAAATTTTGCAATTTACCAACTGGAGTTGAGTCCCTTTAACTATACAAGACAAATAATGTCTTCTTTATATCAACTGGGTTAAAACACCTGCATGGCTTCGTAAATGATTCTAACTGTATTAAAACAGGTCACCTGTGAAATATATAACAAAGGGCTTTCTTTATCATTTGTTTTTAAAGGCCAAGCACAGCCCTTATTTGTCAGTTAGCTTTCAGCTTCAACATGGCAGGTTATATGAGTGTCTCAGACTCTCCAACTGGATTTAAAACCCAGGTCGCCAGAACAGACAGTAAGCGTTATAATCACTGAGCTATGGAGGAACACCTCACATATTCACCACTTTAAAATGACTTCATTTTCAAACAAGTTATAAGGAATTGCAAGCAATACAGAAGTCCCCCACCTAGTTTTCAGGTTGTCAATGTTTTGTGGCCATGGAAATCAAAATATTTGTCTGAATCAAAAATAAATGGACGGACGGACAAACAGACAGACAGACCGACTGATGGAAGGACAGCCAAGCTTTAGTCCCCTCTGGCTGACAACTGGTAGGGGACTTACAAGTGTGATGACAGTGAATAGTTTAACTTATTTATAGTGAATAGTTTAGTACGTTCAGCGAATAGTTTAGTTCTTACAGTGAATAGTTTAGTACGTTCAGTGAATAGTTTAGTATGTTCAGTGAATAGTTTAGTACTTACAGCAAATAGTTTAGTACTTACAGTGAATAGTTTAGTACTTAGTACTTACAGCGAATAGTTTAGTACTTACAGTGAATAGTTTAGTACTTACAGTGAATAGTTTAGTACGTTCAGTGAATAGTTTAGTATGTTCAGTGAATAGTTTAGTACTTACAGCGAATAGTTTAGTACTTACAGCGAATAGTTTAGTACTTACAGTGAATAGTTTAGTACTTACAGTGAATAGTTTAGTACGTTCAGTGAATAGTTTAGTACTTACAGTGAATAGTTTAGTACTTACAGCGAATAGTTTAGTACTTACAGTGAATAGTTAAGTACTTACAGTGAATAGTTTAGTACTTTCAGTGAATAGTTAAGTACGTTCAGTGAATAGTTTAGTACTTACAGTGAATAGTTCAGTACTTATAGTGAATAGTTTAGTACTGACAGTGAATAGTTTAGTGTTTACAGTGAATAGTTTATTACTTACAGTGAATAGTTTAGTACTTACAGTGAATAGTTTATTACTTACAGTGAATAGTTTAGTACTTACAGTGAATAGTTTATTACTTACAGTGAATAGTTTAGTACTTACAGCGAATAGTTTAGTACTTTCAGTGAATAGTTTAGTACTTACAGAACTCATCAGCAGAATATTCACGATGTAGGTAGTCATCAACCTGTCCGTTAGTCATATGTATCTTATACTTCAAGCTGATACCAACAGGCTGTAAACATCAAACAATATAAGTGAAATAAAACCGTTAAATACATGGAAGATATTTGCTGCTTTCAGTGTAAGATCTAATTTCATATCAATATTTTTTAACTGGTAAAAATAAAATTTTCTGTGATCACAAGTGAAATAAAATAAGATTTTACGCCAAAATCAACAAATTTTCTGTTTATTATTTGCTTCATTTTCTAAATGTCATACATCTTTAATTCAATTACGGTATGCAAATTATTAATGTTGAATAAATTAAAATGGAGGCAATAATAAATATTAATTTCAATTAAATTTCAAAATTAACATAATAACAGCCGTTTTTTTATAAACAATTATAATTTCTAAAGATACAGGAAGAACAAGACTATGTTGCCCCAATGGAAGCAAAATAGTCGAAAATGGTAATAGGTCCCAGTGACCTTGACCTTTGAATTAATAACCTTAAAATCAATAATGGGTCATCTACTGTTGCTGACCAACTTCTATGTTAAGTTTGAATCCTAGGGCAAAATGATCTTGAGTTATTGAACAGAAACCATGCATTTGGTCTACTGACCAACATAAGCAAAACAATTTTATGTACCACCTCACCCAAAGATGGGGGGCATAAATATGATTTCTATAGAAACAGCAAGAATAAATAGGTGACAGATATTAGTGGAAAGTAGCTGTAATGTTGCTACTATTGTTCACAAATGAAGAAATAAGAAATAAAATGAAGAAAAGACAACTAATGAATCAAGGAAATTCTTAATAAATAGAAATCTGAAAGAATAAAAACAGTAATTTTACAGTATATGAGCGATGTAATGGTATAATGGTATATTTCAAATTGAGATAGATGTATGTAGATAAATTACACTGTATAAACCCTATATACATACATTTTTGTACTGCACTTTGTAGGAATCACAGGGATTCAGGGGCACACATTCAATATTGATCTTATTTAAGTTGAGAATAAGGATAGCCAATCATATTGTTGGTTTTTAATCTAGAGTTTGATATAGTATGATCTAATTGGTTGTCCTTATCCTTAAATCAAAGTAATATTACTAAGATCAATATTGAATACCACATACCACCCCTCAGCAAATTTCATGCGCAATGTGAACGACTTATGACATGTCATTATTACATCCTTGAGCCAAAATAGAACCAACATAACCAAGTTAAGCCTAAGGTCCCACTGAGCATTTTTTGCCTCTGTAATGTACTCCCAATTTGAATCAATGAGCTTCGGGAGGCATCAGGAACAGGGATTTCACCAATTTTCTAATGGCCCTGAAGCTTTCCCTAATAGACCGATAGGACCCTTTTCAGAATGCCTTACGATGCTCATTCATTTAAACCGAGAGTACTTCGCCAAGACAAAAATGCTCAGTGGGACCTAGGCTTAAATGAGATGGTAGTAAGACCAGGTGAAGTATTCATACCCATGTGAATTAATTAAGCTAATTAGAATAAGTAACTGCAAACAGCAAGTTAATGTATGAAGCTTTCATGTTACATTACATCATGACAAAATGTTATTAGTTTTGTTAAGCTATTAGGACATCAAAATTACTTTTTTTAGATAGCCACAAGCTCAGCCTATAGCTATGTTCATTATTTCTTTTGTTTTTTGTTGGGTTATTAACAATAAATTTACTTAATTCTAATATAAGTTTCAAAAATATACACAATGACAGTGTTGTTAAAATGCTATATTTATAATTTAATAAAATTTCATTAAGTGTTAAATCATGCTGATTAAACTTGTAAGCGCAGTACTTAGATGCCTCAAACAAGTTGTTCAGAACACCATCTTTGGCACAGGTACTTGTAGTGCAGAAGATTATACTCTGCACAGGTAGATGCCAGGGTGGATGACTATTATAGTAGCCCAGGATAATGTGATTTTTACAAACATTGACCAGGAGTTACCTACTGTTGAAAAATTGGTTTCTTAAATAAACACATAGGGTCAAACACAATTCATTCTTTATTACTTAAATAACACTGATAAATCGTGCAAACTTGGTTAAATCAACTATGTGGGCTATACCAACTTTTCCTGCCTTTCACATTATCCTTGGTGAACTATGAAACTATTATCCTGGTCTGAAGGCAGTTTCAACTATCAAATCTTTACTGTATATTAATATTAACAAATTACAATACACAAACAATTTATAAGCTGAAATTAAAGAAAGCATAACGTAACTTCACTAATAATTAGTAAAAATTATAAGCTACACATAATAATCAGTGAGTAAATCGCTAAAACAATACTATAATATGAGCCGTTCTCCAGGAAAACAAGCTACTTTGAGAAAATATTTCATTTTTAAATTGTTCATAGTTTTCAAGAACAATGTTAACGAAGCAAAATGCAAAAGAAATTAGGTTTATAGCTTGAGTTTTAATTGAAGTTAAACCTGTTTATGTAGAGTCTATTTCAGAGCTTTTTCATTGATGTCGCAATCGTCATTTAAACATTATTCAAAAACGTTATTGTAACAAATATTTTATGATCAATTCTTGAAATATATTGTTCAAAATAGCACTATAAATGTTTTGATTTTTTTATAGATATTTTTTGTAAAAGTATTTTAGTGACTTATTAATTAATAAATTATAGCAAACTTTTATGGCATTCATAATTACTATGCGTAAGGCTATAGTGTACGGTGCTTCCAAAGTTAATACCCAATAGCGCGACTGTACGTGAGTGTTAAATTACTCTCTGCTCTACTTTCTCAATCAAAGTACTTTTCCGAAATTGGTCACCATAGCAACGAAGTATGTGATTTCAACATGAATCATTTGGCAATTTGAAGCAAAAACATAGTACTATATGGGTAAATTACTTAAAATAAAATCAATGGATATGCATTTATTCATTATTTTAGTTTTTTTAAAACCTTCTTTCATATTATGATTACAGTACATCATGTCAGAATAGCAGGTTTTCCTGGAGAATGGCTCATATGTATTATCAATATAATCAAAGCAAGCACAAAGCAAAAACAACATAACAAATAATATAAACAAAATGTAAATAAAGTTACAAGACAAATGCACACACATGCAAAGCATCAACTGCATAATATAGCTTGACCAGATTAAACCGAGACTCATCACTGTCTGTAAGCTTGTCCGGCTATATTCGACTGTTTTCCATTTTTATGTTTATTTACTATGCATCGTTATCTCAGTATAAGGCCATATAAAATTGCAAGTACATTTTGTATATGTTTTAAAACTTCAGAATTTTCCGGACTTGAATGAATTATGCAAGGAGTCTCAGTTTAATCTGGTGGGACAATACTAATATAGAAAGCAACTAAATATAAACAAATGCATTTTAACCACAAATATCCCTTCATAATGTAAATGTAAAATTCATTGTGTATGGGGCTCTGAGTAAACCAACTTGAAATCTGACAAACTTAATGCAATTATAGTATTCAAATGGTGTGAGGTATGAAAATAAATAAAGAACATGCACTAGGTATACTACAAATGCAAATCTAATGGAATGAGCATGCTTAATTTAGTTTTGAAAAATGATATATTCTGGAAGGAGAAGCTTATAATAGGAAGCCATTCATAAGGTCAATGTCCGGTTATTAAATTCAGATAAAATATTAAGGCATGCAGGGATGTATCATCCGGGTATGTTAAATAAACTGAAACACTTCCTCAACACTTGTAAACAACACCATGCACACACTGTGCAAGAACTAGTTGCCTTTCTGTCGCACATTCACAAACACAATGTCTGACGACACAAGTGATTTAGTCCATGTGACAGACCGAAATCCATTACCAAATTGGTGAACAGATCCAACAATGATTTTCGGTTAGCTTGATATCTAAGCTGTCCGAAATCAGTTGATGGACTTGCGGGACATTTTGCCAAATGACCTTTTGGCGGCCATCTTTAAAGATGGCCGTCGTTATTTTAAGCAAGCAGAGGGTTTAGGAAAACTTCGATTATTCCTCATTCACATGTGCTATTGGCTTGTAATATGTCTTAAAATGCTTGCAATTGAACCCCGCATATGGTAGTATATAAATATAAATATTATTATATGGTTATTAATTAATAATTATTGATGTTTTAAGGAAATTATGATATTTTTCGATTTGTGTCGTTAATTTTTCTCTTTCAAATCGGATCTGAGTATGTATTTGACCTTTTGATGATTGATATATGCAGAGGCTGATTCTAGGCGTCCATAATAAACATTACATTGAAAGATTTTCCTTTAAAATCCTTCACGAGCCAGGAATATTCGATACCTAAAAGTTTAATAATAGTCCTGTCTATAAATGGGATATTTAGGTTAGACCCAACATTGGATTGTATTGTAAATATCTTTTGGTTTTCTGTTAGGGAATATGTTGCAATTGAAGAATATAAATGATGACCAAGTGTCATAATTGAGGATTTTGTGAAAATCAAGATGGCGTCCAAAATGGCCGCCAAAATCAGAAAAACAATCAGAGATGCCAGAAATTACTTACAAATTTCTTTTTTGACGATTGGTTGTAGTTAAAATGGTTTTTACACATGTATTTAAATTTTATTTATCGTTATTCGTCGATTAAAATATTGTGGGATGGCATCCATGTCGGCTGAAATCAAATTGGCGGTTACAACGGCCGCAATAATTGACATATTCATATATTCTAACAAAAAAATATTTAAATGATTTTTGTTGATATCGGAATTAAAATAGTTAACTAACATTCAAATAAAAGTTCGATTCGACTCAATTGACCCGTTGCCTTATTCAAAATGGCGTCCAAGATGGCCGCCAAAATCAGGAAATATGTCGGTGGTGCAAGAGATTAGTTACATAAATTACTATTGTTGCTAATTGGCAGTTGTGTAGATGTCAAACATAGTATCTATTTAATCATAGCATTATTAATTGTTTGCAATTATTTTAGATAGCATACTAAGAAATCAACTACCGGCTGTAATGGCCATCATAATTGCTGAATAAGCATATTTTATTAAAATAGTTTTTATTTGTATTGAACATTATATTTATCAGACATGTATTATGGTTCAAAATGGCAGCAAAGATGACCACTTAACATTACATAAGTGGGGAATAAATTGTAGATTATTCTTCTTTCTGTATAGTATATATGGTTATCCTATTGGGCATTATCGTACCATTGATATTTAATTACAAGATCGTGTGAGCGGCGAGTTATTTTTGTTTAAAACAAATAATCATGATTAAGACCCATCGAGAAGGCATAACCGCTGTCGACAATGCTCATGGATCTGGTTCTAGAGTTTCCAACCAAAGTCACCAATGATCTGCCTGATGTTGCTTGTTGTGCTAAAGTACCGTTTGACGAATTACGTTCAATATGCTGAACTGTCCTGGTTGATCCTTTGCCGAATTTGCGTATTCAAGGATTGATTTGACATGTGTCTGGTAACATCGTACTCTAATCTATTTCGATAGTTTGTCAAGTTTGTCAGAAGAAGGCGATGCTGTTGTTGGCTTTCCTCACAATGGTAGCAACATTGGTAATCATGGAGACCTCATCTATGTATACCCCGATGTACTTATCTCTGCCACAACTTGTAACGTGTCATGCTGTTGTGGATGAAAAACGGAGTCTTAACACAAGTTCTCTTCCTAGTGATGCGGGTGACCATATACTTGTAAGGATTAAATGACATCAACCATGGACCCTCCCATTCATTGCTCTAGTCTGTCCATGTAATCTTGTTAGGCTTAAGCATTTTCTTTAGTTAGTAATTACCCTGTTCAAGAGGTTGTTGTCAGCAAGCAGATGGTGAGTAGATGTTGCATGAATTAGAAGGTGGTAGATATACAACAGAAAAAAGTAGTCCAATGGCTGATCCCTGAGGTACGCCTGGTGTGACTGGTGCCGTGTTGGTGGACTGTTCTCCGACCAGTACAAGTTGGGTTCTGATTGCAAGAATTATGCCAGTACTATTCCTGTATAGAAGGTTCCCCTGATATTGTAATAATTCAGTTTGATGGCTTGCCTCTCCTTAGACCGAAGGCTTTGTTGAAGTCCCGAATGACGGGCCAATCTGATCACCACCATCTAAGTATTAGTTGTAGTTGGTTATGGAGTGCAGCTGGCTCTCAGTGAATATCTTTCTGAACCATCTTGTTAGTCAGTTAGTATCTAAAACGTGTCAAGAAGGGCCATGTTCTGGCTTTGAAGTAACGGTGTGTGTTCGACCAGTTCACTTCACGCAGACTTGATTGAGATGGGCCAGTAGTTGCTATGTCGCTATAAATTGATCTCCCGTTTTGATGATGGGTGTGACGCTCTAGTCTGATGGGAGTATAGTATTCCAAAAACTTTTGTGGATGTTGTTTGGAATCGTTGCTTCATGTTGACCTTGACCAGTTATATTCTTTCTCACAACCAGTTTGTGATCACCTCACCTCAGTCTTCCTACACTATCATCCCAGTGTCTGCGATAAGCTTTATGGTCTGCCACAGATCATCAGCGTCTCCATAGAGCTTCTCTTGAAGAGTTGTGTCTGTAGGCCACGTTGCAGCTCGATCCTGGTTGTGTCATCTGCATCTTTGGAGGACATGCTCGACAGTTTGTTCTTCTTCTTCCCCGCATGGACAGATCGGAGACGGCACCAATTTGTACTTCCGGTACATGTAATGGTTCAGCCTGTTGTGCCCTGAGCGTAGTCGTACCATAATCACTTGTTCTGACCTATTAAGGCGATGGTAGGGATCAGCATCTTGTCTTGGTCTTGTGAAGGTCTTGATAATGGTAACTTTCTCTTTATATCTCACATGTGCTGGTGATTATACTGACTGTGCTCCTAGTTTTGCCAATTCATCTGCAGTTTTATTTCCAGGCATACCACAGTGGGCGGGAATCCACTGTAGGGCTAGTTTGCAGTGAGTAATAATGCTATGTAGCATTTTGGCTAGTTCTGGTGTTTTGTAGTGAGCTTCGGTCTACGCTCTGTAGTTACTGCAGCGCTTCCCTGTGGCTCTGTGATGTCTCTCTTTGTTGCCTGGTGTATATTGGATGAAGATTCCAGCACCTCCATCTTTGATAGCTTAGGTGGCTGACCCATCAGTATAGACATGGGTCCATATCTCAGGAGGGTATTCTATGCTTATCATGGCTAGTGTCAGGCACCTCCGAACACATTCATCTTCTTGCTTGCCTGGCTCGAGTTAAGGGACTTGGAGTCTAACAGTTACTTTAGACAGATCATTTGCTTATTTGTTGAACATATCATCCTTGACAAGAGGTGTACTTGCTATGGTCAAATCAGGTGCAAATTATTTGTCTAACTTCTTGGTTTCGTGTACAAAGCTGCTGCGCTTGATCCGATTTTGGTCAATCCAGCGAATCTTGTTGCCATTGGGTGGTTCGGTATCGATCTGAACTTCTCCGCTTGATGCATGCTTTGGCTTGCCATTGTTTGTACAATGGTTGGATATCAGTGAACTTTTCCATGAAATCAATCGGTGTAGACTTCGAAGCACCGGTCATTATGCACAACGCTTAGTTCTGGACCTAGTCGAGAGCTTGGCTGTTTGAATCCAGTTAGTCTATACTGAAGTTGTGCGAAATGCCCACTTCTTCATCATAGATTTTTTACTTGCTGATTACTACTACCAATGGTTGGAAATTTCTGGGATGGTATATGGGTTTATAATTTTATATGGTACGTCGGCATAGTCTCTGAAATAACATTCACAATGTGGCAATATCAGTGGTTTGAGAAAAGTGCTAGGCAAGGGCAATGCTGACGCCCTGGACCATGCTTATGATGGTAATATCAGCCTTCTTCCACAAAAGTGTCGTTCTTACCGGGGTATTCCATCTTGCCGCTGTGGCCCTCGCCACTATGAATACAGCGCTACGATCGCTAACCCAACATAGTGCTGTACTGGTTATAAAGAAAGAGGATACATTTGTTGTATACCCCTATTGTGAAGTTGACAAATTGTTCTGAGCTTGTTTCTATGTCTGTGTCTATAAACATTGGGCAAGTATGGCGATGGTAGATGTTGTCTGTAATCATGCCAGTTTCCGATATCTGGTAAGTTGATGTCGCCTGTTAGCCATTTTGTCGATGTTGGGTAGGCAGGGCGGCGGTGGTTGACTCCATAAAAGCTGGGATGCTGATGGTGGTTGGTCACTGCTGGGTGATCGGTAGATTTATGTAATGTGAGCGGATCGCTTCCGTGGCATATTGATGGTGCTGCTGTGAATTCGGTGTATGCGTCGAGTTTGATGTATGTGCAGATTAGCTACTACTATTCTTTGACGGCAAAGTGTAAATAAAACACGTATAACTATGTATGAAGAATATTTTATACATATACCGTACCACGTTACCAACCCAACATACATTGGACAATCAGTACCGGTGGTACTCAATATTGATCTTACTTGACTTAAGGATAAGGGAAGCCAACCAGATAACACCATAGTAAACACTTGGTCAGTTACAGGCGATATGACTATGTGGCTATCCTTATTCTCCAATTAGATAAGATAAGTAGTGAATACCACTCCCATTCGAACATACATGGTTGGCAACCATCTTAGAAGTCACATCAAATATACTAATAAAGTGTTCTAATGTTACAGTAGCTCTATATTTTTAACCTTTGTCAGAATTCACATTAACATATTCCTTTACGATACATGTTTTAATGCAATTTTTCAGTTAGACATATGTGTATGTGGCGGCCATTTTGTCACAATTATGATTTCAGCCTACATGGCTACCATTTTAAACGGGATAAGTCGATCAACAAATAGATATAATGTTATCATTTATACAGTGTATTTAAGTTGTTATTATGTTTGCAAAACTTACACTGCTATCGATCACAAAAGTATCAATTTGTAACTTCCTGGGACCACTAACACAATATTTAATTGATTTTGGAAGCCATTTTGTCCGCCATTTTGAATCAGCTAATAGTTCAATGCGTAAAACTCAAAGATTTCTTGGAGCATTTACATATTACAGTTCAACAATTCATTTTACACCACTTCAACTTAAATTGTAATAAAAAAAAATATTTTTCTAACAGCTCGTCCTTGTAGCCAATATGTTGATTCCAGCCATCACGGATGCCTTTGTACACTCATTTATTCAATTAATAATATTAAATATAAATAAATAATTATGTTTTAAACATTCAAACTACAACCAATCTGCAAAAAGGCGATTTGATCATAATTTCTGGCACCTCTGGTTGTTTTTCTGAATTTTGGCGGCCATCTTGGACGCCATCTTGATTTTCACAAAATGCTCAATGATGTCAGCTGGGCATTATTCGTATTCTTCAATTACAACAAATTCCCTAACAGAAAACCAAAAGAACATTTACAATACAATCCAATGTTGGGTCTAACCTAAATATCCCATTTATAGCAGGACTATTATTAAACTTTTAGGTATCCAATATTCCTGGATCATGAAGGATTTTTAAATGAAAATCTTTCAATGTAATGTTTATTATGGACGCCTAGAATTAGCCTCTGCATATAACAATCAACAAATGGTCAAATGCATACTCAGATCCGATTTGAAAGAGAAAAATTAACGCCAAAAATCGAAAAAATATCATAATTTCCTTAAAAAATCAATAATTATTAATCAATAACCATATAATAATATTTATAGTTATATATTATCATTTGCGGGGTTCAATTGCAAACATTTTAAGACATATTACAAGCCGATAGCCCATGTGAGTGAGGAATTATCGAAGTTTTCCTAAACCCTCTGCTTGCTTAAAATAACGGCGGCCATCTTTAAAGATGGCCGCCAAAAGGTCATTTGGCAAAATGTCCCGCAAGTCCATCAACTGATTTCGGACAGCTTAGATATCAAGCTAACCGAAAATCATTGTTGGATCTGTTCACCTCTTTGGTAATGGATCTTCAATTTTCAAGACCTGGGACATGGACTAATTACATGTAAAGCAAGCGATCATTACAAGTGTGGTCATACCACATTGTCTGTCCAAATATTTGTAGTGTGTAGCCAGGAGAAGCAAAAATTTGTAAATTCTTAAAAATTGTATTTAATGTCATGCTTTCAAATGTTCAGACAGTGAGATAAAATGTTTTTTTTAAAAAGTCAACAGTAAACATAATATTCCACTAATGACCAAGTGTAGCAACACATTGTGACTTCAACATCACTAAAGCCAAGATTAATTGACAAACAAAAGCGGTCTTGGATCTGTAGCCGTTAGCAATGTTAAAGTCAAAATGGTACTGATACAATGTGATCCATGTAATGACTTTGTTAATTCTTTTCATCATGAGTTTTATGGACAGATGTTTGCTTCTGCAATGGCACTAGCTGTGACAGACAATGTAATGAGAGCACACCGTGCTAGCCAACAGTCACATAGAGTACTTGGTTAATCATGGGTGTATAATACTTTCCTAGGCCCTCTACTACCTTATAATGCACTAACAGTCAGGGGTGTCAAAGGAGCCAAATGAAAAATCAGGAAAATCATATGCGGCCAACCATTTCTGACAAACAAGAGGTCTACAGCCACTTTGTTTCATATTTAAATCAATTTTTATTTAGAAATTTCTTCAAAACAGATTCAATTGACCATAACGTTGCTATTTCTCAAGATATTTTCATGAAATAACTTTTATTTTGAAATCATGGCTCTTCCAGCATATGTAAATCCGGAATTCTGGATAAATCCGGAAAATTGACACCCCTACGTTAGTGTGACTTACTGTCTTAGGTTGGCAATGAGATACAGCAATGTACCACCAACGTTCACGGGCCGCTAAAAACGTCCGCCCTTCCGAACAAACATACTTGTCAACACCATTAATAGTTTGTTGTTGGCAGCCCGACGAGGCAGAGTAGGGCATCAGATAGATTATTTGATTATTGGCCGGATTCATTACAGCTTCTCTCTCCGTACAATTCTGTGATTGAAATAATAATAGTGAACACGACGACGAGAATGGATAGAGAGAAGAGACAGGTGTACGACATCGAGATGTAAACTATAGGTAACCTTACACAGTGTTACATGTTACAACCTGTGTGAAACTTACAGCATCTGAACCACGTTCACATCGACTCACGGCGACATACCACCATCTCTCTCTAGCTGAACGAAAACGCCGTCCTCCCGTACAAACATAATGGTCAACATTGTCGATTGTTTGTATTACACAACCAGACAAAGAATACTGTGTTGTGAGGTATATGATCTGATTGTTGCTTGGGTCTAATACCGACACTTTCTCTGCACATGTCTGTCAAAGGGGGAAACAAAGTTGACATATTAAATAATAATTAACCATTCGAAAAAGATTCCAAATGCACCATGGCCACCATTTCCAATGAATGCAAGCCAACAGCTCTGTCTGTCAACCTGAATAAAAACAAGATGACGTTAACATGAACTTGACGTTCTAGTTTACCTGTATAAACACAAGACAATGTTAATATGAACTTGACATTCTAGTTTACCTGTATAAACACAAGACGATGTTAATATGAACTTGACATTCTAGTTTACCTGTATAAACACAAGATATTGTTAACATGAACTTAACATTGTAGTTTACCTGTATAAACTCAAGATAATGTTAACATGAACTTGACGTTCTAGTTTACCTGTATAAACTCAAGATAATGTTAACATGAACTTGACGTTCTAGTTTACCTGTATAAACTCAAGATAATGTAAACATGAACTTGAAATTCTAGTTTACCTGTATAAACACAAGATATTGTTAACATGAACTTAACGTTGTAGTTTACCTGTATAAACTCAAGATAATGTTAACATGAACTTGACGTTCTAGTTTACCTGTATAAACTCAAGATAATGTTAACATATTTAACTTGACGTTCTAGTTTACCTGTATAAACTAAAGATAATGTTAACATGAACTTGACGTTCTAGTTTACCTGCATAAACACAAGATAATGTTAACATGAACTTGACATTCTAGTTTACCAGTATAAACACAATATGGTGTTAGTATGAACTTGGTGTGTTCTATAACGGAACTTAACTAACAGTAAGAAAAGTATTAGTTACAGTGGGGAGCAAATCAACCTGTTATAGAAATAGTCTAGCACAGTTAGTACCATAACCTAGCCAAAAACAGGGAATAAGGAAACATTTCTAAGTGTGACCTTGATTGACTAACCCCTCTAATTATACTATATTCAAAGACTTGATAAAGTGTACAAACTCAGCGAGCATACAAGAAAATATATATATAAATATTCAGCACAACTAGCCAAGAGGAGAAGGCAAGATAGATCAAGGGTGTCAACAGAGCAAAATTTAAAATCAGGAAAATCATATGCAGAAAACCATTTTTGCAAAATAACCTGCCTTCAACCACATAATTCCATATTTACCTCAGTTTTTAAAAAGAAATCCTTCAAAACAGACTAAATCGACCATAACGTTGCCATTTCTCAAGATATTTTCTTCAAATAAATTTTATTTTGGTCAGGAATCATGTGTTAATTTGGAATTCTGGATTAATCAGAAAGATTGACACCCCAGATAGATGTTATACCCTACACCCTGGTTCTCGAGTCTACACTATATGACATACATCACCGGGGCTCTTGTCACATCCACTGACTACCAGGTACCACCATCTTTCCCGAGCAGATCGGAATCTCCGCAGACCATTACATACATAGTGAGATACACCAGCTATAGTCTGGATAACACAACCTGTTACACCTACATTGGTTGTGATCTCCAGATTCTGACTGCTACTCAAAGGTACCAACTTTTGGCTGCAGTTCTAATGGAAATAATAACAATATGATGACTTACTGTAGTGAGTGAGTCCAGTTAGGATAAAAATCCAGTGACGCAGTGGAACAATCCACTTTTACGGTGTAAAAACAAGTACATACTAGGATTATACTAACAGTTCAATACCAAACCAAACTCTACCTATTTAAGCATTGGTTTTAATCTTTTGGGTACACATAAATGATGATGTCACTGTCACCATATCCTAACTGGACTATACAATCCGGTTAGGATATGAATAGAGTGATGCAGTGGAACAATCCACTATAGAGTATGGTGTTAAAACAAGTATAAACGCTTAAACCTGCTTCAACAGCTCAATGCTGAACTAAACTCTACCCGTTTAAGCAATGGTTTTAATCTTTTGGGTACACATAAATGTTGACGTCACTGTCAAAATATCATAAATGGACTATAAACAACTGTTGAATACGATAAGTATGCTGTCAAACAATACCTCATGATGATTGACAGATCTTATAGGTATCTATACCTATATATCGACGGTGCCAAACCAAAACCCCGTAACTAAATTTTGGCGCGAAAACTTTGTTTGCAGCATCCCCATCTGCTAGACGTCCCGCCCATTTCTGTCTTGTCGCCATTTAAATAGCCAATTGCGTTACGTATATTGCAACAAGACCGAAATGTGCAGGGCGTCTAGCAGATGCGGATGCTGCAAAAAAGTTTTTGCGCCAAAATTGAGTTACGGGGTTTTGGTTCGGCACCGTCAATATGCTATAGTACAACTTCATTAAGTAGATAGAAAATTGGAGTATAATGTAATGCATTTAAACACCAGAGTTCCAATGATGACAAAATCTGTGAAACAAAAACAATATATTAAAATGTCTTACAAAATGGTCCTGCTGAATCCAAGGTATAAATACATGTTACCAAGCAACAGAATACTACGGAAACTGTGTACTATACATGAAGGTTATCAAATGAAATCTGTGAAATGTCATAAAATCAGTGAAATGTCATAAAATCGGTGAAATGTCATAAAATCGGTGAAATGTCATACATCACTACAAACAAAGTGAAATCATTAAACATTTACACAGCACTAATCGGAAGCTGATCACCCTCCATGAGGAAAGTTTAACAGATGGTCAAGTTTCGTCCATGAGGAAAGTTTAACAGGTGGGCCAGTTTCGTCCATGAAGAAAGTTTAATAGGTGGTCCAGTTTTGTTCATAAGGAAAGTTTAACAGGTGGTCCAGTTTTGTCCATGAGGAAAGTTAAACATGTGGTCCAGTTTTGTCCATGAGGAAAGTTTAATAGGTAGTCCAGTTTTGTCCATGATGAAAGTTTAACAGGTGGTCCAGTTTTGTCCATGAGGAAAGTTTAACAGGTGGTCCAGTTTTGTCAATGAGGAAAGTTTAATAGGTGGTCCAGTTTTGTTCATGAGGAAAGTTTAACAGGTGGTCCAGTTTTGTCCATGGGGAAAGTTTAACAGGTGGTCCAGTTTTGTCCATGGGGAAAGTTTAACAGGAGGACCAGTTTCGTCCATGAGGAAAGTTTAACAGGTGATCAAGTTTCGTCCATGAGGAAAGTTTAACAGGTGGACCAGTTTCGTCCATGATGAAAGTTTAACAGGTGGACCAGTTTCGTCCATGAGGAAACTTTAACAGGTGGACCAGTTTCGTCCATGAGGAAAGTTTAACAAGTGGTCAAGTTTCGTCCATGAGGAAAGTTTAACAGGTGATCACATTTACAAAATTTGAGCTTAGGGCTATTGAATATTATAAGCATTGTATTATGCTTTACACAAAATTAAATTTCCTATTCGTAAAATATCTGTATTCGAATAGGACATACAAAATGTTATAATAAAACTTCCAACCACAGTGGATGATCTTCAGCTTCCATGTACATACATGTATAACATTACAAAACAATCGTGATTCAATAAAACACAATGTGACAAACGTTACCATGGAAACATTCTAGATAATATCTAACAATAAAATAGCCTCCCGAAGAGATTAAGGAATAACTTTTTTTATCCCTCCTCCAGTTCATTATCAACAGCTCAACAAACTATTCTGGAAAACATGTCCTGTTCAATTAAAAATTCAGAAGGCAAGGATTACCTCCTGTGGAAAGTGCTACACAAATCGCTTTGTGCTCTGCCTATGCAATGGACACCACACATTGACATTTTTGCTTTTACCACAGGCTTTTTGTTTGATGTTGAATGACATATAAAAATAATCTGAATAAGAACTTGAGCTGTCAGGAAATATACACAATACTTAAACCCTAAAATGTTTCCATAGTTATTATCAACACAGTACAGCATATGGGTAGGGGGTCAGGGTTTTCAGGGTTTTCAGCTTACATCGCCAGCCCCTCTGTCACATCGACTAACAGCGACGAACCACCAACGTTCACGAGATGAGCGGAATATTCTCCCACCCGTACACTCGTACATGCCGTTACTACGTATAGCACAACCGGACATCCCATAAGACGTGGTCAGATTTATAATCTGATGGTTGTCTACACTGAGTACAGCCAGCTTCTCGTTGCACGTCTAGTGTGTAAATATAACATGTCACTTAAATAACAACATAACAACAAATGTAGGTAATAGATTGGAGAATTTGACACGATCCTGACCGTTACACAAGAATATTATTATGTCGAGGTTCTTGCTTTGAATATAATCCATTTCTACAGCTTGGAACCTGACCTTTATGCAATAATGTATTACAAGGTTTTAGCTTTTGAATACAAGTATATCAATTTCTGCAAGCAAATTGACCATTATTGGTATTTTAGATTTGTGTTTGTATTGCACCTCAAGCTTCTTCCAGATACTGCCTGCTTATAAAAACATACTACTAGGGTTATAGATGTAGATAATATCAGCAGTTAAAATCATGCTTATTTAAAGGTCAGTGTCGTGTCGTATTCTCTCGCCCCGATCTCCCGAAACATCTCAATCCGAGTGAAATCTCATTTCAAATACTGGCATGTGTCTTTTAGGTTAATATTTATGGGAGGCTGTGCTCAAACTTCCATCAGAAAACATCATTCTGAGTACAGTAACATTTAAAGAGGTCAAACTACATATTTATCTCAAATTCAGACATAAAATCTCTATTTGAAATGAAATTTTTACTTCAGATACCATGAGAGTTCGGGGCCAGGACTATACAATTAATCTACTATCATACAGGGTGTTAAAAAAGTTTGATCTCAAAATTCAAATCCATGCAAAATCTTATCGGAGCAATAAACACAGAGTACAATTTGAATTTCTTTCTCTAATAGATTCATTTAATGCTAAAAAGGAGTAGAACACTCTGGAATTTTCTTATTAAGCCTGAAAGTTTTACATTTTTTAACACTAAGAATAACACCCTGTAGGCCTATAATAATATACCATCATTACAAAATTTGATTTATCCATTTAATAATATCGACAGTGCCATTTAAGCCTTCGAAAACTGGTAGCTTTTTAAAAAAAATTATAACTTATTTCATTTATTTCAAACAATCTAAGGGAGACAACTCCAACACTCTTTAAACATGTATATGGATTACTTCCCTTGGAGTTAAATATTTTATAATTTAAAACAGCTGTAAATATTCCATCTACCTGGAGAATTGCCCAGTTATTGATTGAACAGAACAGAATAGAACCTACTTAAACTTTTTAAAAATCGTGATTTAACGGTCATGCTTAAAAGGTGATTATAGACCTATATTTAGAACGATGTTGTAATTACATTCCTCGTTGAAGGAAGTTATTATTTTGGCCTAAAGTGGAACCTGATCAAATATATTGGTAAGGTAATAGAAAATACAATAACAATATGAAGAACTAATAAATGAAACAAAAGTTGAGCCAAAATTCTATTTGATATCATAGATACTGTAAAATATTTTCATTTCGATGGGACAAAATTTCGGGGTTTTCAGGTAAAAAAAGATCTTTTCAATGGGATGTTAATTTGTGGATTTTGTATTTCAGATAATAAATACAAGGGTCAAAATTTTTGTTCAGTAGGATTTGATTTCATGGTTGAAGGTGAACCACAAAATCCACGAAATTTAATCCCCATGAAAATGAATGATTTTACAGTTATATGGGAGTATGTTTGACAGATACAGACATATCTGCAGTCAATCACACCACCACATTTTTAAAAATAAAAATACAATTTTTCCCCTTTTCAAAATGTTGGGGTGATAATCTAGACTAGAGATTTTATTTAGATACATCTTAAACTAATATTTGAATAGCGCCTTTATTAAGAAACGTAAGAACATTTATCAGACAGTTGTATTGACGTCATAAACTTGTTTTCATAGTGATTTAAATATTAAAGTGACTTCATTTAAATTCATTTTTAAATGTTACAGCTTAAATTGGAATTTTTAAATAAATATTTGAAATCTGTGGCGTGTTTGAGGGTATAAGGTACCAGTTACGAGACTGAGAAGTTTTATTATTAAGCCAGATTTAATGAATAACCATGAGAATAAAGATTGCCATAATATAGTATTTAGAATATTCATTTTAATGACACAACATTTCCATTTTTTAGACCAATATGTTATGAACTGGGGTCATCATCGGCCAAAAACCTCATAATAAAAACTTCCCCAAAAGACTACTCAGAAAAGACTCAGAAAAGGGTCGTTGTTGAACCTCTAAATCAATTAATGAGTCTGTTATTTACAAAATTAAATTATTTTACAGTACTATATTTATATAATATTAGATGAACCAAAGGGTTCGACCCCTTTTGGATACAACCTATAGGAATGATTTAAGCCTCACTACAATAAATACCTCTAGATTGTTTGCTCATTATAAGTATACTGCATAAGATAATATATTTAAATTGATAAATAGTCGGATAATTACCAATTACATTATGTGAACATGACATGCTTCATGTTACAAAGGATGTCATGTATTATCGGAGGTACTTTATATAAGTCTTTGTCAGGGGACATTACAAGTCTTTGTCAGGGGCATTCAACACCATTCATGTATTTTCATCCATTCATTGATTCACTCATTATTTAAAAGTTTTAACCTGTCAAGATTATGTACAAGTACAAGCAAGCAGTCGAAGGAATACCCAAGGTAACGGTACTTTACATTGAATCATAGTATACTTTAACCTAGCCCCTGCTATTTTGTCGAATGGGATAATTCCCTCATAAGTATTACTTAATGAATCAACTATAGCTTCCGTTACATTTCACTTTTTGTATAGGCTGGCTAATTTGACACAAAACTGACCTTTATGCATGAATATTTTACAAGGTTCTTACTTTAAATATATCAATTGTCACAAGCAAATCATGCAATATCAGTATTTCCATTTTGTGTTTGTATTACATCTTGAGCATCTTCGTGATAGTCCCGGTGTTACAAATATAAACAAGATATTGATGGTTAAATTATGCTAACTGAAAGGTCAGGATCATGTCAAATTTGTCAAGCTATATCACTGCTATACCGTTTATAAACAGCAAGTATTACATTACAAAATACCTTTAGATGTTTGGTCTTCAATTACAGTAACCTATTCATTGCCATGGGTATACATAATTTTAGGTTTCAGTTACATGACAATTTTTGTCCTTTTTTATCAAGCATTGAGTTGTTAAAATTTGCATTTTTTGTACCTAATTATCTTCTATCATTTCGCTGGCTTAGAATGAGAAGGTCGTAAGTGCCATTTACAACCTTATGAGACTGATACATATTTGAAGTCTACATCATAAGGCGCTTCTTATAAGCCTATTTTCAGGAAAATCGGAACTGGTCCTCTTGACCAAACTGAAGTTGAAAAAACTTGTTTTTCCAAAAGTGTATAAAGTAATTGTTGGACAGGTTTTTTGTTTTCTCAAAATATAGATTTTGTAGGTTAGAAACCACCAAATAGATTTGCTCTATAGCTCAATGTAAATTGGCCAAGGTAGGCCCCAATTTTCAATTTTTTTTAGTCTATGGCCACCTGGACCACATACATCATTGTAAAGAGGGGCATTTAAGCTTCAAAATAATGCAATAAAAAAGGGGGGTCATGTATCTTCTAAGAAAGTTTTTGTCCTTCAAACACGGTCTATCCGTTTTTACGCATGTCCAGATTTATGAGTTCTGGGTTTTACCCTAGTCTACTTTCACTTTGGTATCAGAACAAAATAATGGAATAATACAAATATTACAGTTTTACTGCACCACATGCATATTTACCAACCATTTAAAGTCAATTTCATCATTCAACTCCACATTTGTCAAGAAATATCTCCATTTACAGGCAAATCAAAGTTTTTTTAAGGACTACTTGAGTGTATCACCACTTGGTCCGCGGAGGCATTTAGTGGTTCTTTACCTTAAGACAGCCTAGTTTTACTTATGAAAGTGATTTTTGCACTTTTTTCAATACTACTATGTATATGCAGCACACAACAATCAATTCTTAGACAACTTGTGCATAAATTCTAGAAAAAATGACTGACACGCATATGCGCCTTTAAGGAGAAATTTGGCCAGCACCTGCAAAATATTACGAATAGTGATTTTAAATTGGGTTGTATTTGTGAAAAACTGTTTCACTGAACACTAATTATGCTTTAGATGCCTAATAATGTGTCTATTCTTCATATTTAATCACAATTACCCCTGTCTGACACTAAAATAAGGTCGATTTTGGCATAAAAATGTCAATTTTAGAAGAAAAAAATCTGAAATTTTCTAGATTTTCATGATAACAATCCAAATTTTCACTTTGTTAGACAATTTAAACAGATAACAGTGGTCAAAACCCTATCTGGGATGCATTTCCATACATTTGAATGCAAAAAAATGAAAACATGAATTTAATAGAATTTTGCCCTTCTTTAAGACAGCCTAGTTTTACTTATGAAAGTGATTTTTGCACTTTTTTCAATACTACTATGTATATGCAGCACACAACAATCAATTCTTAGACAACTTGTGCATAAATTCTAGAAAAAATGACTGACACGCATATGCGCCTTTAAGGAGAAATTTGGCCAGCACCTGCAAAATATTACGAATAGTGATTTTAAATTGGGTTGTATTTGTGAAAAACTGTTTCACTGAACACTAATTATGCTTTAGATGCCTAATAATGTGTCTATTCTTCATATTTAATCACAATTACCCCTGTCTGACACTAAAATAAGGTCGATTTTGGCATAAAAATGTCAATTTTAGAAGAAAAAAATCTGAAATTTTCTAGATTTTCATGATAACAATCCAAATTTTCACTTTGTTAGACAATTTAAACAGATAACAGTGGTCAAAACCCTATCTGGGATGCATTTCCATACATTTGAATGCAAAAAAATGAAAACATGAATTTAATAGAATTTTGCCCTTCTTTAGGTTAGAAACCACCAAATAGATTTGCTCTATAGCTCAATGTAAATTGGCCAAGGTAGGCCCCAATTTTCAATTTTTTTTAGTCTATGGCCACCTGGACCACATACATCATTGTAAAGAAGGGCATTTAAGCTTCAAAATAATGCAATAAAAAAGGGGGGTCATGTATCTTCTAAGAAAGTTTTTGTCCTTCAAACACGGTCTATCCGTTTTTACGCATGTCCGGATTTATGAGTTCTGGGTTTTACCCTAGTCTACTTTCACTTTGGTATCAGAACAAAATAATGGAATAATACAAATATTACAGTTTTACTGCACCACATGCATATTTACCAACCATTTAAAGTCAATTTCATCATTCAACTCCACATTTGTCAAGAAATATCTCCATTTACAGGCAAATCAAAGTTTTTTTAAGGACTACTTGAGTGTATCACCACTTGGTCCGCGGAGGCATTTAGTGGTTCTTTACCTGTAGTTACAAAATCTCATTCTAAGCCAGCGATTTGTTTTCGATTAAAACATTTATTAGTTTTATCTATTCATACTGTACAGTTGCATTCCTGCACATTATAGAAATAGTCAACCAATTACATATATAATATTTCAATTTATATAATCAATTAAATACATAAACACTGGATACGTTAAATAAATGACTGGAAACAGTATATAGGCAGCTCAGAGCTATATGACTAGAAACAATATAAATATATAGACGCTAAGTAAATATAACCCCGGTTAAAATGTAGAACATATTCTGCCAATGTATTAAATTACAGGTAATCAATAATCAGTAACTTAATACATATGTATCTTTCAACATAACAAAACATGATATATACATGTCTGTACAATTACTGGAACCAAGTCACGATTTCATGATTCATACAATGTGTCAACATGCAAAATGAATGGAATACAGAAATCTACAGCAAAACCTTTCTCTAAAAGGACTACTATCCATCCCTTTGGTGCAGCAAAGTAGTATCTCATTTTAAAGTTCTGTATATAGAGGATCTATCACAAGTTGTCAATTGATATGAATTTATAATAAACATGTTCTGAAATTTTTTATTAAGCTCGCTTTATAATCTGTCCTGAAGGTCACAAACCACCAAATAGAGTTGTTCTTTAACTCAATGTAAAGTGACCTAGGTCAGCCAAAAAAAATGTCAACTTTTTGTCCATGGGGCCCTCTCAAAATCTTTTAATCAATAGAAATAGCATCCAGCTTGAAGGAAATGAAAAAAAAGTAGGGGGTCATGTATCATATAAGAAAAATTTGGTTCGTCAAACGCGGTGAACAGATTTTCTCACATGTACGGATTTACTCACTGTCCGTTAGCCCCAACCTTACTTTCACTTTCATATTTAAGCCAGAATACAATTTTTTTCTGAATAAAACCATTTCACTATATCACATACATGCATACAAAGCATTTAACACCAATTTCATGATTCTGATGCTGATTTGTCAAGACATACCCCCATTTCCAGTCGCTTCAAAGTTTTTTAACAGACTATTTGACTGCCCCTGCGAAAATTTCAAGAGCAGTTCAAGAAAAGTTCTTGCACTGTTCTAGAACAGTGTTCATGAATTGTACTTGAACTGCTCTTAAAGAGTTCAAGAACTGTTCAAGTACATTTTAAGAAATGTTAAATTGGACAAATCTTAAGAACAAGTGTTCTTAAAAAGTCTTTAGAACAGTTTTTGAACAATCTTGAACATTAGTTCTTGAACAGTTCAAGAACTCTTTTTATTGAACTGTTTAAGAACTCTTGTTCTTGAACAAATCATGAACTATTCAAGAACACTTTTAAGAACTTTACCAGAACAATAGTTCTTAATAATTTGTCCAATTTAACATTTCTTAAAATGCACTTAAACAGTTCTTGAACACTTTAAGAGCAGTTCTAGTCTAATTCTAGAACACTTCTTGACCTGTTCAAGAACTCATATTCTTAGAAAATTCTTAACATTTCTTAAAATGTACTTGAACAGTTCTTCTGAACAACTTGCACCTTCAATGTTATTTCTGTGTCTTTAGTGCCAGGAAATTTTTCTTTTAACACTTTGCTTAAGCAAGCATACAATCTTGGATCAAATTTGGGTTTGGGTTTGAAGCATCATGGAAAAAACAAACAAACAACCAATGAAAACTTCAACGAACACGGAGTGTTGAAAATTTGTTTTACAAAACATATTGGAAATAATCAGAAAAGTGCATTTACCCGTGATTGCCGGTAAATGAAAAACATTAACAGAACTGGAACAAACAACGTCAACCTGCACAGAATAAATTGAATAATTTCTGTACAGAATCTGGCAATGAAAATTCAATATCCGAAACCACTTTGTCCGAAATCTTGAAAGTTTCTAGTACAAACTGGAACATGCAATGCTGTTGATTTATTGCATCATAAAGTGAAAATAACAAGTATTAAAGTTTGCCACAAGTAAAGTTTACCTTTTGGGTGATTTGTTCATTCATTTCACCATCATAAACAACAGGAAACAAGCTAGCAGAAAGAAATATTTTCTAACATAAGAGCCATGCTTTCTCCCAAACTACATACAGATGGTGGCGCCACCTAGTTCTTCAGGTTTGACCTTGATTGGTTCTGAAAATGTACTTGATTTTCTTTCAGAACATTTGGAGTACATATGTTACATAAGTTATTGCTTTGAAACTTTCAACACTTGTTCAACATCAATACCTATCCATGTCAAGCAAAACCCATAACTCTGATCTGCATTTTACGTGAGTTATTGCCCCTTTTTGGACTTAGTAAATTCCTTGGTTAAGTCTTGTGTTTAGGTCCACTTTTGTCATACACTATGTGGACTATTGCTTTGAAACTTTCAACACTTGTTCACCACCAATACCTCACCATGTCAAGCAAGACCCATAACTCTGATCTGCATTTTACGTGAATTATTGCCCCTTTTTGGACTTAGTAAATTTCTTGGTTAAGTTTTGTGTTAAGGTCCACTTTTCTCATACACTATGTGGGCTATTGCTTTGAAACTTTCAACACTTTGTTCACCATCAATACCTGACCATGTCAAGCAAGAACCATAATTCTGATCTGCATTTTGCGTGAGTTATTGCCCCTTTGGGTTGTCTGCCTTTTGACAGTGACAGATATCAAATGAACGTCTGCACCCACATTGCAGTGCTCTTCTTTTTTTCCAAATTTGAGCCGGCCCAAATAACATTTGAGGCGGTCAAATTTGCCACCAGCCGCCTCCTAATGAAAAACTGCTTCCCACTATATGAGAAGGAAAGGTGCATGTTTATGAACGGTATCCAGACCACTACTGTCCTTGATATTGTCTTAAACTGTGCTTGAAATAAGATGTTCTTAAACCTCCTTAAACTGTTCTTTAAATATCTTTAAGAACAATGACAGAACCTTTTAAGAACAAATTTTATTCTTAAAAAGTCCTTCATGTATTCAAGAACATTGTTAAGAACAGTTCAAGAACATCAGAAGGTAAATGCTGTTCAAAAAAAGTCCTTAAAGTGTTCAAGAATAATTTAAGAATAATTCAAGAACAGGAAAGGTTCTTAGAAAGTTCTTGAACCGTTCCTGAAGACTGTTCTTGAACAGTTCTAGTACAAATGTTCTTAAAATCCTCTAAGAACGGGTCAAGAACACTTACTTAGTTTTAAGAACTGTTCTTGAACTGCTCTTGACATAAGAACTTCATTTCGCAGGGGGGTATCTGAATTTGGTCCGCGTAGGCATTTAGTGGTTATTTACCTTAAGGCAACCCTTTTTGGGTTGTTTAAGTGTTTTTTGCACTTTTTTCAATGCTACTTTATATATGCAGCACAAAACAATCAATTCTAGACAAATTGGGCATGAATTCCAGAAAAAATTACAAACCCGCATATGCGCCTTTATGGAGAAATTTGGTCAGCGCCTGTCAAATGGTATGAATAGTGACATGAACTGGTGTTGTATTTGTGCTAAAATGGTATTCTGAACCCCAATTTTGCATTAGATGCCTAATAATATGTCTATTCTTCATTTTAAATCACAATTATCCTTGTCTGGTACTAAAATAAGGGCAACATTCACATAAAAATGTCAATTTAAGAAAAAATAAATCTTAACTTTTCTGGATTTTTCATGATAAAAATTTAAATTTTCACTTTTTTAGACATTTTACACAGATAAAAGTGGTTAAAACCCCATCTTAAGTGCATTTCCTATCATTTAAATGCAAAAAAATGAAAACATGATTTTAATGGAATTTTGCATGTCTTTAGGTCACAAACCACCAAATAGAGTTGTTCTTTAACTCAATGTAAAGTGACCTAGGTCAGCCAAAAAAAATGTCAACTTTTTGTCCATGGGGCCCTCTCAAAATCTTTTAATCAATAGAAATAGCATCCAGCTTGAAGAAAATGAAAAAAAAGTAGGGGGTCATGTATCATATAAGAAAAATTTGGTTCGTCAAACGCGGTGAACAGATTTTCTCACATGTAAGGATTTACTCACTGTCCGTTAGCCCCAACCTTACTTTCACTTTCATATTTAAGCCAGAATACAATTTTTTTCTGAATAAAACCATTTCACTACATCACATACATGCATACAAAGCATTTAACACCAATTTCATGATTCTGATGCTGATTTGTCAAGACATACCCCCATTTCCAGTCCCTTCAAAGTTTTTTAACGGACTATTTGACTGTATCTGAATTTGGTCCGCGTAGGCATTTAGTGGTTATTTACCTGAACAAGTTTAATACAAAATATCAATTGACAATGAGTATTAAAGATTCTCTATACCATAATTGTGATATTTTAAACACAAAATTAAGTGCCTTTCTATTGAAAGAAGATAAATGTTATACTACACGTGCATAGTATAAGACTATACATACTTGGTACACTAACCAGGGTACAAGGAAAATTATGTGATATAGTAAAAATCCACCTTACTGCACCATGAACAGGATAATATTCTTGATTATTAAAAACTGGCCCTCCTATTATGGCCATTATATACTGCTTTTTACTATGAATAAAAATCATGATTATACTTAAAACTTGAAAATTGTGGCCCTTAAAAGTACTTAGTGGAAGGGGTCTTGTATTTGGAGTGGTCCTCAGGCAAGGTTTTACTGTAACTACTAATTGATAGACATGGTAGACGTATAATGACTTTCAAAACCTGGATAAGAAATATACAATGCAATAGAATTTATCATAATAGGTTTACACATTTTACAAGTAAACAGTTTACAATAAAATGTCAATACAAAATGCAATGCTTCACAAATGTTGGGTATTGATTTGCAAACATAATTTAAAAGATAAAATATTTCATGTAAAAGATGGCATTGAAATATCATTTGCTTAGAATGAGAAGGTTGTAACTACAAAATTGATATTTTGAGAAAACATGAAAAAATGTCTTAAATGTACTCTTTATGTATGGTAAAACAAGCTTTAATTACTTCAGTTTGGTCAACACGACAAGTTCTGATTTTCATGAAAATATGTTAATAAGAAGCACCATGTTAAGCAGATTTCAGATATGCATCAGTCTTACAAAGTAGTAAGTAGTAGTTACGACCTTCTCATTCTAAGCCAGCGATATATTGTGATAATAAAAATATGAATTAATGAATTAAATTAAGATGAGGAAAGTAAATGAACTCTCTGAATATATTAACTGTTTACTTTTAATGTCTATAAAGGAACAACTTAAACTCTCATTATATTTTTTAACTCCAACATTTTGAACACATATTTAAAACATTCATCTTTAACTTTAGACGTCAGGAATTATATCACAAACTACAGTTTTGACTTCCCCAAATTTTTTATTTTCACCCATTCACTATAAAAGACTGAAACTGGTACGAAACGACCCTTTTTGTGATACATAATTTCTTAGACCTGTGGTGTACGTCACAGGTTACAGTGTCATTGAAATAGAAATTTAAAAATAAAATTGATTTTTTTTGCGGAAAATTTGATTTTCTAGAAATTAAGTTCTTTAAAGAGAACCTAAATTTCGAAGAAAAAAATCCCCATTTTTTTTCAATTTCATTTTTGAAATTTATTTTTCAATGATACTGTTACCTATGTTGTATGTTGAGTTGATATAACATCATATGAAATATTTACCTTGCCAGACTTGTACACAGCATCCCATTGATCGGGTGTATCAAAATACAACAATATATGTTGGGGGCCATAACTCTGTAATGACAAAAACACAAAATATAACAATATATGTTGGGGGCCATAACTCTGTAATGACAAAAATAAAAGTGATATTGACATAAAACAGGGGGGCATAACTTACATCGCAAACATTTATCTCACATTTATAATAATTATTTAACTGGCCAGACAGCTTCAAGCATTCAATGCTAGGAGTTGCTCAGTAAATATTATGTGCTATCAGGTAGTAGGTATCTCAGGTCATGAGGTGCCTTTTATTTAAGGTGGAATCAGATGCCATAAAAATTTGTACAATTTTCACAATGTGATATGTGATGAACATGCATTATGTCTTATCTTTTTGCTCATGCGTGTCATGTATTTTTGTTAATTGCTGTATATATTTCATGTTGAAGTGGACCATATTGAAAATTGGTCTTGAACCAAATAAAAAAAAGGTTAAGATACCAATTATCTAGGGCTCTTTTAAGCTGCTAAGCCGCTCCAGCACCCTTTGACATTTTAAATTTCAATATATCATCCTCTATAAATAAAGTCATTATTATTATTTTTATTATAAATAAAATTTAATACTAAGTACCTTATATTAATTAATTTGATACCATGTATAGTATAGTACTATACTTATTATGGTACATGTAAATCAAAGGGACTCAACTCCAGTTAACTCAAGTTCATTTTTTGGTTTGTCCGACCTAATACATTTATATAAGAATCTAGTAATTTATCTAAAAGAAAAATAATCGCATAATGTCAGCTCATTACATTTAAAACCCTGAATGCAGCAAAATATTATTCAACGTTGTTCTATAGCGTAGGTGTGTATAAATGCTAAGAAAAGGTGTCACCTAAAACATGTTCACAGTTTTCATCAATAGCGCCTTTGATCTTAATGTAAGTGGTTAGAATACTTTATTTATTCTAAAACATGGTTTTGTGATTAAAATGTCTACAAAACATGTTTTTATCACCGGCATGCCGGAGTTAAGTCCCTTTAAGCATTCTAGCAAATCATCATCAATAAGTGGTTAAAATGTGATAAAAGTACAATAGGTCATCAACATATTTCTGCTCGTTAAGCGTTCTAGTTTATACTTGAAGTCTTCATTAAATATTAATACAACTAAAGCGAGGTTACTTTCTGGGCTATTTAACGAATCAATACAAACAAGAACGTACTCTAGTTCACCTGGCCATATTTAAACAAACAAAGTCACAGAAAAAAACAGGTTAAACTGTATCATTGAAAATGAAACAAGAGGGCCATTGGCCCTTAAGCGCTCACCTGAGTTTGTTGCAATGTTGGCTTTGTTAGCAAGATTGTTGTAGTATGAACTCAAAATACTTATGTGGCCTAGATTTGAATCTTGTACTAAAATGTTTGTGAGTAGTAGGTAAAGTAGAGTTCCTGAAATACATACTTTGGTTTGACTGCTGATGGGTTTAGTACCGACTAGTTGTACTTGTGTAGAATCAAGCATTATTGAATTTGGAACTTTTTCCACATGACCCAGTTTCAAACTTGGCCCAGATTTCATAGAGATCATCATTCTGACCAAGTTTCATGAAGATTGGATCAAATTGATGACATCTAGAGTGTAAACAAGGTTTTTCTAAGATTTGACCTAGTGACCTGGTTTTTGACCCCACATGACCCAGTTTTGAACTTGGCCTAGAGTCCATAGAGAAATACATTCTGACCAAGTTTCATGAAGATACAACCAAAATTGTGACCTCTGGTGTGAACACTAGCTTTTCTAAGATTTGACCTAGTGACCTAGTTTTTGACCCCACATGACCCAGTTTCAAACTTGGCCAAGATTTCATGGAGAACAACATCCTGACCAAGTTTCATGAAGATTGGAACAAATAAGTGACATCTGGAGTGTACACAAGATTTTTCTAAGATTTGACCTAGTGACCTAGTTTTTGGCCCCACATGACCCAGTTTCGAACTTGGTCTAGATTTCATGAAGAACAACATTCTGACCAAGTGTCTTGAAGATTGGATCAAAACGGTGACCTCTAGGGTGCACACAAGGTTTTTATCAGATTTGACCTAGTGACCTAGTTTTTGACCCGGCATGACCCAGTTTCGAACTTGGCCTAGATTTCATGGAGAACAACATCCTGACCAAGTTTCATGAAGATTGGAACAAATTAGTGACATCTGGAGTGTACACAAGATTTTTCTAAGATTTGACCTAGTGACCTAGTTTTTGACCCCACATGACCCAGTTTCGAACTTGGCCTAGATTTCATAGAGAAGAACATTCTGACCAAGTTTCATGAAGATTGGATCAAAACTGTGACCTCTAGGGTGCACACAAGGTTTTTATCAGATTTGACCTAGTGACCTAGTTTTTGACCCGGCATGACCCAGTTTCGAACTTGGCCTAGATTTCATGGAGAACAACATCCTGACCAAGTTTCATGAAGATTGGAACAAATTAGTGACATCTGGAGTGTACACAAGATTTTTCTAAGATTTGACCTAGTGACCTAGTTTTTGACCCCACATGACCCAGTTTCGAACTTGGCCTAGATTTCATAGAGAAGAACATTCTGACCAAGTTTCATGAAGATTGGATCAAAACTGTGACCTCTACAGTGCTTACAAGTCAAAATGTTGACGACGTACGACGTACGACGTACGACGTACGACGTACGACGTACGACGGACGACGGACATTTTGCGATCACAATAGCTCACCTTGAGCACTTCGTGCTCAGGTGAGCTAAAAACAACGAAAATTTATATTTTTATGTTACTTTAAAGAAAATATAAATCTTCCAAAAAAAAAATTATTTTTTTTGTTTGCAACGATACAGTTACCTGTAAATTCAACTGGCCTGGCCATACTTAATTAAATAGAGTCACATAAATCATGGCAAAACAAAAGGTGTTACATTTATGAATATTATAATCTCTTCACATTAAAGTTCAATTAGAAGTTGATAAACTGGTATTTTATTATGACCAGTTAATATGTCAATACTCTCTTTAAATACTCGGGTTAAATGGCTATAAAACACAGATAAGGAAATTTTAAATTAATTGATATATTACGATGGCCAGTTTTTCTTTAATAGCAGAATATTATTTGTAATACTGCCACAGCTTGACCAGATTAAACTGACACTCATCAAAGTCTGTAAGCGCTCCCGGCTGTATTCGGTTCATATGTTTATTTACTATGTACCGTTATCTTCTTATAAGGATATAATATTATATATAGATCTACAACAGGCGTCGAGGTGTGACTAATAAACCCCCAGTATTCTATCTCTATAGAGGTCACGCTTCGAAGATTGTTGTACTGGGTAGATCTATAATTGTAAGTATATGTTTTTTAACTTCAGAATTTTCCGGACATTAACATATTATGTAAGCTATCCGACCAACGATTTTTGACAGTGACGTCATTTTGTAAACAATCTATAAATAAGCAGGGTATATCCCAAAATGATTGAGGATCATACTATATAGAAGTATGTCTATACCAATTAAAATACTTCAAGTAATGCATGGTTCTGTGGATGTGTTGGTTGACTGCCACTCAGGCGATCTAAGTTCATAGCTTCTCATCGCCATTAAACTATAACTTTTTTTTGTTGTATTATACACGAGACACGTATACCCTTGGATGATTTGATATAATATTTATTTTGAAAATAATGTTTTTGCCTTATCATTATTAAATTAAAACACGTGGAATCCGTGTAATTGAAAACAATATAAGGATAGTTGAAGGATAGCTGTTTCTCTTAATTCTCCGAAGACTCTCTACAATTATTTCAAATTTGTTCTTGGTTATTTAATTAAGCCATTTGAAGGTGAGTGAAATGGCAAATGTGGTTGTTTTACTCAAGCAGCATTTTGTACAAACTTTGTAAGCAATTGAAAAATATAAAATAAAAAGTACAAGTAAAAAGTTCTGCTAATGGGGTTCGAACTCGGCATGTTTCATTTAATATTACTGCACCGTTATCCTCTTGGCCACGACGTCATGCAGATTACAGGCAAAGAAATATACTGATAATCCACATTTTTGCAGACTATATATAAAGTAAACAGTTGATTGTAAACACAACATGACGTCACTGTCAGGTATCCCTGGTCGGACTGTAAGGAGTCTCAGCTTAATCTGGTGGGACAATAACAGGCAAATAGTTTAAAATGCCAGGAAAATACTTATAAGGTTTGAGTTATTGAGAGTGAGATAGTGAGTATGTCCCAAATCCACAGGGTAATTATCATAGTGTGATAAGATTGGCAAATATTGAAATTCAGACCAGAGCAAATATTGGACACATTAAGTTAAATATCTATTGGCATATTTATCACAAACCATAAATACACAATGTATAAAACGGGCAAATATAATATCCCAAATGCCAAGCTGACCATATTTAATGTAGTAATATCACCAAATGCCGAGCTGAACATTTTTGAAGTAGTCATATCATGAAATGCCGAGCTGGACATTTTTGAAGTAGTCATATCATGAAATGCCGAGCTGAACATTTTTTAAGTCGTAATATCACGAAATGCCGAGCTGACCATATTAGAAGGAGTAATATCAAGAAAAGCCGAACTGACTATTTTAGAAGTAGTAATATCACGAAAAGCCGAACTGACTATTTTAGAAGTAGTAATATCACGAAAAGCCGAACTGACTATTTTAGAAGTAGTAATATCACGAAAAGCCGAACTGACTATTTTAGAAGTAGTATTATAACAAATGTTGAGCTGACCATATTTGAAGTAGTAAGTAACATCATGAAATGCCGAGCGTACCATTTTTACTTCAATAGATTCTGAATAGTGAAGTCCAGTCGGTTTTGTTTTTGTATCAAAACTACGGTATCAGAAGTACTTGCATACTTCTACAAAATCTTAAACTTGGGAATATTTTCAGAAATAGATAATTTCATACAAATTGGGGAAAGAGATATTATTTCAGTAACAAAATAACTGTATTTATAAACTTAGTAAAAATTGCCAAGTTTTTATTTAAATCGTAACTTGTAGTGTAGATTAAGTATCTATACATGTAACTAAGTATAAATTCAGCACTTGTTAATTCTTAAGTATAAACTAGAATAGGAAAATAACCACCATAAACATGTGTTCAACTAAAATATATAGAGGATATTTGTTGATTTTGGTGTAAGATCGAATTTTATTTCACCGAGTGATCACAGAAATCAATATTTTCACGAGTGGCGTAGCCACGAGTGAAAATATAGATTTATGTGATCACGAGTGAAATAAAATTCAATCTTACACCAAAAATCAACAAATTTTCTGTTTATTATATGTGTAATTAATCATATTATTAATATTTATCAATTCCCTCTTGGAACCTCACCCCGTGGGGCGCCCCAAATTCATTTCAACCTATTCACCTTTTTTAACAGAAGTTCCACTGAAAGTAGTGCAACTATTTGCAGAAGTATTTTTCTGCAAAAAATAAAACAAGATATGTGTAAAGTTTATAAATAAAACAAATATAATATTTGACGAACACAAAATTATTTTAATGTTTTATTGAAAGCGAAATAACTGGCATTTATTAAATTTGATCGCGGAGTAATTTAATTGTCAACAAACAGTTTTGTCATCCACCATTGTGAATTCAAGTCACGATGCCGGGAATTTTTAATCATTATCACGACACAGACTTATTTTTTCTATGTCGCCAGTTTGATTAGTAAGGGGAAATACTCGTACTGACAGTTAAAAACGGGAATCGACGTACAGAGTGACTTTATCATGTGTTTTGACGTCATCACAACATCGAACTACTAGGACGACATGTTGATTTTTTGACGAGATGCGATTTTGAATCTCAAAATGCATTTAGTATGATCATTTACAGGCAGTGGATTCTATATGCTTCGATAAGTTGTAGGTTTGTGTTTATTGCTTTTATTTGAATTGTTCAAAGCTTGTTCAGATTCGCCTTTTAAATACGGAACAATAGATTTCATTCCGAGACCTTGGCATGTCAGAACAGAAGAAGCCTTCCAACTCTCCAATAAATTGAAGTTTATAAGAAGGATATATTCTCTTTCTAAAGGCCCTCCTAGGAAAGCACTTATAATAAAATAGTGGTTCTTTCACCTGACTGTCACTTGTTGAGGTTCTCGATTTGCAGTAGATCGATCTAGGTTCATTTTATTCCTCACAATAATGAGGTCACACAGGTGCAGTATGCCAACAGAAAAGAACGAATTTTCGGGGAAATATTTTTTTTTGAAATTTTATATTTTTCTTTTTCTTTAGGTATACAAAAATATAAATTAAAAAAAATTTTTTTTTCGTTTTCAATGATACAGTTACCTGTGAATGAGGCTCGAATAAATGCCAAAAAAGGCTTCAAATTCAAAGCCATTGGTATCAACTTCAGCAAAATACTCCATTTTTGACAGCTGTCAAGTAGCAGACATTATCAAGGAGGTAAATATGTAATTAAACAAACAATACAGGGAGGTAATTTATTTTTTCATTGAAGAAAGTAGTTCCGTCAAAAACAGTGAAATTATCAAAATGTTATTTTCACTGTTATTTGTCATTGTTATTTTCACTGAAAATCGCCATAATCCATCGAAAGCATATAATAAATTAACTTTATTACTTCATGACGTTTTGCCTCGGCTTCATCATTTTTTAAAAAACATAAAACTACTAATCATAAATTATAAGATTTTTTTTGTTTCAAAAAATGCATGTTGAGTTGTTTCTGACATACCCACTATAACCTTGGGCAATATATTTCCATTCACTTAACAGTGCAAGTTAAGTTGTTATCAATACAAAATACAGTATATCATTGCTAAAATACAAACAAATTTTAGATAAAGATGACATGAAACTTTTTTACTGCATACTTCTGAATAGTCAGAATACAGTTTGAGTAGAAAGTTTGTAAGCAGATATATAGACATTTATAGACCACAGTATGGCACCCGGCAAAGGAAAATAATTAGCTTGTTTCAACTACCGGCTTTGAAAAAAGGGTCAGTAGGTAGAGAATCATTATTTATTTTATTTTTAGAAAAAATACTCAAAAGACATTTAAATCATCCACATATACTTTTAAAATATTCACAGACAGACTCCTTGATAAATAAATACAGAAAAGAACTAAAATGCCCTGATCAAATAGGTCAAATTATAAGATTTTATTTTTTCTCAATTTTGTCCACATAAAACACTAGTGTAGGGGGGGAGGCAAAAAATATGGTCAGTTAGGGGTAGCGGAAACAAGCATTTTTTAGGGGGTGGGGGAGGGTCTTAGGCCAAAAGCATTCCAACAAATTCTTCACATAAAGAACAATTAACTTTACCATAAACATGAATCATAATTATGGAAGAGCAAATCAGGTTAAATCACGGGTAGTTACATATTTGAATTGAACTTTTGAGATCAAGAAATAAATAATCTTAAACCTTACATAAAGGATTTACTGATCTATAAATGACACACATTTAAGTCTTTAAGTTCAAATCCAGTGAACTAAGACACCTTAAGAGAGATTAGTTGCAGGCAACTAATGTGCCAAGCATTTTTTATATAATTTATTTAACAGGTCTTCGAGAGCCTGTGTCAAATGAGATCCCTATGTTGCACGAGAGCCCGTGTTGCATGAGAGCTTTCAATAGCAATAAATGATACAAGACGAATTTGATATCAGTCTGAAAAGTCATACAGTGATTTGGTTTATATGCTGTGAGAATGCCATCAAAAACATTATCACATCCTATTCCCAAGTTTGTTATGCCATGCAGGCTTTTTATATTTTTATAGTCTATAAATTCATTGTGGGGTAAAGTTAGAACTGCGTCATATATGTATTCAAAGACATAACTTCCTTAATGTTTGTTTGTAGGAGAAGAAAAACACTACTGTAAAATTATTTAATTTCGATGGGACAAAATTTTGCGGTTTTGGTAAACTAATAATTTTGGTGGGGCTTAGATTCGTGGATTCGGCAATTCAGGTAATAAAACAAAATAAATGTCCAATGTAACTAATTTTGTGGCTGAGGTGAACCACGAAATCCATGAACTTTAATCCCCCGTGAAATTTAATGATTTTACAGTATACATTAAATTTTATTGATATGTTCAACATATGACAACTTACCACGGGATATTCAAATGTGAACTTGAGCGTTCCTTTTGCAGACAAAAAACAAAATCTTGTGATAAACATCCAGTCCTGAAAAAACAAGAAAGAAACTGTCAAATAATATATAAAATTATCATATGGCGCTCTTCCTCAAGAAACAGTGTTTAGTCAATACAAGTCTCCAGACTAATATCATAGGTAACTGTATTGTTGAAAACGAAAATACTATTTTTTTGAAAATTTATATTTTTTATTTTTCATTTTTTTTTTCGTTTTCAACGAAACAGTTAATTACCTGTGATTAATATATTTAAACAGAAAAGCACTGGTTGAACGAAAAAGGTGGTGCAGTACAATCAATAATAATGATTTGTATACTGATAGTAGTTCATATAAAGGAAACTTATACAACAATTTAGTGCACATGACATAAAAATGAAAAACAAAGCAGTAGGCTATATCAAATATTGATTAATAATAATGAGAATAATATATCTCTAACACATACTATACTCTTGTAGGTTCAACATGTATTATTTATCAAATAAATGGTAAGGAGCTAAATATCATAAATTATTCAACATTAATTAGTTAATTAATTGTTAATTATCACATGAACATGTGACGTGTTTTGACATTGTTAGCTCAGTCCATAAAATCAAAGATTTTTCACATGATTGGAATTGCATGTTTGTATGCATTGAGAAAGAATAAAAAATATGACATTGTGTTGTTTAAATGGGACTGATACCCAGTACAGACAAATTGGGAAAATTTACACCAAAATTGAGATTTTTCAAAATCAATTGTGAAAATTTCAAATTTTTCAAATAAAGATATTTATCTTGTTTCAGGAAACAATAGATGATGCTTGCTTTGTACAGGTATATTGATACCACAGCAAAATAGAAATATGCCTTAACAATTACAGCTGTCCCAATAATGCAAGCTTAATCAAAACATTTGGACAATGTCCAGTGTGGGAGATTTAAACCTTTAATCCAGTCTCACCTTCCCATTATATTCTGGCAGATCATTGCGTAATGCTACATACCATTCTGTGTTCAATAGATCAAGACCGATAGATCAAGAGTGTAAGAGAAAAAGGAAAAAGAGAAAAAAGAAAATATTTGTGTATTTTCTGTTTCCAGTAAAAAAAAAAAAGTATAACTTACTAGGATTTTCGGGAAAACTGTATGATATTTAACAAATAACCAATTGGAAAGGGACCTTTTTACAGGCCTATGTTATATAATGAAAAAAACAACACCCCGAGTGTGTAATTTTAAAGACATCCTGGTAGAGAATGACCACCAATTCAATGGCGAATCAATCACAGAACTAATGAAATAAATCAAATCAACTTGATCAAGTTTAACTGTTACATGATTGTGACCTTGGCGGCTCTGGTTTATAATCACTTTCTAATCTAAAAGAAAATTAACCCCTATTCAATTACACACTCAATAAAGAGGAACCTACATAATTTACATATAAGGTTAACAATTTTAAAAACTGCATGGTAACTAACTGCACTAACTATAAGCTTTTATAGTATTGACGATATTTGTTTTTAAAAATTCAAAAACTGAAAAACAATTAAGCTTTCGTATCCATATTAGATCATTTTTTTGCTTCAGCATTAACAGAAACTCTCTTTGTGATTTATTGGACATGCTAATTGTCTCTTTTCATACGAAAGGTTTTAGAACACCCTGTGAAATTATAAGAATCGTCTATATTTCAACGATTAAATCAAAGTACAAGGAACCCATCCAAAGTTTTAATTTGCAATTAAGGTAGTCTAGTATCATACTAAAAACGATGCAAGTAATTATTTTGACATTTAAATGACTGTCAGATATAGCTCTATCACTTTAAATGTTAGTGTTTTAAGTTAAGTCATACCCACTGGTTATATTATTTTAAGGGTTTAAACTTTAATTTATAGCTAGAAACTGCATTGGAATAGGTTAGATTGAATACTTAAAATATGTATTTTACAATGCGCAGCGGAAGTACGTTATCTCATTTTAGACAAATTTTTAATATTTGAACAAAATAAAATTAGGAACTGCATTGGAATAGGTTACATTGATTACTTAAACTACATATATTACTATCTAAAAGTATTTGGATACATGTACATAATGCAGTACAATTAGATAGCCTAGTGGTTGAGCATTCACTTCGAGTTGGGGAGGTCCTGGGTTCGATCCTAGGATGCGTCATACCAGAGAAGAAATTAAAATATCCCTTGCTAGACGCTCCGCATATAAGGGAAACTGGCTTCTTTTCTCTCATACCATCGTTTCACAATCAAACTTAACTAAATTTGTATACAGTTCCTTAATGATGCATCAATTAATTATAATACCTAACTTAATTTTACTTATGGAACATCTTTCTCAGTAAAACTTTACAACTATATACATTGAACGTTAGTCCAAATGTTATAAAATCATGTAAAATGTAAAACAATGCTATCATTTCTGCCTTGGACCAAGGGAGTCATTTTGTAAACAATGCACACCTGAAGACCAATCAGTCAATTAACAGATTAAGACATTAAAATGAAAGTACTCACCTCAAGTGTGTTAATTTCACCTTCAACATATTTTCCAAATGAGGGTGTAACCAAACAAGTCGTTAAAATCAAACAAAAGCATGCGAATGTCGGCAACATTTTCAATAATTCCGAATTAATTGGCAATTGTCTCCACTAGTTCATTCTAAAACGTCAACCGTCCACCATTTTCTAATCACGTGACACCGAATCCCAGCAACTACGTAAATATCCGGTAGTTTATTTTTAGACTGATCAAAGGGAAATAATCAATCAAACATAGTTTATACTGTGCCAGTTACTTCCCTTTGTCTGACTTTTTTGCGAATACCATTTGATCCAAACATGCCTGATCTCCTCCATAATGCATTAGTTTCCTGCATTTGATAATCTGCTCCAGCATTATCTGAGACAATTTTATCAAATCTCATGCATTTCTCGGAATACTGGAACCTTGACATTTTTGCGTGATGTAAATGATAAAACATTATTAGGTCATATTAATTTAAATAGCTATATGAAGCATGCATGGAAATGTCCTTCAAGTAAAAAAGGTAAACAAATGAATATTAACTGTATATTAACTTCATTTATTTAAGTTTAAAGTTTGAGCAAGAAAAAGTTCCTGCATTTCGTTGAAATCTCCTGCATTTCATTGAAATTACCTGCATTTCATTGAAATCTCCTTCATTTCATTAAAATCTCTTTCATTTCATTAAAATCTCCTGTATTTCCATCACCAATCTCTATATGGTTTCTATATGGCATGTAGGATTACAACAGATGTTTATTATTTTGAGTATACCAGTAAAAATCAACACAAACTTCATCACAATCGTAAATATATATATTTTATTCTTCGGCCAATTTAAACGAGACGGTATATGTTGAATCACACACGTATATCAATTGCTATTTTTGCGTGGTTGAATGCATTTTACTTGCGCTCTTACCCAAAATGAACAATCAAACTGTTGCCTTACATACAATCAGGAACAATGTAATTATAAAGGATTTAGATAGTTCCTGATACAATATACACTCAATACGAATTCTGTTACGGTATAACATGGACCGTATATACTTTGTCTATCTAACTCCATGGGTATAAACAGTTAAAACGGTATGAGGAAATCAGACAGGGACGGTAGCACTCAACCTAACCAACCGAGCACAAAAATCAGAAATACCAAAACACAACTAAACTGAGCAATGCCAACAGTGACACATAAGCCATAGAAACAATTTAAAGTCCAAGTCCCGCCGAAAAAATGCATGATGACCATAGAATAGCGGTTAAATATTGCAGCATTCCAAATTGCCAAGTGACCGAATGAAACGCAACCAGGCCACAAAAGACTGAAAAAACCAACATTGATTCATTCTTTTCTTCATTCCACGTCCGACTTTGTTGCAACAGGACGCAAATATAGAGATCTCATTGATCGCCTTTTGCGTCCTTAAATTTTTTCGAAATTATTTCTTTTGCTAACGCTTGTGGAGGAATTATCCACAAGATAAATTTACCCCATTTCGATCTTTTAACTTTAATAAGGCCGACGTTAAGGGGTACACGGTGGGGGTCCTATAAAATTCCAGACTACCAGTTGGTATGGGACGGTACGAGGACTCATTGAAATATTATCAAATCAAAATACCTAAAATTTAGATCTTTGCAGGACACAGACCTGCTCGGAGACCCCACCGCACAGACCATTACAAGAACGACGACCAAACGAGACACAACCACCCCGTGACCTAGTTTAAAACAAGGGCAGTGACCTAACGTTATTGCGACCTAAAGAGCCACAGTTACGACTTGACCTAGTTTACAATAATGGACAAGGTAGGAATGGGGCGGGAAATAACATTACATATTTCTAGATGCGTATTGCTCCAGAATATGACAAGGAGGTGACCCAATTGACCAAACAAGGCATAACTGCATAGTGACCTAACTTAAAAGGTTGCTCTCTCAGCAAAAGGGTCAAACCGCAACAATAAAAGAGGGGACAATTATGGCCCAAAAGTATACATGGTATAGCTAGGTACATGTAGTACGGATATATATATGCCAAAACATTTACTATTGTGACCAAACGACACCGTGACCTAATTAAAAAGTGTTTATCCAGTACCTCCGCAGGATACAACTTATGATAGGTGTGGGGGGGGGGGTTGAATTCAATAAAAAAGAGAAATTAACCTTTTATTTTCCTTCAATACATGTTTAACATACACTATCGCTGGCTTAGAATGGTCGTTACTACAAAATCGATATTTTGATAAACCAAGAAAAACTGAAACTAGAAAATTACTTATGTTAAAACAGGCCGTTTCCATTTCATTTTGGTCATAATGACAAGTTCCGGTTAGATTTCATAAAAATAGGCTCATAAGAAGCGCCTTATGGGGCATATGTCTGAATTCAAAAATGGATGTTATAAGGTCGTAAGTTATGACATTCTCTTCATTCTAAGTCAGCGATATAATATACGTTCAGTACAACTCTATTACGTTATTAAGGTAAATAACCACTAAATGCCTACGCGGGCCAAATTCAGATACAGTCAAATAGTCCGTTTAAAAACTTTAAAGCGACTGGAAATGGGGGTATGTCTTGACAAATCAGCATCAGAATCATGAAATTGGTGTTAAATGCTTTGTATGCATGTATGTGATGTAGTGAAATGGTTTTATTGAGAAATATTTTGTATTCTGGCTTAAATATGAAAGTGAAAGTAAGGTTGGGGCTAACGGACAGTGAGTAAATCCGTACATGTGAGAAAATCTGTTCACCGCGTTTGACGAACCAAATTTTTCTTATATAATACATGACCCCCTACTTTTTTTTCATTTTCTTCAAGCTGGATGCTATTTCTATTGATTAAAAGATTTTGAGAGGGCCCCATGGACAAAAAGTTGACTTTTTTTTGGCTGACCAAGGTCACTTTACATTGAGTTAAAGAACAACTCTAATTGGTGGTTTGTGACCTTAACAGTAAATAATGAATCCGATAAAAAAGAGATATACATTTCGATGGCTTAGAACCAGAAGATCGTAACTACCAAATCGATATATTGAGAAAACAAGAGAAAACTGTCTGTAATTTAGTCTTTACCTATGGGAAAACACGTTTTTAAAACTTCATTTTGGTCAACATGACAATTTTAGATTTTCATGAAAATAGGCTCATAAGTAGCGCCAAGTGCGAAGCAGATTTAAAATATGTATGAGTCTTAGAAGGTCGTAAGTAGTAGTTACGACCTTCTCATTCTAAGCCATCGATATAAATGATTACAATATATGTATATACACCTGGCTATAAGTTAAGCACATCCGGCATTTTGCCTCAAATTTGACATGACCACAACTGAAATTTTAAAAAAGAGCAATAGTAAGAACAACCTTCCGTACTAATGTGTATCTCCGATAGAGTTGCGCGTACGGAAAGCTCGTGTACTTCGCCATTTCGACACTATATTCGTGAATTGTTAAACTGCACTTTCAATTAACACAAAATACGAGGGGCATTAAAAAATGTGTTGTAAATGCTCCAACACCAAACTTATAAACACCTACATTTTTTGTTTAAAAAAACACATTTGCTTTTGCTTCAATTATTTGGATAAGAATAAACTAAACTCATACATTTACTGTTTTATGATTACTAAATTGCTATCGCTACTTATAAAATAACTATTTCCAAGCTCAATTAAGTCGTCATCTCATGGCAGTGCTTTCAATCACAGCCAATTTTAAATTTCCGGGGTGTGCTTAACTTAATTCCAGGTGTATACATTTGTACAGTCATATAATAGTGCAGAAAAGGTAATGCATTCACCATAACCTTACAAAATAATCATCAACTGTAAAATGGTGCTTAATGATTTCTTTGCTCGACTGCATGAGTGGAGTGCTGCATAACTGTCCGAATTTCTAATGTGTGTTTTCCAAAGAGATTTTTCGTCGTAGTTGAGTGATAATTGTATAAAGGGGAGCGATGACAACGTTTTAGAAGTTGTGACTCGACCCTTAATTGTGCAATCGATATGAAGTTGTGTATGATAAAAATATATAATATTATTCGAGATTGAAAATTGTTAAAACTACAAGTGCAAAATACACGTACAACTGCAGAGGAAAAATACTAAAACACTCATGCAACCAGACCGGCTCAATGTTCCAATACAACTTATCGTCATTCTATCCTCTATAACAATAAACCCCATCTTCCATGTGTGCATTACATTTTGTACTTCAGCGTAAACTGCAAACACACAAATCAAAATGACAAGCCAGACCTTATGGTTTTCTTCTTCTTTCTTTTTATCTATGAAGAACACTAAACAGACGTATGCTGATTGAAAGGTGGACTCCGACTTGGCGTTTGAACGATGGTAAAGTTAATTTGTAAAATATCAACATGCAGATATTCAACAACAAAAAATAGCAAAACAAGAGTTCACCCATATGTTTACACGTTAAACTACGAGACAAAAATTCACATACGTTCTCACGGCATAGGAAGGTAGCAGTGACTATACACCGCGAAACATTATATTAATTAACAGAACCCATTGAGTAACACAGCAAGTATTATAATAATAATAATAATAATAACGACTTTATTTATAGTGGATAACATATTTGGTTCTAGACCAATTTTCAATATGGTCCACATTAACATAATATATATTCAATGACCTATCTTTAATTGAGGCACAAATTCCAAATATACGGTCGATGATATATAAATTTCAAGCCCTATTGACTGGCAAAAAACACACCAAACTAATATATATTTCTCTTTACGTGTTTTTGATATCCAGTGTGAAGATGAAGGAAAACTACTTTGTGTTACCATAGACTTTATGTTAAATTCTAATACTCATGTTTCTAACATATGCAAAAAAGAATCAAGGCAGTAAAATGTTTTAAAACGTCTAGGAAATAAGCTTTACAAATTAGGAAAACTTAACATATATCATTCGTTTATTATGTCCAATTTTAATTACTGCCCTTTGACTTAGCATTTTTGTGGTGAAGTCAATACCAAAAAATGAAAAAATACAGAACGCGCACTTCGTTTTATTTGCAATGATCATGTATCTTCTTACTGTGAATTGCTACAAAAGTCCAAATTAAAAGTACTTGATGTCTATGAATTATAGCTTTAGAATCATTCAAGATATTAGATAGAGATACACCAGCATATTTACATGATTTAATAAATATTTAAGATTTTTCTTATTCCTTCAAATATTCTAGTACTGCTCCAAAGGTAAGGACATCAAGATATGGCATTAGCTCTTTCCGCTACAATGCAGCCAAACTCTGGAATAAGCTCTGAAATGATCTTTCTCAAAACTTTAGAGACCATTCCAATCACAACAACTTCCGGAGCCTGGTATGTACATGGAGCGGGGGAGCTGTTGCTGTTCTTACTGTTCTACGACAAGGTAAATTACGTTATCGTTCTGCATGTTTGCTTTGTTTTTTCTTTAATTGTTTTTGTATGGTTTATGTTTATTCATACTCTTATGTAATCATATTATTTTATTTTAATATTAAATTAATGTGTGCTTTGTTCAAAATGGATGTACTAACCTACAGCAGCGTTATGATTCATGTCTGTGTGTTTGCTTTGTTTTTCTTAAGGTTTCTTTTACTTGTGTTGGTATGTTTTCTTTATGTTAATCATACCCTTATGTTATCGTATATTTTATTTATTATTCACCAGTGTCTTTTCCAGTCCTCTATGTATATACCTACATAATAACGCATGATTTAATTTTTTTAATGTTTTGCTGCTTTAAATTAATTAGTCAATCGATTGATTAATTTACTTTTTTATTTCAGTTTATTCATTTTTATGCTTTCTCTGTGATCTTGTACTTGGAATATTGTAACTGCTTTTTAATTTGTTTGTATGTATGCTATTTTTTAATACAGATTTAATTAAATATAATTTAATTTATGCATTTTTATATGTGTTAAGGTATTATATTGCTAGATTTTACATATGTATACTGAAATAATTCTTTTACAGGTATGTCTATGTTTCTTATTTTTTTATGTTTGTTATAAATGTCGGACAATAGCTATACATAGCTAATGATATATTGTTGTAAATGAAATCCGACCTAAAATGAAGATTGTGTTTTATTGTATTGTACAAATTCCTAAATTTGCGCTGAGTAAAATGTTCCAAATCTTCGGTTGAGCAACACGCTCCAAATTTAAGGTTGAACCACATGTTCCAAATCATAGGTTGAGCATCAGGTTCCATATCTTCGGTTGAGCAACAGGTTCCCAATCATAGATTGAACATGTTGCAAATCTTAGATCGAACCACACTTTTCCAAGTTTAGTCACGGCTTTCCACACATGAAATGATTTGAGGCAAAATGCTTCGTCTTTAATTTCGTTTTATTCCCATCACGGTAGTTTTTAGTGAATATTTGTAAATCCAACACTGAGACCAAGTTACACCGTTATAGTAAAGATTTTCATACAATCCACCGTAGTAGATACCGTTCAGGTGACAAACGTGGCAGCTCTTGTACCACCAACCGGCTTGACTGTTCTTAGCGCAGTTGGCATTTGGATTGGAGTCATTGTCGCTGTCGGAGGTTGAGAATTGTTGTTCGTTGTGGTATTGTAAACTGTCAGAACAATCTCCAATATAATTATCGATGGATAGTCTGTACTTGTCCGTCGCCGACGTCAGAGAAAATGTGTCGTATAATGCATACGCTGTTAGAGGAGTGACATCTCCAAACGATTCCATATCAATGCGCAATGAAGAAGGGGTTTGTGCTAACAAATAAATCGCTTCAAGACCGAGCCAGTATTCGCCCTCTGCGTTGCCAAACCCATTAACATAGTCCGCCCATTGCCGATAGAAATCCACAGATCCATCTTGTCTACGCTGAAAAACTGTCCAGCCGCCACCTGTTTGGTCACACCATGCTCTGACGGTCGTTCCATTTGATAATCGTATGTTGTATACACCATCACCCTTATATCCTAACTGAAGCCAATGCATGCAATCATCAGCACCAACATCAAGAAAACTATCCATATCACAGTATATATGCTGGACAGTTTCATCTATCGGGTTTACAGTGTATACGGCGTTAATCTTGTAACCATGGTGGTAGAGGGTAAAGCAATCTTCTTTGTATGGTTGAATGTCGTACTTCAGAGTAGATATGTTAGTTGATACCTGTTAATTGAAAGAGATATATATCAAGAAACATATTCTAATTGTACAATATCAATGTTGGTCCGATACCGTATAAAATAACAACATCTTTGTCATGATTATACCGGTTATATGTCGTCTTTAAGCTATGCAAACGTTTCAGTGATAACTCCTCCTACATTTCTCAAGGCTCATTTCATTCTCTATTCACTTCTTTATAATCTTAACATTTAAAATTAATGTAATTGTATTGAATTAAAATTGTAATTTCTATTCATTATTTACGCTCTTGACACAGGTTCTGCCGTTCTATACGTCATCGGTGTGGTCTCTACATAAACTCCAAATAAATCTCTGGCCTAAAATTAGATGGTCGCAAGAACGAAATCAATATTTTGAGAAAACAAGGTAAATTAGCCTTTGTGTATAGTAAAACAAGCTGTTTCAACTTCAGGTTTGTCTGGGCAGTTATACCTCTATCTTCTAACCCATGTGTGGTCAACATGGCAAGTTTAGATTTTCATGATAACAGACTCAAAAGAAGCGTGATGCTGATTTTAAATATGCATCGATCTTACAAGATTTAAGTAGGACTTAAACCCTTCAAACTCTAATCCAGCGAAATAACGATTCATGTTATCTTCAAAATTCATATAATGTACAACTTCATGATGGATCTTACTGTAAACACCGCGACTAGAATTACTAAAATGTGCTATACTCACATATACTGTTGAAACAAGGTGACCGTACACTAATTCGTTGGATACATCTTCTGTCTGATTTTCCGATGTAAGTCTTGAGTCAATATCGCTATTACAATAACATTTATTCTCGCTGTAATTATAATACAAGGAAACACTTGAGCTTGTCCAACAGAACCGTGAACATGAAATCACTGACAACGACTCTGTCTCCACCGAAGTCAGTGTTTCATCCACTAATATAGAGTTTGGAATTTGAATCAAATTGTAATACGAAGCGTTGTATTTGCTCCCCCATTCTTCTGCAGTAATATCCTCAAAACAAAACAAAATAATTACGGCTAAAGCTCCAAAATAAACACAAAAAATTGTATGTTCAATCATAACAAAAGAATGTTTGAAAGCGGCGCCTTATAGATCAAGTTCTGTTTTAGACTGACTGAATTTCGCATCTGTTTCGACAGAAGATAAGCTTGGCTGTGGACGAAGCGCTGCTATGAACTTAAGCTGAACCAAGAAGCTAACCAATCAACGGCATTATATGCTATCGTTCAGTGGCATCGTTGCTCGCTAATATGTTGATAAAGATCATGAGATACTAAAAGGCGAACATCTACTCAAAACATTCCGAAAATTGATCATTAGAACTTCGTCTTCGTCATTATTTTTTAAAGTCGCCGACATTCCGTTATCTTTAAAACGTAAGATAATATCATGATAACAGACATGATAATGTTACATATTGGTCATTAAGGGAAAGGGAGGTTTATAAATTATTAAAAAATGTACTCTTTATTAGTCAAACTAATAACTATGCTTCAATTATACATTTTATAGCCATCATATAGCATGACCATATTCCGTTGTCGTTTTCATCTTAGATATTGTTATGATAACACCTGCATAAATTGGACTTGATTTGTGAAGGAGTTTAATGATTTATATTTAGTATCAATTAGCAACATCCATATTAGTCAAACCAATCACAGGCCATGAATTATACACTTCCAAGGCCGCTTTGTTATCGTTAGCATCAGAAGCCAAAGACCCTAAAGTCAAAAGTCTCAACGGACTACTTTATCCAAAGAACTCTCAAGGAACTACTTTATCAAAGATCAAGATTGAAAAGTAAAATATATCGTATAGAAATAGAATATTGATGTGCCCATAGGACCGGACGCCACAAATTAACAAGCATATACTAGCCTTTCATACACAGACAAGGTTCAAAACTAAACATCCACGTGATCATTAATAATATGGTAACCTAAATCATTTTAATAACTTTATCAGTTTTTAAGATGATATGTGTTGTTATATGTCATTGTTTAACATATGTACGTATGTTTTTTCAGGACATAAATCACTTTCCAAAGTTACATATTATTTTCTCAGAAGATGTTTGAAGCGTTTTCTTAATTCTGTAAAACTGCTAAAATCAGCAACAAATGACGTCGTAAATACCAATTAATTCCTTGCATTTTACCCATTAATGCTTCCAATTTCACAGTGAATTGTAGTTTTCAAATCAAGTAAATATATTGATTTGTATTATACACTCTTTCCTTCAGGCATTCCCATAATCAGAAAACCAAAAGGTTTAAATCTGGTGAGTGTAGGGGTCAAAATCAAATGCGGTAATCAGCGAAATGATTTCGGATCGCAAAATTTCCTGGAATAACTGAAAATGTACTGCTTCATCGATGGCGTTATTGACATCAAGTTCAGATAGCATGCATTTATTATCCAAATCTTATAAAAACTTGGTCTCATTAGCTTTGAAATAAGAATCAAACCACTTCTCTATCAATAAATCTGATCTAAGTTATTAAAGTTATGTAATGTACGTTACCATATTTTTTTATTATCAACGAGGAGAAACTTGTTGGAACAATATTCCACGATTTGTCAAGGCATTTGACCAAGTAAATCATGTTTCGGTTACTGAAAAAGTGTCATTCTATCACATATCACCGCACCACACCACAATTTTAAATAAGAGAATAAAACAATTATTTCAGCTTATTGTTGGTCGGTTTTTGTGCCGGTCCAGCAAGCCCAAACAGCCTCACGCTCGCCCGAAAGCACAGAAACATAACGAACTCACTGCTGGCTAAAATTTTGATTTCAGCTGGAAGAATGAAGTTTTATTTTATGTCGCATAAAGTAATCACTGCTGGCTGGAAACTCGAAATTAGCTCGAAATTCGACATTTTATCCAGTTTCCAATAAGTCAAATAACGAACTCTAAGCTGGCTTGATAGTCGAAATCTGCTTGAAATTCAACTTTTGATCAAATCGGATCACGAACACACGGCTTGTTTTAGCTCGACACTTGAGTTTCCAACATGACGAATAACGAACTATGCATAGCCTGCAAACCTGCAAACTTATGTCGAATAACGAACTCACAGCTGTTTTTTGGCGTGTAGCTGGAAATTGCATTTCTAACTATAATCTTCGAATTTGTTGCTAACTTGGATCTTCTGCGAAAACATATGAAAATACTTGGTGATGCAGAAAAGGCTGGCTATCAATGAGGAGCAGTAAAATTGACAACACGCCAGATACTAGTACTACAATGAGGAGCAGCAAAACTGACAACATGCCATCTACTAGTGCTACAATGAGGAGCAGCAAAACTGACAACATGTCATATACTAGTGCTACAATGAGGAGCAGCAAAACTGACAACATGCCATATACTAGTACTACAATGAGGAGCAGCAAAACTGACAACATGTCATATACTAGTGCTACAATGAGGAGCAGCAAAACTGACAACATGTCATATACTAGTGCTACAATGAGGAGCAGCAAACTGACAACATGCCATATACTAGTACTACAATGAGGAGCAGCAAAACTGACAACATGCCATATACTAGTACTACAATGAAGACCAACAAAACTGACAACATGTCATATACTAGTACTGCAAATCTACCCAGATTCTGGAGGAAGCATGGCACAATATATGACACTTAGCAAGTTCTAAGAGGTAAAAGTTAAAAAAGTTAAGTTACCAATTTTCTAGGGCTGTTTTCAGCTGTTAGGCCGTTCAAGAACCCTTTGACCTTTCAACTTTCCCTGGTCATTAGGCTACCTATGGGAACCTACACTCGTGTCTCCCTGTGGAGACTATTTCTCTCCTGTCGGGGTGGCTCAGGAATAGACACTGACCTCACACGTACCATTGTACACCATGATGGAGTGGAGCATTTGGGTCTTGCTCAGAGAAATTAAACCCAGCTGTCCACAGGGGGGTTGAACCCGGGACCTATTGATTCCGAAGCACGCGCCTTACCTCTAGGCCACCACTCCACAGAGATGAAGTTGTTGAACACATAATAAGGCACATGCATGTCTGATAAGAGTTTCTTTCGAAAACAATAATCTCGACCACTGGAGAATCGAAACCAATGAGTTCTCTGTGCGTTATCAAGAGCATAACAAACTCGACCAGCGTGTTATCTAGATTGTTTTCGTAAACATGTTGTTACGTGCAACTTAAGTCATTCATTCATTACAAGGAAGAGGACGAAATCAAGATCAGTTGCTATTTTTTCAGAGACTAGATGGTTACAAACACGTATGACAATGCATTACATACAATTTGAAAAGTTGTTAATAAATAATTCTCGAATTTCACTCCGATAAATTTATTTCTAGAGATAATAAATATTAAAGAAAGTAGGTTGCATCTATTAACCAATTTACTCACTTCAATGCGTATGGCCTTAACACACAAAAATAGCCCCATATTATTGTTAGAAGACCTTTTTACGTTTGTCTAAGTTATAGTATTATTTACAAAAATGTTCGGAATATAAGAGAATGTGACAAAAGACAAAATTAACATTTACCTTAGATACCACTACCTATCGTAAATCCTATCGTAAATCATTAACAGATGAATTATAAGTGCCACTTGATATATTAATGAAATATAGTTTGTATATAGCATTGCTTAAATACAAAGTATCTCCTAGATCGATACAAAGTTCATCGTCATGGGTGTTGCAAAATAGTCACTGCAAAAAAATACATTATTTTAAAAAACGTGTCTGAATTTCCATGATTATATCGCTAGCTTTAAATGAGCAGGTCGTATCTACTACTTACGATCTTATACAACTGTTGCATATTTAAAATCTACATAATAAGGAGCTTCTTATAAGCCTATTTTTATGATAATCGGATCTTGTCATGTTGACAAAACTGAAGTTGAAACAGCTTGTTTTAAATAGTAATTTTCGGATGCCCATTTGTAGTTATTTGTTGTTGTATCAATATAGTTATTCTATACTTACGACCTTCTTATTGTAAACCAGCGATATAATTAAACACAGTTCTTCGATTATAAACAACAAAAACACGATCATATGGCATACATTTAGGGTCAATTTATAAAATGTTTTTCGCCACGCTAGAGTAAAACAATGGATGACCACCGTGGGGAGGTTGTAATCGTTGAAGCATATTAAGTGGCATGGAGAGTACTCGTTCTGGGCTTCTGTATCTAAGAATAAAATACTTAAAACGGTTGATACATGTATAAGCTTTTTGTTAAATGCATTGTACTTGTGTTCTTCGCCAAAATTAACCTCCACACACTTGCATCAAATCACTTTACATACAATATACACTCAATAATAATTCTGTTACGGTATAAACAGTCAAGGAATACAATACAATAGAGAAATTAACTTTTTATTTTCCTTCCATACATGAACAGTATAACACATGCTGGCTTAAAAATGAAAAAATAGTAACTACAAAATTGATATTTTGAGAAAACAAGAAAAACATTCCGAAGTTTACTCTTTACTTATGGTAAAGCAAGCTGTTTCAATTTACGACATCATTTGGTCAACATGGCAAGTTCCGAGTTTCATGAAAATAAGCTCATAAAAAGCGCCTTATGGTGCAGAATTCAAATATGTATTTTATAAGGCCGCAAGTCACTACCTTCTCATTCTAAGCCAGCGATAAAATATACACTCAATACAAATTATGTTACGGTATAAACAGTTAAGAATGAATCCAATAACAATTGATATAAATGTTTTATTTCCCTTTCATACCAGAAAGTTAAACATACGCACATATGATTACAATATACATTTGTACAGAAATACAATGGTGCAGAAAAAGCAATGCACATACCATTACCTTACAAAATAGTATAAAACTTTAAAATGGGGTTTAATGTTTTCTTTGCTCGACTGCATAAGTTGAGTGATGCCTAAACTGTCCGAATTTCTTGTTTGTGTGTGTCAACGAGCTTTTTCGTGGTATGTGATTGATAATTGTATATATAAGGGGGAGCGGTAACAACGTTTTAGAAGTTGTGACTCGACTCCTAATTGTGTATTTTATACGAAGTTTTGTTTGATAAAAATGTATTGAGATTGAAATTTGTTTATACTACACGTGTAGAATACATGTACAACTATAAAGGAACAATAATAAAACAATCACGCATCCAGACCGGCTCAATGTTCCAATACATCGTATCGTCATTCTATCCTATATAACACTATACCCCATCTGTCATGTTTTCCTTACATTATAAGTACTTCACGAAAACTGCAAACACAAAAATCAAATGGACAAACCAGACATAATGGTATTCTTTATTCATTTTTTATCTTTGACGAACAACAGAAGTATGCTCACTGTAAGGTTTCATTTTGGTATATTTACTTACAAATTCAACAAATTCAGACACTTACGTACGGGACAGGAAGGTAGCAGTGACTGTACACCGCAAAACATTATATTAACATAACCTATCAAGTAACACAGAAAGTAATAAATGACCTATCTTAAATTGAGGCACAAATATCAAATATATGGTCGAGTCTAAAATTCCTAATTTTTGGTTGAGCGACATGTTCCAAATCGTATCTTGAGCAACAGGTTGCAAATCTTAGGTGGAGCAACATGTTCCAAATCATAGGTCGAGCAAAAGGTTCCAAATTATAGGTTGAGTAACAGGTTCCAAATCTTAGGTTGGACCACATGTTCAAAAGATGTTCTAACGTCTCTCCACATACGAAATGATTTGAGGCAAACTGCTTCGCCTCTAATTTCGTTTTATTCCCATCGTGGTAGTTTTCAGTGAATATCTTGTGTAAGTCCAACACCAATACCAAGATATACCGTTGTGGATATTATTTTCATAAAATCCATTGTAGTAGATACCATTCAGGTGACAAACGTGGCAGCTCTTGTACCACCAACCACCTTCACTGTTCTTAGCGCAGTTGGCATTTTGGTTGGAGTCATTGTCGCTGTCGGAGGTTGAGAATTGTTGTTCGTTGTGGTATTGTAAACTGTCAGCACAATCGCCAGTATAAGTATCGATGGATAGTCTGTACTTGTCCGTCGCCGACGTCAGAGAAAATGTGTTGTATAATGCATACGCTGTTACAGGAGTGACATCTCCAAACGTTTCCATATCAATGCGCAATGAAGAAGGGGTTTGTGCTAACAAATAAATCGCTTCAAGACCGAGCCAGTATTCGCCCTCTGCGTTGCCAAACCCATTAACATAGTCCGTCCATTGTCGATAGAAATCCACAGATCCATCTTGTCTACGCTGAAATACTGTCCAGCCGCCACCTGTTTGGTCACACCATGCTTTGACTGACGTTCCATTTGACAAGCGTATGTGGTATACACCGTCATCCTTATATCCTAACTGAAGCCAATGCATGCAATCATCAGCACCAACATCAAGAAAACTATCCATATCACAGTATATATGCTGGACAGTTTCATCTTTCGGTTTTACAGTGTATACAGCGTTAATCTTGTAACCATGGTGGTAGAGGGTAAAGCAATCTTCTTTGTATGGTTGAATGTCGTACTTCAGAGTAGATATGTTGGTTGATACCTGTTAATTGAAAAAGGTGTATATTATGAAACATATTCTAATTGTACAATATCAATGTTGGTCCATGTTTTGTGATGCTGATTTTAAATATTCATAAATTTTATTAGATCTTATTAGATTGAAGTAGTACTTAAAACCTTCTCATTCAAATCCAGTGAAATAACCTTCCATGTTATATTCAATATTCATATAATGTACAACTTCATGATGGATCTTACTGTAAACGCCGCAACTAGAATTACTAAAATGTGTTATACTCACAGACACAGTTGAAACAAGGTGACCATACACTAATTCGTCGGAGACATCTTCTGTCTGATTTTCCGATGTAAGTCTTGAGTCAATATCGCTATTACAATAACATTTATTCTCGCTGTAATTATAATACAAGGAAACACTTGAGCTTGTCCAACAGAACCGTGAACATGAAATCACTGACAACGACTCTGCCTCGACCGAAGTTAGTGTTTCATCCACTAATATAGAGTTTGGAATTTGAATCAAATTGTAATACGAAGCGTTGTATTTGCTCCCCCATTCTTCTGCAGTAATATCCTCAAAACAAAACAAAATAATTACGACAAAAGCTCCAAAATAAGCACCTAAATTTGTATGTACAATCATAACTAAGTAATGTTTGAAAGCGCCTTATAGATTAAGTTCTGTTTTTCGCATCTGTTTCGACAGAAGTTGGGCTAGGCTCTGGAAGTAGCGCTGCTATGAAATTAAAGAAGAATCACTGAAGTTGAACCAAGAAGCCAACCAATCAACAGCATTACATGTTATCGTTCAGTGGCATTGTTGCTCGCTACTATGATTATAAAGATCATTAGAAAGTTCAAGGAGAAAATCTACTCAAAACATTCAGATAATTCTTTAGAACTTCGTCTTCGTCATTATTTTTAAAAGTCGCCGACATTCCGTTGTCTTTAAACCATATAATACTATTATGATAATGTTACATATGGGTCATTTACGAAAGGGAGGTTAATAAATTATTTAAAATAATGTACTTTTTATTAGTCAAACTAATTTCTAAGCTTCAACTATACATTTGAACGATATTACATAGCCTGACCCTATTTCGTTGTCATTTTCATCTTAGATATTGTATGATAATATAAATTGGTCATGTTTTAAGAAGGAGTTTAATGATTAATAATGTATCAATTAGTCAAACCAATCACGGACCATGAATTTTACATTTCCAAGACCACTTAGACGCATGCCCTACTTCATTATCGTTAGCATCAGCTATGTCTATATTGTGATAACAAAATTGTTACTTTCAGAAATAGTTTCACAAAATACTACATTTTGTAATATGACGGACCATCAAACAGCTTTCAGAGTCAAGCTAATTACAAACCTTGAATTATGTATTGCTGAACATGTTTGGAGAACTAGGTAACGACCTTGAAGTAAGTAATATTTATCTTACAAGACCATATCACCAATGACCCTAAAGTCAAAGAACTCTCAAGGGACAACTTTATCCAAGATAAAATTCGAAAAAATGAAACATATATTATAGAACTAGAATATTGATGTGCCCATAGGACGCGGATGTCGCAAATTAACACGCTTATACTAGCCTTTCATACACAAACAGGATACATAACTAAGCACTAACGTGAAACTGCTCCAACCTACATAGATCTACTTGATAATTGGATTAATGCAATCAATGAGAGGAAACTTGTTGGAACAATATTCCACTATTTGTCAAATGTATTTGACCGTGTAAATCATGTTTTGGTGACTGAAAAAAATGTCATTCTATCGCATCTTACCACAACAACTGTCATTACAAAATGTACAGCAATTATTTAGCCTTGTGGTCGGTCGATCGGTCCAGCTAGACCATAGCCTTGTGGTCGGTCCATCGGTCCAGCTAGCCCAAACGGCCGCACGATAACCCGAACTCACGGAATCATAACGAACTCAATGCTGGCAAAATTTTTGATTTCAGCTGAAGATTCAACTTTTAATTATGTTAGCGCACAAAGTAATCACTGCAGGCTTGAAACTCGAAATTTGAGTTCCAAACATGACGAATAATATTTTTGCTGGCTTGTTAATGGACAGCTGCAAGAAATTTGCAAAAAGCAAAATAGGTTCAAAAGAAGCGCCAAGTGATGTTGATTTTAAATAAACAGCAGTGGCATAAGATCGTTAGTAGTAGTTACGACCTTCTCATTCTAAGCCAGATATTTAATATGGACATTCAGACACGTCATCTAGTGCAGTTATTTGTAGTCGACTATTATGCAGCACCCATGGCGATATCCTTGTGTCGATCTAGGAGATACTTTGTATTAAAGCAATATACACAACATATATTTCATTATACAATGTTTTATCAATCAGATTAAAATCATATCCTCAAACCCGTTAAACCAGGATCTGACAACGACCTATTGAAGGTCACCTCATGCGACCATTCCCAATAGCCAATCGGCCCCTTACTATCAGAATTCTGAAAGGGATTTGATTTGTTTTTAAACGCGGTTGCTATCAGGAACACATATAGCTTGACTATATTGACTTGAGCCTGATCTTAATGTAAGAATATATTACAAGGTTCTTGCTTATATTACATCAATTACCGCAAGCATATCGTGCAATATCGGTATTTCAGATTTGTGTTCGTATTACATCTCGAGCGTCTTCGTGATACTCCTCGGACAAAAGTTGCATTTGTAATTAACCGTTTATTAATATTACAATAACATTTCGACTACGACCGAAGTACCAATGTAACGAACTTTATGATTGGATGAATTATGAATAAAAATAAAACGCGATTGAGGACATTCCGACTTCTGAAAATATCAACTCGTATAGATCGGCATCATGGTACTGTATTATCATAGTACTTACGAAAATCTAAAACTTACGCTCAAATTTAAATTCCTTTATAATGCTTATTCATCTAAAGTTGGGAGATATATTTAGTTCGTAATCATTCACTGAATTTGTTAACTATTGATATTTCATATTGCTTTTCCAAACGTGTTGATAGTAAAAGAATTATAAATACTTCAAATTTGAGTGTAAGTTTATGGTTACCGTGAATGCTTTGATAAAACAGTACCCAGATCTTGCCGTAAGAAAGATCGAGTACTTTAGTCAGATTGTTATGATATCAAATGACACTTATAATTCACCCGTTAATAATTTACGACAGGTGATGGTGAACTAAGATAAATGTTAATGTTGTATTTTGTCACATTTCTCTTATATTTGTGTAAATAATACTACAATTTAGAAAAACTTAAAGACGATAACTGGAAACTAATGCGGGACTATTTTTTGCGTGTTAAAGTCCTACGCGTTGAAGTGAATAAATTGGTTAATAGATGCAACCTATTTTCTTTAATATTTATTATCACTAGAAAAAAATGTATGGAGTGAAATTCGAGCATTATCTATAAACAGCATGTTAAATTGTATTTAATGCAGTGTAATAGTTTGTATGCATCTAGTCCCTGAAAAAAGTAGCAAATGACCTTGATTTTGTCCTCTTCCGTATAAAAAATGAATGTCTGAATTACGGACACTCTATTTACAAAACAATCTAGATGACACGGTGGTCGAGTTTGTTATGCTCTTGATAACGGACAGAGAAGTTATTGGTTTCGAATCTCGAGCGGTCGAGATTATTTTCAGAATATTAGTTCGCCTTCTTCAGTTTGATATGATGATGAACAGTACCGTCTTTTACAGTTTACTGGCGTCTATAGCTTGGCTATTTTGACGGGAACCTGACCTTTCTGCAAGCATATATTACAATGTTCTTGCTTTGAATATATCAATTTCCGCAAGCAAATCGTGCGATATCGGTATTTCAATTTTGTGTTTGTATTACATCTCAAACTTCGTGATACTCCCCGATTATGAAAACATACAATCGGTGTTGCAAACGTAGGTAATATATCGACTAATAGTTTTGAATTATACTAATCAAAAGGTCAGGGTCGTGTCAAATTAGCCAATTATTACGCTTCTACCGCACAACTTGATATCATAGAACTGTTTGTTATATATTGTACCATGCTTCCACAAAAATCTGGGCAGATTTGTTACTAGTATATGGCATAGTGTCTGGCTTGCTGTTCCAGAATGACATTCAGCTTTCTCCGCACGAAGTCTATTCATAACATTTTGCAGAAGATCCGAAAAGTTAGCAACAAATTTGAAGATCATAGTTAGAAATGCAATTTCCATCTACATGCCAATAAATAGCCTGTACTGTGTATGTGTTAGTACTGTTGTAGTTTATTCTACGCATATCTACTGGAATACGTCAGTATTTGGTTGTTACAGTCAACATTAAACATTGTACCTTGAATTGTGTTTTGGTTGAGATTATCCCAGCGTCCAAGTATATATCTTTGTACCCACCCCGATGAACAGTGGACTTAACCACCAAGAGGCTACAGTTATTCGACATAAGTTTGCATATTTCTTGCTGCTGTCAATGTTGAAAACTCAAATTTCGAGCGAAGACGAATTTCGAACCAGCTCTCCGTTCGTTATCCGATTTGATCAAAAGTTGAATTTCCAGCTGATTACGACTTTCAAGCCAGCTTAGAGTTATTCGACTTGTTAAAAAATAAATTTTAAATTTCGATCAAGCTATAAGTTCGTTTTTCGGCATATTGGAAACTGGATAAACAGTCGAATTTTGAACTGAATTTGAGTTACAAACCAGCAATTATCACTTTATGCGACAGAATAAAAACATGAATCTTCAGCTGAAAACGACATTTTAGACAGCAGTTTGTTCGTGAGAGCGTGCGTGCGTCCGTTAGGGCTTGTTGGATCGATCGACCATACTCAAGGCGAAATAATTGATGTTATTACAGTTGGTGCGGTGATATGTGATAGAATGACACTTTTTCAGTCACCGAAACATGATTTTCTAAGTCAAATGCCTTTGACAAATCGTGAAATATTGTTCCAACAAGTTTCTCCTCGTTGATTGCATTAATCAAGTTACCAAATATGTATGTTGGGGCAGTTTCACGCAATGTTTAGTTATGAATCCTGTTTGTGTATAAAGCACTAGTATAAGCGTGTTAATTTGTGACGTTCACGTACAATGTGCACATCCATATTCTAGTTCTATACGATATAATATACGATTCGAATTTGATCTTGAATACAGAAGTCCCTTGAGAGTTCTTTGACCTAAAGGTCATTCACTTCCCAACATTCTAGTGTGGCAGACAAGATTTACTCAAGGCCGTTACCTATTTCTCGAAACATGTGTAGTAAATTAGTAATACATAATTCAATAGTTTAATAAATTACATTAAATTTAAATGTTCAGATTATAAAGAAGTGAATAGAGAATGAAATGAGCCTTGAGAAATGTAGGAGGGGTTACTCACAGAAGAGTTTGCAGAACTTGAAGACGACACAAACCGGTATACTCCTGACAAGGATGTTGTTATTTTGCAATATTGGATTTTCCAAAGAAGATTGATGCACGACCTAGCAAGTTTAGGGCGCAATATCGAAAGAACCCTTTTGATCTGCAGTCATCGATTTTATGTTTTGTAGCCTATACTAGTCTTCGTTTTCGACTGATAAATTTTGTTCTGTTCATCTTATTCCGCAGAATTTAAAGTAAAGTGTCCCTACAGTGGTGCTATTTTTGCTGTTTATTCTTATTTTATCGACTGATCTGTTTGACATAGACCTTACAATCACATAAACAACGGAATCATATGAAAATGGCCAATTTGAAGTGCATAGAAGCATAATGGATCGTTGGACTTCTATCGACAATAGCAGACTATGTTAAAGGGTTTGGCGTCGCAGAGGGTGAATACTGGCTCGGTCTAAAAGCGATTTATTTGTTAGCACAAACCCCTTCTTCATTGCTGTAACATTGTATGCATTGTACAAAACATGTTCTCTGACGTTGGCAACGGACAAGTACAGACTATCCATCCGTTATACTGGAAATTCAATTAATTGCACTGACAGTTTACGTTCCCATAACGAACAACAGTTATCCACCGTGGACAGCGACAATGACTCCAACACAAATATCAACTGCGCTAAGAACAGTGAAGCGGGTTGGTGGTACAAGAGATGCCACGTTTGTCACCTGAACGGTATCTACTACGGTGGATTGTATGAAAATCTTTACTATAACGGTGTAACTTGGTCTCAGTGTTGGATTTACAAATATTCACTGAAAACTACCACGATGGAAATAAAACGAAATTAGTGGCGAAGCAGTTTGCCTCAAATCATTTCGTATGTGGAGTTTTGGAACATGTGGTCCAACCTAAGATAAGGAACCAGTTGTTCGACCTAGAATTAGGAACCTGTTGCTCCATCCACCTAAGATTATGAACATGTGGTTAAACCTAAGATTTTGAACATGTTGCTCCACCTAAGATTATCAACATGTGGTTCAACCTTAGATTATGAACATGTGGACCAACCTAAGACTATGAACATGTGGACCAACCTAAGATTAGGAGCCTGTTGTTCAACCTAAGATTATGAACATGGGATTCAACCTAAGATTATGAACATGGGATTCAATCTAAGATTATGAACTTGCGGTTCAGCCTAAGATTATGAACATGTTGTTCAACCTACGATTATGAACATGTGGTTCAACTTAGATTATGAACTTGTGGTTCAACCTAAGATTATGAACTTGTGGTTCAGCCTAAGATTATGAACAGGTGGTTCAACCTAAGATTATGAACAAGTTGTTCAACCTAAGATTATGAACATGTGGCTCAATCTAACATTATGAACTTGTTGCTCAACCTAAAATTAGGAACTTGTGACTCGACCATATTTGGAGTTTTTGCCTCAATTATAGATAGGTCATTGAATACTTTCTGTATTACTCGATGGGTTCTGTTAATATAATGTTTGATTTGTACAGTCACTGTGAGCTTCCTGTGCTGTGTGAAAGTGTGTAATGTGAAATGTTTCAACAAAATAGTTTTAAATACTAGTAGGCACATGCTTTACTAACTTAGAATGCGACTCAACGGCTATACAGGCAAGTGCCCTATTACACAGAATGTTAAGTTGCATGGATAATATACCCATGCTCTGCTAGAGCTAGATATCACAAGATAATTTGTCCACAGAATATATGCAAATGACAAAGAACTGCATATTTTGACATGTTTTTATTTGTATTTGGCTCCCCAACCAAGGATTGTGTTTTCACTTTTACAAATGCTGACGATATTCTGCTCATCAGCATAGCATTTAGTCACGTGGTATGACCACTGCAATAACAGTCGTACTTAACTTCTAAAACAGGTGTGGCGGGTTACAGGAAGCCATACTGTCTATAAGACACATTTCAGTAGGACGAAACCATTCAGCAAACCGATATTAAGTAATAAATTGGTTGAATGAATAATTCACACTAGTTGACAAATAACTCGCTGGATATCACTAAACATAATTATGAACCTTATATGGGTCTAAAAGCATTTGCATAATTGACCTCTTTTGGCAAAGTAGTTATCTGAACAAAAACACCTCTCCGACATGACCCCTGTAAGGAGGTCGTTACTCTGTATGTACTCGTTGAATTGTAAGTATAATTATAATTGAAGATCGTTTTTCAGACCAAAAATATCAGATAGATGAAAACTTTCAATACAATGGATACCTTCTCATATTACGGGTGAACCCCAAAAATATTGAAACATGAGCCCAGCTACACCATTTCATACATTTATTTTATGGCTGTTTAGTTTGTATCTGTACCCCTTTCCCAAAAGACTACTTACTAGTTGGTTTCCAACAATTTGCTATAAATACAAATGCAATATTTGGAGCAATAAAACTATTATCTACGTTTCACTCCGTTCGTGTACATGTATCTCCTTTTATGGCTTTGTCCGTATAATATCGTATAATGGTGACCCGGGTTCAAATCAGGTGGAGGTACATGATTATATATGACTGTCATATTTCAACAGAAAGCTGACTGGCAAACAAAAGCTATGCTTGTCATGTGCCCATGATAATGAGTACAATATACATCGTAACGCGATCATGTTATTTTGACTTACACGAAGAATGTCACTTTGGTATCAGTTACCATTACGCATATTTTCTATGTTTATTACAGAATCCGCGATGCATGTATATATTATATTTATTATTGCATTTATTCATATCATACAGATGTTAAATGAAAAATTATGACATCGTCTAGAATTTCAGTTAGAGGAATTCAACTGCAAGTAAAGTAAGTTAGTAACAAAATATCGGTAAGTATCGAATAAATATTCAACTTAAACATGTGATGACTAGGTGGTGTGTGTTGTACGGATTGGACAGAAGATTTTTTTTATTAGGACTGATACAAAGTACATCGTCCGACCAGGGTGATGCATAGCCTTCAGAAACGAGGATTGTCGGTAAGACTGTCGTAACTGTTTGCTTTTAAATAAGGATGCAACTCTTGACTAGATAACGTATATTTATAAGGTCCATACACTCCCCAAGTCCACCAGTCAGATGCCTCATGACCTGACCAAAAGATGAACCCAAGCTCAATGTTAAGTCACGCACTATACGGCACACATACGGATACGTATCTTGAAATGTTCGGAACATCTTGGCAGATCCCAGTAGTAGTGCTTTTGAGTATATATAGTATGCTGGGAAGCCCCCCTACCGCCCCCCAACATTACGTAGGACAATGGTGTTGAACTGTTGTCTGCTGGAAAGTCCCCCTACCGCCCCGAACATTACGTAGGACAATGGTGTTGAACTGTTGTCTGCTGGGAAGCCCCCTACCGTCCCGAACATTACGTAGGACAATGGTGTTGAACTGTTGTCTGCTGGGAAGCCCCCCCCCCTACCGCCCCGAACATTACGTAGGACAATGGTGTTGAACTGTTGTCTGCTGGGAAGCCCCCTACCGTCCCGAACATTACGTAGGACAATGGTGTTGAACTGTTGTCTGCTGGGAAGCCCCCCCCTACCGCCCCGAACATTACGTAGGACAATGGTGTTGAACTGTTGTCTGCTGGGAAGCCCCCTACCGTCCCGAACATTACGTAGGACAATGGTGTTGAACTGTTGTCTGCTGGGAAGCCCCCTACCGTCCCGAACATTACGTAGGACAATGGTGTTGAACTGTTGTCTGCTGGGAAGCCCCCTACCGTCCCGAACATTACGTAGGACAATGGTGTTGAACTGTTGTCTGCTGGGAAGCCTCCTACCGTCCCGAACATTACGTAGGACAATGGTGTTGAACTGTTGTCTGCTGGGAAGCCCCCTACCGTCCCGAACATTACGTAGGACAATGGTGTTGAACTGTTGTCCACAGGGTAAAAATCCTGAAACTGATATGCATGACCAATATCATGTACGTTACGAATATAACATATTCCACTAACAGAAAAAGAAGTAAACGATCAGGGGTGGAAATCACAAAGAATCTTAAGTGAAAACTTAAAGTTTGATAAATATCTCAAATTTTCCTCGAGTATATCAGCTAAACAAGAAGGTCAAGATTAACAAGCATTTACATTCTTCAGAATTCTTCTACAGATATCACATAGAAAACATGGATTATTCTTCGCTTCTAGGGAAATGTGTTCAGCTCAATGTTTTAACTTAATGTCAAAATGTTTAAGTTTTCACTTAACCCTGGTCAACAGTGGTCGATGACATTGGTCTAATTTGACATTATGGTTCACCCTGCAATTTTGTTCCGACCAACTTATTCGGGCAATTGAAAATAAACACTGACGAATATTTGTTGTTTTGTTGTACATTTGTAATTCATTTGATATTATAGTCACCACGGTGTGTGATTTTTTGGGGCAACGTAACCTGTTATATCATAGCTTTATGAATAATCATTGTTTGGTTATTGTATGGTTATTGTTATTTAGTTCATTATGTTGATCCTCTCTGGTCATCGCACAATGAATTACGTATACAAACTAGTAATGCCTCCTAGGTGTCCTTGTCCGTTTTTGTTGCTTTAACTCGGTGTTGAATGACTGGTGTGTTCTCAACGTTTAAACTTGGACGTTTCCCTTCTATATGTACGTTCTATTGATACCAGTATATAGAGCATACATTGTTAAGCATGTGGGACAAATTTCATTAACTTATAATTATTAAGTAAGAGGTTATGAGAAAAGTCCTATTATTTCTTGAACACCCCTCATACGTTTGCTTAAAATTATACACGCTATCTAACGAAAGTGCGTATTTCTCAGTACGAACATTCCCGAATAGTTACGATTGGCTATTTTTCTGTGCGACCATCCAATATAGTGAAAATATTAGTTTCATACCCTAGGTGTGTTGTTGTCCATTCGGTCCGATCTGACTAGATCGTTCCCTAATCATTCACTCGATTGGCGTTCAGAATCGGCATTCAAAACATTTACCTGAACTTGTGTTTTCACACAGCAGAATCATTGTTTAATAGTAAACCATAAATGGAGATAAGGGAAACAATGGATGTTATAAATCAAGGGGCACTACTCCTCGTCCACTCTACACGCTATACTACGTCAATGCTAACTACTCGGGCATTTCCGTAACTGAGAAATGGGGGCAGGGGATATATTATTGGCCAATTTTGAGGTTCCGACAGGCCGCAAACAGTCAAGCGGATTTCTTGAAAACAGCAAATAAGACAAGAAAGTATTTATGTGTCAGTCTCAGGGCCTATGCAACATAAATAGAAAATAACATCAAATTGCAAGGCTAACCCCTAGGGTTGTGGAGTTATGGCCCTTTGTTTTTGCCCCTACCCCTCCAAATTTTAGTCAAAAAAATACAAAAGTGACCAATTTCACCCCATACACAGTATTTTTAAACCCAATGCAATCCTATTTTTGGTCCCATTTTACATAAATTACATGTCTGAGCTAGGTAAATTCAGCAAGAAAAGTGTCTCTCATACCTGCCGATTTTTTGCTATTTGCTGTCAAAGTTTTTCGCGGTTTCTAACGACGCTAAATTTGAACTTCCGCCAGTGGTGGTAAACTCCATTTTGAAGAGCTACAAATCCTTCAGAGCCAACTGATATTTAGTTTCTATGATTTTTCAAAATATTAAACACCTTCTTTGTACAAAATAAATACAGAATTGGGTCTTTAAAATACCAATTTAATTTTTGGTGCCCATAAATAAGCCCTACACTAAAGATTTGATATTTTGAGGGACCCCCATCACCCCAATATATCCTCTGCCACCAATACGCACTTCTGTTAGATAAACGCCGAGGAGTTCCCATTGATACTACGTTTCAACTGCCAACTGACTAAGCACAATCTCGTTTCTTGTGTCATTAACTAAGCGCTACGTAGAGCTTTCCACGGGAGGTAATCCTTGCCTTCTATATTACGGGAGGTAACTGAATGATGGCGCATGGACGCGCTTCATGTGAGGCAACGGACACCAGCTGACCAGCTGGACTTGTTGAACACCGTTACGTAGTATAGGTGTTTCAAAAATAAAAATGTAAGGCATTAAGCGAAATATCTGCTAAATGTAATTAGTTTGTATGTAAGGATCCGCGATTTACTTTATTCCGTCTCTGTCAAGGTCATTCCTGCGCACCAGAACAGAACAGAACAGCGTATACTTAATTATTAATCTACTTTATATCTAGTCACATTGAGCTTTAAGCATATAACCTACATTGCAAACTTTGTATTGGACTAGATTCCATACCTTCATATATACAAGTACGTGTCCGAGGAACAGACGGATTTCGGAATGCAGTGCACCCAACATTTGGAAAGTTTTATGTATTAAAAAACATACTTCAAAATCATTTAAGAAAATTCATTCGTACAAAGAGACCCTGTATGTAAGACTGGTATAACATATTGTAAATCTTAAGTAGTAGTGTTGTATAAACTCGTTAAGTTAAGCCGTCTTGAAGTCATTATTGTATAGCTATGGTATAATATAACACTGGGTACTGTTTTGTATATTTTCATTGTAGATCAGTCGACCATTTGAATACAGCGATACGATTGGACAATACGGCCGCACCTCCGACACACCTTCGCGCGTTTATCGTCACATGGCGGTTCGTTAATTTATTGAGCTCTTATTTTACCAAACTCTATACCCCTGTCGGTGCGGGTACATTACTAAACTGGAGTTCGTCTAGCTTATGTGTATAACAGCTGATCTCTTACGAGGCATGGCATAAAAGTTCATGACACTTGGATTGAATATATATACATTTCTACTGGACGTTTAACTTTACACTCATTTTCGGATTGTGCTAAAGAAACAACAAAATAACCATGGGTGGTTCACGTTTTAAGTTCGGAACAGTTTCTGTTATTCTGCAAATCGGTTTTATTGTCTTGTTTGGATTTCTTACGGAATATGATTGGCGAGCACATCCAATACACTCTGATCCACATCATGCTAACTACACGAATGATACCAATGATGCAGTTCTGGAAGAACAAGAGACAATCTCTGATTATGTCGGCAGGAAATATCCACGTAAGTTAAATAAATGCTAACAACATTAACCATTCACTAGTATTTATTTATTATCACTGCTATTCAAATAAGTTTTCTCCCGGTAACTTTTCGGTAAAAAATTACTGTACGTCAGATTGAAAATATATTTGGTTGATTAGTGATGAACAAATGTGTGAAATGCAAGCTTTGCAAATTAAAGTATATTTTACAGAATGTACATACTGTCCGTTCAACCGACCTCTCGGCCACAAACTATGCTCCCTACCTCTAGTCGACCGCACCCAAGATTTGCCCGTATATTCAAAGCCATTTTCAAACTAGTGTTTGTCATTTTTTTAGGTTATCTCTTACTAGCATATTGTATGTCGATGGTCTACTAGCCATGCAGGTGTTTGGTTTCTTGGTCAAATCAACGAATTGGCCGATACACGCGATAATCCGAAATAATAATACACGGTATACAATAGTGAATTACGTTTGACCTAAAATTCAAGGATATGAAAGTTTATAAAAATATAAATACAAAGTGTATTATTGTACTTGGAGAATTGGTGCGTGATGCCACCGGTAACTGTATCGTTGAAAACGAAAACAAAAACGAAAAAGGGTTGTTTTGTTTGGAAAAAAATAAATATTTTACTTTTTTTTGTTTGTTTTCAAATTGTCTTTATCAATGATACAGTTATCTGTGCGTGATGCAAACGATTAAGAAAATAGCACAGAATCAAAGCATGATGATTTTATAGAAGTAGTGACTTTTGCGTTTTATATCGCCATTATTTGAGTTATGAACTTGACCGGCTCGTTGTTAATGTATTGCTTGGTATTAGTGATCTGTTTTAAAATTCACGAGCTAATGGCGACTTCACTGCCGACATTCACCAGATGTTAAGGGCATTTAATAACAAGTGTTATGTAGTTATGTACTGGTAATACCAAACGGCATATTGTCGCAGACCCTTTCTTCGAATTGACTACTTTAAACGTTCTGTCGACTGGCTCAAACGGGGTGGGTCCTTGATCCATTTATGTCCCCCCTGGATTGGATACATTAGGAGTAGTTGGTCCACTAGCCTCCTGATCGACCACACAACGTTCTGGATGATTGGGCCAACAGAGAGGAGTCTGAGCAGCAGATTGTTTGTCCATCCTCCTTATTACCAAACAGAAGGAGTCGCGGGTCCATGTATGCTGATTGGCCCCTTATGTTCCAGCGACCAAGCCGATGGAGAGGTTCGTCGGTTGACGCATTGACCTAACAATGATCAAGCGATTAAGCCAACAGGGAGGTATTGACGCATTGGCCCAACAATGACTAAGCGAGGATACCAGCTAACAAAGTATACATGTTGCTATTCCTCTCATCACCAAGAAAAGTACATGTAATGCAATGTTATATTGTGAAGTTTATACTGTGCATTAGCTATGTGAGAAGAAACGTAGGCCACATTTTAGTCAATGTGACTTCATATATGAGACACAGACTGTTATTCTACTATAAAATTATCTATCTGAAATGAGACATGAGAACAGTGTCCTCTTCTGACAGAAATAAAATATTTACTTGCGACGTTTATGAATGCAATTACATTATAAAAGTAATTTTGCCAAATACAATGTAATATAATACTTTTTTCCACCCGTATACTATCCGCTTTACCTGAGCCTTTTGTTGAATGTATTTTACTTTTATATAACTTACAATGTATCAAGATATGGCGTCGAACGCAGGAAAACGTCCCTTACGACAAAAATCACAAAATTATTTTTTTACATTATCTGACACTCACAACATTTTGCTTTGTTCAAAACTTTATTTGATGCATATAGTAATCATATTTCTTAAGCTATTGGCCATTTATGCAAGCTGCATGATGCGTCGATATTTGCCAAATATCACAACGTCACAATCAACGTCACAACGTCATCTCCAGGAGCAATAGAAAGACATACACTATTATTATTTGTATCGTAAATGAATACAAAAACTTAATTATTAATGAAAACAAATTGTTACGGTTTTGTCATAATACTAGCCAGAGCGCAGGTTCATTGACGCTTTGTATTCGACGAAATACACAGGGTATGTTCATTGACGCTTTGTGTTCGACGAAATACACAGGGTATGTTCATTGACGCTTTGTGTTCGACGAAATACACAGGGTATGTTCATTGACGCTTTGTGTTCGACGAAATACACAGGGTATGTTCATTGACGCTTTGTGTTCGACGAAATACACAGGGTATGTTCATTGACGCTTTGTGTTCGACGAAATACACAGGGTATGTTCATTGACGCTTTGTGTTCGACGAAATACACAGGGTATGTTCATTGACGCTTTGTGTTCGACGAAATACACAGGGTATGTTCATTGACGCTTTGTGTTCGACGAAATACACAGGGTATGTTCCATGGCGCCCCTCACCGAAGCCGTTGGAAATTTTCAATGACGCATTGCTTACTCATACCGAAACCAAGGGGCATGTTCTGTGACCCTCTGTATTCGTCGACCGACACAAGATTTGTTCCAAGACACAGTTTTTAGTCGTCGAATGCCGTAGGGACTGTTCCAGGACGCCCTACTTTGTCATCGCAAGGCACAATACATCCTGCTTTATCCACTAAATGTTCAATGACTTCTCGCTTAGTCCTACCCCCAGCCGAAGAACATGTTTGTTTTACAATGCACTGTATAGTCCGCAACGTTTTACTTAGTTCTATGGAAGACAAACGTCATGATGTACGTCACAATGCTTCCCTCTACGGATTTCTTATGTTCGCCGACGTCATAAGAATCCGGCATACCGGTATGTTGTCTACGTCGTCGGTTTTCCCCTATAAGATCGAAAAGTGATTTCCCAATGCAAGAAATTCGAATGCACTGTCATAGCACTTTTTCGAAAGCACATTAGTTCTTTACAATATCCAGTGTATGGCACAGCTACAAGCGAGACTAACTCGGTGACTTCTGTGTCGCCAAAACATTCGTCACTAGTTCGATGGGAATACTGAAAAATGTTTCTGAAATTTCCAGTACTGGATTATAAAATGGGGAGCGGTGGCCTAGAGGTAGGGCGCGCGCTTCGGGATCGAGAGGTCCCGGGTTCGATCCCCCTCTTGACCACTGGTCAAAATCTCTGAACAAGACCCACAGCTCCACTCCACCATGGTGTAAAATGGTACCTGTGAGGGCAGTGTCTATTCCTGGGCGCCGCAGATCGATGTTGGCTGCCACACCCACAGGAGAGAAATAGTCTCCCCAGAGAGACACGAGTGTAGGTTTCCATATGTAGCCCAATGACCAGGGGAGTTAAAATGTCAAAGGGTGCTTGAGCGGCCTAACAGCTGAAAAGAGCCCTAGAAAATTGGTAACTTAACTTTTTTTTTTTTATAAAATGCATCTCGATAAAAATGTTTACCAGTATACTGCGAAGTTAATCTGTTTGACTTCCATTTTCACGTTGTCATTCTTATACCTTGTGTACGTATTTGCACTCTAGTTTTGAGGGGATAGTGATTATGATATATAATATCAAGCTATCAGTCAACCTATATCTAGTCACTTGATACTGTGGTTGTATTACATAGACATTTCATTCTATACTCTTGTTATTTAAATTAAGTTATAATTTATTTTGTCCCTATAGATGTCGAGATTATTTTTAATTCTCACTAAGTCACCTGACAGGATGTTGACCTTGAATTTCTCTACTTCAAAGTTTCGACTACTGCCTTGTTATAAGCCACGGTCTGTTGTCGCTTATAAATATCATGGTGTAATAGCTTTTCATATACGGATTGCAAACAGACACCCTTTTGTTACACACGTTGCAATAACCATATATCATCTGCAATGGACTTTAATACATTCACACATAAATATAAACTACCATTCTCAAATTTCTCATAAAAACAGACTTTATAATACAAACCTACCCGAAACACAATATGTTTTACCATTATACAAATTCAAGGGTTTTAGACATATTTACTGCATATATTATAAATGTACATATATATAACGATAATTATAAATAACTATGTAACTAATATACCACGCTAGATATCACGTGACACCAGTTTGGTGTCATTGCTTACTATAACTAAGATGAAAAAGTTGACACTATATAAGATATAGAAAGAGAACGAAAACGATAAGAGGTTGCATTATTTTGTCAATGCCGTAGGTGAAACAACCTCAATCAAACTTACTAGAAAGCAAACACATTTATTGACACACACACATACACCAACCATACTAGAAGATACAAACGTTCGAAGACATACAACTAAACCAGAAGGCATAAACGTTCAAGGGCACACAACAACAACAAACTTATCAGAATGCATAAACGTTCTAGGACACACAACAACACCAAACATACTAGAAGGCATAAACGTACAAGGACACACAACAATACCAAACCTATCAGAATGCATAAACGTTCAAGGACATACAACAACACCAAACTTATCAAAATGCATACACGTTCAAGGACACACAACAACACCCAAACATACTAGAAGGCACAAACGTTCAAGGACATACAATAACACAAAACTTACAAGAAGGCGCAAACGTTCAAGGACATACAGCAACACCAAACATACTAGAAGGCATAAACGTTCAAGGACACACAACAACACCAAACATACTAGAAGGCACAAATGTTCAAGGACATACAACAACACCAAACATACTAGAAGGCACAAACGTTCAAGGACACACAACAACAACAAACTTATCACAATGCAAAAACGTTCAAGGACACACAATAACATCAAACTTACTAGAAGGCACAAACGTTCAAGGATACACAATAACACCAAACTTACTAGAAGACACAAACGTTCAAGGACACAACAACACCAAACTTACTTGAAGGCACAAACGTTCAAGGACACACAATAACACCAAACATACTAGAAGGCACAAACGTTCAAGGACATACAACAACACCAAACATACTAGAAGACACATACGTTCAAGGACACACAACAACACCAAAAATACTAGATGAAAGACACGTTCAAGGTCGCACAACAACACCAAACATACTAGAAGGCATAAACGTTCAAGGACACACAACAACATCAAACATACAAGAAGGCACAAACGTTCAATGACACACAACAACACCAAACATACTAGAATGCACAAACGTTCAATGACGCAAAACAACACCAAACATACTAAAAGACACAAACGTTCAAGGACGCACAACAACACCAAACATACCAGAAGACACAAACGTTCAAGGACACACAACAACACCAAACATACCAGAAGACACAAACGTTCAAGGACACATAACAACACCAAACATACTAGAAGACACAAACGTCCAAGGTCACACGACAACACCAAACATACTAGAAGACACAAACGTTCAAGGACACACAACAACACCAAACATACTAGAAGACACAAACGTACAAGGTCACACAACAACACCAAACATACCAGAAGACACAAACGTTCAAGGTCACACAACAACACCAAACATACTAGAAGACACAAACGTACAAGGACACACAACAACACCAAACATACTAGAAGACATAAACGTTCAAGGACACACAACAAGACCAAACTTACTAGAAGGCACACACGTTCAATGTCACACAACAACACCAAAGTTACTAGAAGGCACAAACGTTCAAGGACACACAACAACACCCAAACATACTAGAAGGCACAAACGTTCAAGGACATACAATAACACAAAACTTACAAGAAGGCACAAACGTTCAAGGACATACAGCAACACCAAACATACCAGAAGGCATAAACGTTCAAGGACACACAACAACACCAAACATACTAGAAGGCACAAATGTTCAAGGACATACATCAACACCAAACATACTAGAAGGCACAAACGTTCAAGGACACACAACAACAACAAACTTATCACAATGCAAAAACGTTTAAGGACACACAATAACATCAAACTTACTAGAAGGCACAAACGTTCAAGGACACACAATAACACCAAACTTACTAAAAGACACAAACGTTCAAGGACACAACAACACCAAACTTGCTTGAAGGCACAAACGTTCAAGGACACAACAACACCAAACATACTAGAAGGCACAAACGTTCAATGACATACAACAACACCAAACATACTAGAAGACACATACGTTCAAGGACACATAACAACACCAAAAATACTAGAAGAAAGACACGTTCAAGGTCGCACAACAACACCAAACATATTAGAAGGCATAAACGTTCAAGGACACACAACAACATCAAACATACAAGAAGGCACAAACGTTCAATGACACACAACAACACCAAACATACTAGAATGCACAAACGTTCAATGACGCAAAACAACACCAAACATACTAAAAGACACAAACGTTCAAGGACGCACAACAACACCAAACATACCAGAAGACACAAACGTTTAAGGACACACAACAACACCAAACATACCAGAAGACACAAACGTTCAAGGACACATAACAACACCAAACATACTAGAAGACACAAACGTTCAAGGTCACACAACAACACCAAACATACTAGAAGACACAAACGTTCAAGGACACACAACAACACCAAACATACTAGAAGACACAAACGTACAAGGTCACACAACAACACCAAACATACCAGAAGACACAAACGTTCAAGGTCACTCAACAACACCAAACATACTAGAAGACACAAACGTACAAGGACACACAACAACACCAAACATACTAGAAGACATAAACGTTCAAGGACACACAACAAGACCAAACTTACTAGAAGGCACACACGTTCAATGTCACACAACAACACCAAAGTTACTAGAAGGCACAAACGTTCAAGGACACACAACAACACCAAACTTACTAGAAGCACAAACGTTCACTGACACACAACAACACCAAACTTACTAGAAGCACGAACGTTCAATGACACACAACAACACCAAACTTACTAGAAGGCACCAACGTTCAAGGACACACAACAACACCAAACTTACTAGAAGCACAAACGTTCAAGGACTCACAACAACACCAAACTTACTAGAAGCACAAACGTTCAATGACACACAACAACACCAAACTTACTAGAAGGCACAAACTTTAAAGGACGCGTAAAGCACCAAACATACTAAAAGGAATAAACGTTCAATGACGCTCGGTTCAGTCAAACCTACTAGAAAGTATACTCGTTCAAGGACGTATATCTACAACATACTTACTAGTCTACTCATGTATACCAATTTGAAAGGAGTACTAAAGTTTTTGATTCGGAACGGAATGAATCCACAAATGGTGTCAAAAGTACGGTATAATCCATCTTCCGATATTTGACTCGACATGACCGTTATTGACCAAATGTAGAGTATGTTTAATTCTTGATTGTGCGATATGATTAAAAGATTGATTAAGATTACTCGGTCAAGTTTTAACTACAATGCAATAATTTCAATAACGTTCAAGGTTTAAGCTGTCGGAAAAAATAACACTAAAAGTCGTTTTGGGGTTTTGTAGTCTCGAATATGCCAAACAAAGGAGCACGTGTCTAATGTCTTTGGTACAGTAGTTATATGTTCTCACAGTAGTTATATGTTGTCCCAGTAGTTATATGTTCTCCCAGTAGTTATATGTTCTCACAGTAGTTATATGTTCTCACAGTAGTTATATGTTCTCACGGTAGTTATATGTTCTCCGAGCTGTTTTCTGTTGTACAAGCAGTTGTATGTTCTGTTTCAAGTTAAACCCGATCGTGTCTACTCGTGTTTAGACCACACAGCAATGGAGCTGTTGTTGAAAAACCTGAGTAGCTGTTATTATTTGTAGATCAAATACAAAACTAAACAAAGTTAATTGATCTTATCTGCTGTCCTTTCAGGGTTATGCTTTATGTGTCCATATGGGGGAGACCATACCTCCTGGATACGCTAATGTGCTAGTTTGGTTCTTGAACAATGAACCATACAGAACAGTTGAAAGAATGACCGACTTTAACGTGGACAACACTCTATGACTTAATTAAGCTTTGTTATTTTGAGAATATAATACAAATGACAAGGTCAATGTACGGACGATTGATTGTTTGGTCACATTGTTTGTGTCTTTTGTCTTTACTGTACAAGGTAATAGTATTTGTTTAAAAAGCATGTGCACTTCTCTAAAAAGATGATCAATAAATTCAAAATTGTTTCAATACTTGACACTTGATTTTAACGTTGCAAATACTTCCTTCCTTTTAAAAGAAATATAATAAGTACAAGTTCCTTATATGGTGGTGTTAGGTATAACTTATCACCGGAAATAGTTCATTCTGTAGTATTTACCTGCTATGGTTGTACTGCAGTCAAGGACAATATTTTCCCAATCTTGTGGGTAGGAATACTCGGTAGTGGTATGCACACCATACAGACACTAACGGCCGTATGCGTCTTTTGGCGTTTCCACTGGTACAGTAGCATGCTAAAAACCTTATCATCGGTGGTCCAATTTATAATACAAAACGGTCAAGTTACCGATCATTTGGTGGCCTTGTAAAATAATACACGTGCTTTGTACAAACTTAAACGAGTGGAACGAACACGTATGTTCGTTATTACATGAGGAATTTAATAAAATGGGTTAATCCAGTATTAATTGCCCTTATTTTACTGTCCGTAGTTGACACTGAATTTGATATGTAGGTAATTGTTTACGTTTCGAAGACTTATTCCCGGCGAACAAATTGACCCGGTCCCGGTCCATCTATAAAATATAAGCATGAGTTACTTTATTGTCTAAAATTTACTTGCGGTGATTGTTTTCGTAAGCGGTTAACTAAGAGGAGCAGTCAATCGTAACTACTCGGGCATTTCCGTAACTGTGAAATACTCCCCGTATATAAGTGTAGGGTTACAAATTTTGGTTATGCGGTTTCCGTCGAAGTTTTTCAATGCTATCAAGAAGCCCTTCAGTTACCGGTCTCCTTTTAGGACTTGATACATTCCCAGGAATAATTGACCTTACAAGTCTCTTCGATGACATCGTTTGATTCTCATGAGTCATGTTGTAAAGTAGTCTGTTATAATGGCGGCTTCCCAAATTATGTTCGAGGCACTTCAGTTGGATAAACACTGAGGAACACTATGACCTTATCGTGGTAATTGGCATACTCTGCTCAAGAAGATTAATTGTAGAAGTTGTAGAAAATTTCAATCATAAAGGCGGAGGATCATATTGATGTCTTCGCAATTTACATTGTCATATATGTATACAACGTATGGTCATATTTGGTGATTTAAGGAACAAACAAACTCCCCTTGTACGAACCAATAAACCAGATTGCCATTGCCTATGCAGTTTTGCTACCCAGCGCCTTATATTCAATTACGTCCCATTGAATTAAATATAAAAGGCATGGGTTACCTGTCCTCCAGTGGAAAGTGCTACGCAGCGCTCCGCTTAGACAATGGACACCAGTATTATGCATGGTCACAAAGCATTGAGTGATTAATTTACCCACCAGATTGATACAGCGATAGCAAAAGCGAAATATTATACCATGTTTACGAGTTTTAGTAAGAGGGAAAGAGAAGCAAGTGGTTTACTTGACAATGGATTAGTTTACAAGATGTATTATTATTGTATAGTCTGTATTTCTATAAGGAGTTTGACCACGGGGAGTCGTCGTTAATGACCATGACACAGGTTCTAGTTTATAGTTTAACCGACTTCTTTGTCCAATTACAAGCAAGGGATTTTCAAAATTTTGACATTTAATCATTTATTTTTGCAATGGGCATCATAATAACAATATTTTGAATCAACAAAGGATTACAAACTACGTTGTAAATCTATACTAAACTACATAAGGTTAGATTTTTGAAAACGTACGAGGATCAGCTTGGTCTGTTCATTTACGTTTAGATAAATATTGATAGGTGTTTGTCCACACAAGTAAATTGTATATGTATATCACTTTGGCCAAATGAATGATGTAGATTTTGTATTGCTGAAAGGTTATACATATTTCAAGAACTATTATTGTCAATGCAAATAACCTACACACGACATGTTTTGTTGCGACGATTTTATCCACTCGCATTTAGACCACAGTTTCGTGTTTTATGCTTGTCTCTTCAAATGAATTCGGTTGATAATTGATACAATTGTCGAGCCCTATCAGCGACGTATATTATGAATGCCTAACTAAAGTATTTCCAGTTACAAAATTGACCACTCCCTCCCCCTTTGAAAGAACAAATGGTGTTTGTGGATTAGTATGGACATGTATAACATCCTTTCTTCGTCTATTGTTACAGTCAGTTCTTTGCCTAATTATGTTTGTCTGGAACTATACCAATCTTGAAAGCTCGGACATTGCCGTATGTCTCCGGTAAATATGTTGCAATACCTAGCAATCGGAACTCCTCGGCGTGTATTTAACGAAGGGTACTTTTCAGTTACGGAAATGCCCGAGTAGTTACGATTGAATTGAATGCCGAGGTAATCAGAATGGTTGCAATGTTTCCACATTCGTTTCAGCTTTCGCTCCAACTTACTCTCGAACAGCTGCGGGTGGACATTTGATATCCAGTTGAATATGACATTGTGGGTTCTATATCAAAGGTGAATGTGCGTAATGCAATCTATAAACTATTTCATGGTGTTCTTTGATTACAATATCATTGTCCCCAAACCACAAACAACATTATAAACTTACAAAAATAAAATATATGTCTTCCAAAATACTGAATAAATGTTTTTCATCTGCGTACCAAGGACGTACAGATAAGACCGGTGACAGTGACATGAGATGGAGCTGTGTTTCTAGAGTCGTTCAATCTTCAACTATATGTACTCCAGGCTTTGTCATATTTGTTTACAATTCACGACACCATAATCAGATGATAGAATCATTTATAACACGTCACAAGATCAGACATAAAACAACAATGCCGCTTATGTTTTGTTTTAGTTGAAGCCCTTAAATATGTGATAGATTATAAACAAAAGTACCAATCGGAGACCTTGATCTACATATCTTTCAAAGATAATTGAGACGCGTTGTAAGTATTCTATCGCCCGGTTGGTAAACTTTGTTAATATAGGTTAAACTTGGTATACATGAGTTAACGGTATTCACCGCTATTCTTTCGACTAAAATTGTTCCCTGGTTAGTATTACTTATTGAATCGACTATAACAGTACATAGATTAGTCAATACCGCTGGTTAATCGTTCCTGAACTGATTCATATCTTCAATACAGATAAAAATCTTCTTTCAATCTTTTTTAAAACAGCGAAGTGACGACAACCTTGACAAAAAAGCGGACACTTTTGTCCATACACACGTGTTTGTGCAATATTGTAGATGGCAGTCGCCCTTTTTGTACTTTGATACTAATTTCTCGGGTTTACACCGTTATAAACCTAACACATAAAAACGGTTAAAAATGATGTAAACCCGAGAAATTAGTAATGAAGAACACGACCAATTGAAGGACATGAACAAAGGAAGAACACGCCTGGTTTACATTAGGATACCGCCTTTAATAAAGAATACGTTTCCAGTAATTTGATATTCATTTAGTTCAAAAAGGTTTTCGACATTTCAGTTAATGAAGTAAGACATGAATTGACTCATATCTGCCCATTCGCATGCCTACATATCACATACCTTTCCTGTCACTGAATACAAGATTGTGTCGCCACGTGGCGCTATACAGTTGTCACGGGGTGGTGTTTGCAATTGTTGACTTTCCATTTTATTTCTTACAATATAATTTATATAAGACAGTTGGCATATACCATGACTTACTCTAGTTGCACAATCGTCAGGTTTCATAACCACTTTTTATTTCCTCTCATAACATGAAAATATGACGAACAAATAATCAAAAGTGATTTGAACATAGGAAGAGGCTACATAATTATACAAAAATATGAAATAGAACAGTTTTATTTCATGTTTATTGATAGTTTACGGCGGAAGAACGGTGAAATATTCTCTGGTAATTTCACTGTCGATAACTTCACTGTCAATAGTTTCACTCAAACAGACTACTTTATAAGCAAATTTCACCGCCGTCAAAAAAGTAAATAAGAAAAAGACGTGTGGGCACTAAATCTGTGTGATAGTGTGAACGACTTGGTACATTAAACAAATTATGGATGTAAACTAGGCATGATAATTAACGTCAAATAATTACGTCTTGTCCCATTACGGGTTTGTGCCATTTATGCACATTTTTCACACTTTTAGTGATTTTTTCCTCGCAATGGTGTTGTTTGTTTACGTGTGTAATAAAATATCAAATTTCATGAGCTGATGTAATAGGATACAATAATTTACAGTTGACAATATTAAACAACAATAAAAATGTCAAATATCATTCTTTATAGTGCATAGTTATGTTTTCTAATTCACTGTTCATTGTTGAGGATCTTATGGATGCTTGATGTTAGTATTGTCAAATAAATAAATTTCCTCGTTATATAAGTTTTATTATTATTACATGTGTATTAGAATATGCTGAATGTTGCTATGGAAACAGACGCTATTATAAATGTATTTTATACATCGTTATACCACGTGGATACTTACAATGAGTGTATGTTGTGATGATACGTACTAATAGTTCATTTGTGACGATGCCCAAAAGTGGGCACTGCAAATTAATTGGAAGATGGAGAGGATTAAATGGTTTCCTGGTGTTAAATCCATGATAATCACTATAATTTGTAGCTGAGACCTCAAATAGACACCTTACACATGTCGACAATAATACCACACACCGTATAATGAAGTACAATATCCAACATGGGTGATCCTCAGCAACAATGGCCTGGTTGTAGAATGATTATCGTATTGAAGTAGAATATAACATTTCCACTCAAATAGACGTTTCAGCATATTTATTATTAGTTATTACATGTACAACTAAACGTTTTACGTTGGTTTCAACTGATATTTACATCGACGTCAATACATTGTGCTTTGTGTATTATAATCACCAAATCTGAAGAAAAAAAGGTATAAGGAAATCAGACAAGGGAGGCAGCACTCAACCAAACCAGCCGAGCACAGAAATCTGTAACATCAGTAACACCATAACACAACTACATTGAGCAATGTCCACACATAAGTCAAAGAAACAATTAAAAGTCCAAGTTCCCGCCGAAAAAAATTCGGGTTGACCCAATTTTAGAAAGAAATTATAGAATAACAGTGATTCCATGAGACTGAATGAAACGCAACCGAGCCCGACCAAGTTCCCCAATGCCCTGCTGTAGGACGACACAGTGACACAAACACAAATGAAACATAACCACCCCGTGTCCTAGTTTAAAACACTCAGAGAAATGACCTAACGTTAATGCGGCCTAAAGAGTCAAAACTACGACGCAACCTATTTTAAAATTAAGGGAGAACAAGAGTGGGCAAGACACGGGCTATATGGACTCGTGTAGTCGTCTAGTCACCTTGTGCAATGCACACGAGAATTAAGAGAGGGTCCCCATTCGCGAGTATATTTCAGTAAGTATTCGACCATCATTTACAAAAAGTATCCAATAAGAATCGCATTTTACATTGTCACCTCATACTGAACTTTAAACAAAATAGAGTGAAACAACTGGAGTAAACACCAAATTGTCTGGTTCCAAAGAGTAGCAAATTGTTCCAAAGAGTAGCAGCTTGTTCCAAAGAGTGGCAAATATTTGGATAATTTCTGAAATCTACTTAAAGATTATCTTTGGACAAAATGTTTTACTATCACAAATTATTCTGTACTTTCAGCATTTCAAGATGTCCATGTGATGATATTTATTGGTTTTGGATTTTTGATGACATTTCTGCGTTGCTATGGCTACACATCAATCGGTATCAACATGTATCTGGCCTCGGTACTCATACAATGGGCCATGTTGGTAAGAGGATGTATATATGAGGGAATCTTCGACGGACAGAAATATCAAGTGAGATTGGAAGAGTAAGTGTTATAATTTTATAGGTATATATATTAAAACCTTGTTATCTCGAGGTCTTATCGGAACAGCCAAATGGTCGAAATAAACCGGGAGTTTGATATAGCTGTGTTGCTAGAAATGTATACAGCATACAAGGCAAATTTGCAAAAAGAATGTGCTCGAAATATGCCGGGTGCTCGTTATACCGAAGCTCGTCTTAACGAAGTTTTACTGTATTTCCTTTCGAGGATTGTCCCAAAACAACTACGCCTACTAGTATCAAGTGCGAGAAATATCCAAGCAAAACCTGTCTTAACCACACATGGTATCTCAGTTTAACTTCATGAATATTCATGGTTCGTCCCTGAAATACTTAAAACGGGTGTGTGTTGTTCCAGAAAAACTGAAAAAAGTCATGAGTTGATACTGGATAATCTTAAAATGCGTCAGGGTTGTTACATGATAATTTAAGGGTTATGATGGTTATTCAATGAGTATGAGCAGACTAAGCCGTACTCGTAATAAATAAAAAAATAAATATATGCAGGACTCACTCTTAGGCATGTATGCATTTTAGGAGTAACTTTCACACGTCATTTTAAGATTAATCGTGCCTCAATAAAGTTAAAATGTACAGTAAATAATATAAAACAAAATCTTATTTTTTTCTTACGTGCATCAGCTAAACAAGAAAATCAAGATTATCTACTTTTTACAATAATCACGAAGAAAAAATGAGTTATTTTTATTTTTTGCAAAATATGGGCGGTTCAATTTAACTTAAGTCAAAATATTTAAGTTTTCACTTTAGTTGCTTTGTGAATACCGGCCACGGTGAACGCATATAAATTACTGTCTGTTAGATCAGATAACATAATACAGTACGGATATAAAAAGGCCTATTATATATGTAGTTATTGTAAATATGGTAATGTTTTGTGTGTTTACTAAAAACTTGGTGCAGTTAGTTTAAAGGGACACATTTCAAAGTTATATTGTTGTTTTCATGGTATATAATTACGTTTGAAAATAACTTATTACCAGTTGAATAATGTCTGCATCATTGAAATTCGGTTTAGAATTCGAAAGAAGCATCTACTATATCTAAGGCCAATCACTTGTGACTGGGTCTAAATATCAGGCAATTCACTTGTGACTAGATAAGGCATAGTGACGTCACTGAACCTATTAGGCTATATAACTAGATCATTAGATTGATACAAGTTATTTTCAAGTATTTTTGGCGTTTTATGCTTTGCTTGTCCTAATCCCCCCCCCCCCTGCACATTTTAAACACCCATTTAGTTCGAACGTTCGAATACACTGTGACTGACTTTGTAAGGCAACGTTAATATTTCAACCACTACTGTTTGCGCTGCATGTAACCCAAATTTAAACCAGTAGCATCATTCACTGTTTACAAACGCCCGGGCAGTGTTAATATGGAAGAGTCATTTGCATCTATACCCAAGTTGTAACAACTTCTGACTATTCACCTTAAATTTACACACACATTATGTCACTAGAATGTGTAAAAGGCGGCTCCCTTCCTCCATAAAACACATAAAGCACGTTAAAAGAACGGAAAGTGGTGACGTTCGTGACATCATGGTAACGTCATGGTAACGCCATTCATTCCTCCAACGTAATACAAGATGCACCATTGAATCTTAAATAGTTTCTAGGTTCCCTTTTCCTTAGTCCTCGTTGCACTCATTACATAAGGCTTCCCCAGCAGCTTTTAGTTTCCAACGGCACCAACTACGATAAGAATATGAACATGTTTTTAAAGTACGAGTACCCTTCCACCTTAATGCTGATTGTATTCAACTTTAAATGTATATTTCAGAATGGTGACTGCAGACTTTGCTACAGCTACTGTTCTGATATCGTTTGGTGCTGTACTCGGTAAAGCCAGTCCACTACAATTGTTGATTATGGGTCTGATAGAAGTGGTTGTTGCTCAACTCAATGGCTACCTGTGTCACGAAGTACTTCATGTAAGTGTTCGACTTTCACTTCGTTCATATACACTCATTCCTGTCAAGTACCGGTCTCTTGTGCATGCACACTAAACTTAGTCGGACGAATATAACATCTCTTAGAACCGTTACATGACACCGGTACTCTTATAAAAGTGGAGTTACTCCTCTTTTCGTTGATAATTTCTGGTTTTCCAAGTTCAACTAACTTTGAACAAAGGTGCTTTTGATTCATTTTGTGATCTTCTATCCCATATTTATAACCACTAGAATTAATACATTCATAGTTAATGCATTTAATTAAATCCATTTTAAATCCCATTTAAGTGCTAGGATTCTGTATAAATCTACTTTCGTGTATACTGATGTTACGATGATTATTTTATGATGATATGTTACGATGATTATTTTATGATGATATGTTACGATGATTATTTTATGATGATATGTTATGATGATTATTTTATGATGATATGTTACGATGACTATTTTATGATGATATGTTACGATGATTATTTTATGATGATATGTTACGATGATTATTTTATGATAAAATGTTACGATGATTATTTTATAATGATATGTTATGATGATTATTTTATGATGATTATTTTATGATGATATGTTACGATGATTATTTTATGATGATATTTTATGATGATGTGTTATGATAAAATGTTATGATGATATGTTATGATGTTATGTTATGAGGATATTTATGATGATATGTTATTATGTTATGTTATGATGATATGTTGTGATGATATGTTATTATGATATGTTATTATGTTATGTTATGATGTTATGTTATTATGATTTGTTATTATGTTATGTTATGATTATATGTAATGATGATATTTTATGCTTGCAGGCTGTAGACGTCGGTGAATCTATGTACATTCATGCATTTGGAGCATATTTTGGTCTAGGTGTAAGCAGAATGTTATATAACTCTAAAGCTGTAGGACATCATAAATCTGAGGCTATCTATCACTCCGATCTCTTCTCGATGATTGGTAAGACACGTTTAACGTTTTTATTTACGTCAACAGAAGGTGCCCGTTGCCTAAACAAGGCGCTACGTAGCGCCTTCCACGGGAGTTAATCCATGCCTGCTATATTTGATTCAACGGGAGGTAACTGAATGAAGGCGTTCGGTAGCGCTTTAAGTTTAGCAACGGACACAAGGATGAAGATCCAAGTACATTGAACTTGCACACAATGATGTTGATGTACTTAGTAAAATCAGAATATTTCGGTCATTCGTAGAACAACAACTTCGCATGCAATACTAGGTGCAATCATATGCATCGTTCATGCAATATTGTAAAATATAAAACCCAGCTTCCCTTTCAATTATATTTAGCATGCACTTCTTTCTTTTGTATTTAAATAGAGCACATTCATTCAGCAATAAGCTTATAGAACATAGAGATTTTGACAGACACTTCACAAGCTTTCGTCATACCTACCCAACGACTACTAGTAATCGAAGCAGCACCGTTGTTATTGTTTCCATATACGACCACCATGACCACTGACCCTTTTGTTCTCTGGATACAATGTAAATGTATTTAGGTCAAATCAGCATAAGAAAGTATAATGTATAAATTGTATTTGTGTTGCTAGGTACGGTATTTCTCTGGTTATATTGGCCAAGTTTTAATGGTGGAGGATCTGAAGCAGATGAACAACATCGAGCCTATATCAACACCTATCTCTCATTGTGTGCCTGTGCCGTCATCACGTTCGCTATCACATCATTGTTAGACAAGAAAGGCAAATTCACCATGGTAACTATATCACAAAACACTCTTTGTAGAAAATCAATACATGTTTCCAAATTTTTTTTAAAAGGGAACTCAACTTTGGTACACAACTGTAGTTTTTGTGGGGGAAATTGTATCACCGTTGGCACCGATTTAAGCATTGTTCTTCAATGAGACCATTTTTAGCTTATCGGAATATTTAAAACAACTTTAAATGTATTTTCCGGTTCAATGACTTTGGTCACGATTAATACTTATGTTAGACATTTACAATCAGAAATTTTTTGAATTTATACTTCAAAGAAAAAGCATTATACGAGAGGAGAAAGTAACCATTAGCAACTTTTGAGTAGTATACTACATGTAGTTTTCCACTTACTATTGTGCTTATTGAACACCCATTTAAATATGGCCGTAGTGTATATATAGTGTTGCAGTTTAATCCTGGTGACCAAGGAGGACCCATATTTCGCGTACTTGTTAAACACCACTAGTGGTTTGTAATATTCATTTGTAGTTGTATGATTACAGGAATTTATCCAGAATGCTACGTTAGCGGGTGGGGTAGCTGTGGGTACGAGTGCTAACATGCCCATGCAGCCGTATGGAGCATTGATCCTGGGTACAGTTGCTGGAATCATATCATGTATAGGGTACAAGTATATTACAGTAAGTCAATAATTATGTTTATAGTTCATCTATTCATAACGATCTAATTGATATTAAATAAGTATAAGTCAGATACAGAACTAGTTTTCGATCAAAAGTGTCTTCAAACAAGCGTTATTGTACAGTTTGAAGGACGAAAAACAAATTTCCATCGGTTTCGAATCGGACAATTATGTTGTTTTACAATAACGCTTATAAGAAGACACTTTTGAATGAAAACTAGTACTGTATCTAATACAAAAACAAAACATATACTGGTATATAATATAATCAAGAATGTGGTACTATAGACTAGTTTATCAATAACATTTAATAATTTTGGTCACCAACCTATATTAATGCCTGGATATGACTGTAAAACTATTGAAACTATCAATTGGACATAGAGCAATAGTGTATGTATAAGGGGAAGTTAGCCAGCATTATTAATTTGGTATGAGTCTTATGACCAATTTATGTACGGTATATTCTGACTCGATGTGAACGTGTTTCAGGAATTTCTGGCAACCAAGTTAAAGTTTACAGACACATGTGGAGTTCACAACTTACATGGTATGCCTGGTGTCCTGGCTGCTGTTGCTGGGGCTATCATGGCTGCCATGGCAACGGAAGAAAAATGGGGACGCACGTGAGTACTAGTCATTTGATGTCATCCAAAGTTTGAGAACCAGTATGGTTCCCTGTCCTAAATAATACTGTAGCTTTGATCTTAAACTGTAACTAAATTCAAGATTTAAATACCAGGAACCAGACTAGTTAATAATTACGTTAGATAGTTTGAGACAACGAAAGTTGACTGGATTAATTTTACTAAAATGTGGTCGCTTTTGATGCGTTACCTTGTATTGTATCCTGATTCACACTGACGCTGTTGTTATAGATTGTATGAAATCTTCCCGTACCGGATACCGAAGCCAGACGAGATAACTGACGACTTTAAGAACAAGTTTCCAGATTTAGACTATGACCACGGTAAAGGTTGGTCAGGCAGTCAACAAGGTGGTTACCAAGCTCTAGCCCTCGCTGTTACAGTGGGTATCGCCTTAGTTGCCGGAATACTCACAGGTATATACATGCTAAAAGTCGACGAGAAATGCGAAAGAAATGCAAGAGAAAATAAGCTCTGATTTTATTTCAAAGATCGAGATCAAATTTTGACTAAAACTGCATCATGGGGTGATATTCACAAAGAATCTTAAGTGAAAACTTAAAATTTCCTAAAATCTTACAATTTCCTAAAGTGTCTCAGATAAACAAGAAAAATGGGATTGTCAACGTTTTGCATTGATTTGAAGCGTTATGTTAAGCGCTACAATAATAATAAAGAAACTATGAAATATTTTTAGTTTCTTGCAAAATATGTGTTGTTCAATACTTTGTGAATATCACCCCATACATTTAGGTTAGCTACCTTTAATTCCTCTACACCATTGCATGGATTTATGTTAATACAACATCAAAACAATTCACCAGCCAATGACCACCGGTCCTTAGTACGTGTATATGGCCACATATGGCCACCTATAGTCACCCCTACAGCCAACCAACCAACCAACCCAAAAAAATATTTTTTCAGATCTCATTATTCTTACTGATCTGAATCTTTTATTTGTAGTAGCGCTGTAGAGGGGATCATGTGACCATATCCACATGTCAAGCACCTGCGCCCATTACCACATAGTTTTAATGAGATACTTCGTTTTGAACAAGATATGGTATTGCCCTTTGTTTCAGTAATCATCTGGGGGTTTTCTCGAATTCCCGAAGGTCATTGGCGGTTAGAAAGTCACCATGTTTGTACTGGCTTGTTTCAGATTTTTAGTAAATATGAGTATAATATGATATAAGTATTGAAGACAGTACAGACTGACGCAGTATGGGTACTTGATGCTTCCTTTTTGTTAAGTATACCGAGTACATAATTTTATCATCAAAATAGGATTAGAAACACATCAGTATGTATATTATATTTGCAGGGTTGTTTTTGAAGATTCCAATATTTGATCAGGTACATGATGAGGATGAAATATTTGAGGACGAAGTTTGGTGGAATGTACCGGAAGCGGAAGAAGAGGAGCACGGAAAAGATTCGAAAAAGTAACTTTCGCTTTCATGGCATTCCGCTTTTTATTTACTCGTTAAGATAAACGGAAGACGTGTCCATATTATCCTTATATTTACTCGTTAAGATAAACGGAAGGCGTGTCCATATTATTTTGTACCCATTATATAGGAAGAAAATAAAATGCCTGCCTAAAATGGTCCATAAAGGATACAAAAAGCATTCACAGGTTCGTTACTGAGGCTCAACAATGTCCATAACAAGTCCCATGTTTTGCGCTGAAAACATTGTCAGTAACTGGTTATGAAGTATATGCTTAGTTTCAGTACCAAAAACTCACAACACGTATTTGTGTACCAACAGCGCCTCTACTCCGAAATTTGCTCGACATAGGCCGGGTGCTCATCATAACGGAGAGTTTACTGTAAACACAATAAATGTACTATGGATAAGGTCACCTGCCATATATGACATGGCCACAATATCTTTCACCCCCGTCAATGAGTACTAGTATGTCCCTCAGAGTGCAGGCAACTGGCAACTTCGTCAGTGTTTTGGTACAAATAACATCAGTTACATAGAATAACTGGAAATATTGCTAATTAATAACTGGATGTCCAGCGGTGTCGATGTTGTATTTCTTAACAGTAAGCAATGGGTTTTTTTTATAACATGCGAATTTTATTTCAGCGGCGGCATGGCAATGAAGTCATTATCACCGGAAGTTGAAGAAAATAAGGGTACACCGACGATTAACATACATTTATAACCACGAGTGTGTAAATAATGGAAAACATAACAGCATGTAATAGTATGTTCTTGTTTGTTCCTTGTTTTGTTTGTGTTTTCTGTTAATGTCCATGTAGCAATAGACCTGTTGGTGTGTGTCCTTAGACAGAAGTGTACTGTCTCATAAAACACCTTGCAGATATCTAGTATGCATCTCCGAATACTATAGTGAAACCAACTCAGCATAGGTGGGGTTTATTATCGAATTCATGTTTGGCTTCGTTGCAAACGACGTTTAATATGTGTATACATTCATCAAAAACGGTGACCATATCGTTAGGAAGGCCATGTGAAGCGTGATGTTTACGTTAATATAACATAAAATGACCTACATCACAACAAGGTCACGTGATCAACATTTATTAAACAATTTGGAAACACAATTTATTTAGCGAAATTTGGGCAAGCTTAATAATTTGTGTTTCGTGATGACAAGTTTAAGTAACGTTGATCTCAAAGTCAACGAATGGTGGATTCGTTTTATCACAATTACCATAGTTTCCGAGTCAAAACAACATCAGAAATTACGACTTTAAGCCGGCGACGTTACGTTTTGGTGCCGAAAAGCTGTTGACGTCAGTATTTGTTATAACACGTATTGGATAACATTGTTGGGTCGTCTGTTATCATATGGAATACCGCGGTTTTAATGTGATACACTCTCTGATCTCCCAAACAGGTTTATTGCAATCTATGTAGCTATCAATGTTTTGTACATTTAAACATGTGAATGTGTTAGAATAGATTATATTAACATGTAGTTACTAGTTACTGTTGTAAATGGTCACTCATTGCATGAATCGTTCAGGGAAGATGTATACATTGGAAGGAACGGCTATATAGCGTAATGGTAGAGCATCAATAGTCACATCTAGTCTAAGATTGTTTCCATTGATTCAGAATTTTAAATCGGAAACATGCGCTTATCGTCTCTCATACTCTTATGGCGATACCATCATGAATGAAGTGTCAAGAATGATATAATATTTGAGAATTGACAAGGTATCTAAACTAAATCGGTAAATAACTTATTATGCGATGTAGTATGACCATTTAGAACAGAGGTATAGTAAATACATACTACTAGATAGGGCTGTATATTAAGCTTGCTTTGTTGGTCTAAAGGGAGATTATCGAGATATGAATGTATTCTAAATTATTTATAATATTTACATATTATTAACTCGTTTTTAGCTCAGATGAACGTCCGTGGTAAAAAATTGTCTTTCCTTGAAATACATTGATGAATCGGCAAATATCATTATCAAGTTTTGAACTTTATTTTTTTATTAATTTGACCAAAATGTGCACATTACGTCGAATACGACGAACCGGACCTGACTTTGTGACGTTATGCCAAGCGGTGTGCCACACCGGTGAATTTTCTGCCATATATTGCTATATATCTTGCTTCTAAAAAACCTCTGCTTCAGGGATCAGGTCATAACTATCATTTAAAACACAACTATTCAGGCAACTTAAAATGTTGATATTTCGTTACTTATCATTGCTTTCAAATAACACTATTTCAAATTGTCATGCGAAGAACATTGATAAAAAAGTTATGTTTATGTTTTATATTTTATTTTTCAGTGTAAGACAAGATTAGCGTTATATGGTTGCCAGGGGAACCGGTGACGTTCTATAAATGACGTGAATGACGTTATACCACTGTATGTGAAACTACACGCGTAAACCATGGCAGTATAAATATTACATTATGCAAATATACTTAATTAGATATTATATATCTTATGCATTGTTATTGATTAATGTAACGCAAAATTTGAAAAAGTGTCGAATAAAAGCAAGTCTATAATAACGATACATTGTACCAATATGTTGAAATTCGTCAAATAGTGAACAGCGCAGGGTCTACATGTACAGTTCATTTTTTCAAGATTTTGGACCATTGGCGCATGAATCACATAAACATGGAAGAAATGAACTTGCGTTACCGTCAAAACCAAATAGTTATGTTTAATTGTTTCGTGTATAATAAACTCAGTCATATATAATATGTGTGTTTGCAATTTGATGTACTTATGAGTAGCATTTTATTGATATGAGTAAGCCATTTCTGTAAATGACTAAAATAACGGAGACTTTGTTCAAAGTTAGGTGAACTTTGAAAACCAGAAATTAACCAAGAACATACATGTAAGAGTAACTCCACTTTTATAGGAGTACTTGGTAGGTATGACGGAGAGTGTCTCGTCGTTTTACGTCGTTTTCGAGTTTTCCTCTTTTGGTATATGAAAGCATTATAAAAAGGAAGGTTGCTCGTAAAACTGGAGACAGCATCGATGAAAAAATATATTCAAATTAATATAAATCGTTATAAATGTATATTACATATAGATATACCATATTTCTTTGTATCAAATTTCACATAAATTACACACATAGAGTTATAAAACTAATATTCTGGAGTGTTAAATGTTGCAATTTCTAACAGAGAAAATACTCCGTACATTTAGAAATACATTGTACCATTCTGATGATTCTTTGCCATGAACAAGGTTTAAGCGGTGCGTTTTTAAATGTATAGACTATAAAAGATAATACGATGGATAATTATTGTTCTATGTTTGTGTATGTTTTCGTTGTTTAGTATATTAATATAACAAACAATGTATTCAAATGCACATTGTACGTGTATGTCTCAAATATGTCTTGCAAATTAAATATATTTTGATATGATTTGCGATCCTGTTTTCGTTATTTCCTCCAACGATGGTTCAGTCGTGTAATCTGCACTTGAGATGTGTTCTCATCCGCCAAACAAAAATGACGTTGTAACTTCCCCTGATCATTGGGCTACCTAATGAAACCAACATTCGAGTATACCCGGGGAGAGTTTTTCTCTCCTGTGGATGTGGCAGCCAACGTCGATCTGCGGCGCCCAGGAATAGACACTGCCCTCACATGTCTCACTGGCCGGAGAAATTTCGCATAAATCCGGACCACGGAATTGAACGAACATCCTTTTAGATTACAAGTCCGGACCACGGAAATGCACGAACATCCGTTTAGATTATAAGTCCGGACCACGGAAATGCACGAACATCACTTTAGATACGAACATCCGTTTAGATTACAAGTCCAGACCACGGATATTCACGAACATCCGTTTAGATTACAAGTCCGGACCACGAAAAAGCACGAACATCGGTTTAGATTATAAGTCCGGACCACAGAATTGCACAGACACCAGTTTGGTGCACAAATTTCTGTCACACACCACAGTTACGATTAACCTTGAAATAATGCAAAACATGAACGTGCATTAGAACTTAATGTACAGTTTAAATAATTTAAGCCACATGAAAGCTTCTTATCAAACTGCCTTACCAAAAAACCGGCGACGATTTATTTTAGTAGACGTCATACAAAACCTTAGCAATAATTATTGTGATTTATTGATTGCTAAACGTGTTTTTGGAGTTCCCCATATTGGACATTATAATAATTATAAAGACTTTATTTTTGAAGCTTATTTCATACAGACAATCTTCCGTAAGTGCTTTAAGTTAAGGACAATATCAAAATATGCTGATTGAAGCTTAATTAACCATTTAATTTTGACATATCAATTAAAAAATCACCAATAAATGCCAAATTTTGTCATAAATTCTCAAATTACTAAAAAGTATGCCCATCAGTTGGGCATTTCACTTATTAAATGTGAATTATTATGTTAAAATATTTAGTATATTTTTCCAAGATTATCTTCGTAATGTGCTGTATCAGCATGCGACAATCTAATAAACAATACGCAAAAACATGTTTAAATTAATTTTACGCATACATTATGAACAAAAATAATGAGAAATGATGATGCATTGTGGCTGATAGATTATCAAGCGGTGCCAAAGGATACTCACGTAACTGGTCGTGTAAGCTACTAATAATTATTTCATTGTTCGTGTCTTGTAAAGTCGGAAGTGTAAAAAACTAACGTACGCGATACTGCCAGGTTGGACATATATCTACAATTGCCATTGTATTTAAACCAACTGCTTTAGTGAATACCAATGCCAAGTACCTAAACAATACAATACCCCTAACTCGCGGGACTTATACATCAGTCAGTTGCATACACGCCCCGCAACCCCCGCCATTCCCCCGACCTGGTGGAGGCAGCTGATGGTAAAATATCCGGTATTTCCCCGGTCCCTGGCAACTAAATATTTCATTGTCCACGGGGTATTGGTTCAGGAAAAAATCCCGACATTTCGCCGGCAGTGCGGGGAAGCTGGGAGGTAAAACTACGACCGTTTTCCCCAGCTATCCACAGATTATCCACGGGGCGTGGTTGCAGCTGTCTGGTGCATTTAACAGTTTCAGTTTCGAAACTTTATATTGAAATGATAATTCCTTTGGTATCTAATCGGTCTACCTATGGTCATTAATAAAATTATTTTAATAGAATCTTACAGAAAGTTTTATATGATAAAATACCATGTGATTGCCAGCATGTAACGAGTCAGAAATATTCACAACTACACTGACACGTGGTGGGTCACGTGATTATTTATGGTGGCAGTGGATTTAACCATGAGATTTTAATTATTCTTGGAACTAGATAAACTGGCAAAAACAACAAATGGTTCCTCATAGTAAGCATTATATAAATTATGACATTAATTATGTGCATTGAATCTGTAATTAATCAGTGCCTTATCCTTGGTTTTTTTTCTAAATGTTTTAATTATGATAAAGTGTTAATTGAACGATCGATCATGTAGGTTTTCTGTATGACCAACTGTATATAAGTCCACTTTCCACTGCCATCTGTACTTTCTTGCATTTGCTGGTTAACAGGCTCTACCTTGCGAGTGAAAATGAAAAGGTAAGTACAATTATGTAATATAATGTATTTTACATAACTATATCTAGAGAATACTTGTTGGTTTCAAGTTTTGTTGTAAGATTGAATCTTATTTCAAGTAACAGTTAACGGTGGTAATTGCTGACAAATATTTTTATGATAGAATCAGAATAACTACAATTTGTTCATTCAATTTTATTTTTTCCTGCATTTTGCGACGGGGACTTAGACTTTTAATAATTTATGTCTCCAGTGTGGACATTGTACCGTGTAGTTGTATTTTGGGGTTACCGATTTCTGTGCTCGGCTGGTTAAGTTGAGTGCAGCCTTCCCTGTCCGATTTCCTCATACCTTTTTGTAGCGCTTTGAACAATGTATTTTAAACGGCTTGCGCGAATGGTTGATTTTTCTAAGGTATAACGTAATAACTTTGTAAATGGAAGTTATATCTTGCTCAAATTTCAAAACTGTTCATTAGAATATAGTAATAATATATGGCATTGCCTAAAAGGGGATCACAATACTGTGTGTAGAAAGAATGTTCATTAGAGTCTTGTAGTTCTGGCGATCTGGTGCATCGGGGGTTTATACAAGTCGCGTTTCCTGTATTAAAGTATTTTCTACGTCTTTGATAATACAATTAACTACTTGCAAACATGTTCAACTGCACTGTTGGAGATAGAATTGTTATATATGTTCATTGTTCCAATCTGATGATTTCCTAGGCTTCATAATAATGTATATTTTTTTTATTTTAAAGTTACAAACCACTTGATAAATTTGCACTTTAGCCCAATGTAAAGTGACTTTTGTCAGCCACACATTGCATCATGTAAATGGCTAGTTGACAAATATACATCATTAAAAAGAAGTATGCTTAAGCTACAAAGTCAGAAAAAAATCTGGGTAAACCTGTTTAATATAAGAAAAGGCTTGTTCGTCAAAAGCAGTTGACATATTTTATGGACGTGCGTATGGTTTCAATGGTTTCTTCGGTTTCTACTTTCGCTTTGGTAAATATGCCAAAATCTCAAAATAGTTAAGATAAAACAGTTCACTACTTCACCAACAATTTGACCTTAAAAGGAACAAGTGCAAAATGTTCATAATATAAAAATAAGTATGCGGATTTTCTCATTATCACCGCGATAGATCAATGGTAGGGTGTACGAGGGCGTCCAGGGGTGTGTTTGCTTTGAAGGCGCGTCTTGTCAGATGAAAAAAACCCATTGCTGGGCGCTGGGCGTAATATGGCAAATACATTCTCTCTGTTCTGTCATAGTACCACATAGTGATGGATGCCATCAGAAATGAGGTGTCGAGAGAGATTAATTAACGTTGTAAAACGACTTTCTCAATCGACCAAAATAAAATGATTTAAACTACATGTACATTGTTTGTATTTCAGTACAACAATGAACGTGGCTTGGATAGTTGTGTTGGTAGCACTTGTCGGTATGGTTAGTGCCCAGAATTACCCAAGCTATCCTAGCTACCCACCAGGTGGAAGTTACCCCAGCTATCCTAGCTACCCGAGCTATCCTAGCTATCCCCCAGGTGGTAGTTACCCGAGCTACCCTGTTTATCCCCCAGGCGGTAGTTACCCAAGATATCCTGCCTACCCTGTATACCCTAATAGAGGTGGACACGGGGGCCATTCTCATTGATACTATCAAAAGAGGACAACAATTGCAAATCAACAGACTATCTGAGGTAACATTTCTTTATACGCTTTCAATGAACATGCAACATGATTTCTTTGTTTGATATTTGATATAAAAAAATAAATATATAGATCTATATCTATATTTGGATTATCTGAAGGAATCTAAAACAAAAATGCTATTTAAAAATTAGCTACATTCCGTTCTAAATCAAATCAGAACGTTTATGAACATAAGCTCGTCCGTCAGGTAAACTAAATGTATTTTATCCAGGTTTAACTGGGAATTAACAGTAGTTCGTCCTATTCTACGATATGGGATAGTTCCCTCATTATTGAATCGACACTCCATGCACACAATAATTTTATTATTACACATAGAGTCGTGGTATTATTAAACTGACATATGGACTGTTCCTGTCACACGGACTGTTCTTGTCACACGGACTGTTCCTGTCATATGGACTGTTCCTGTCACACGGACTGTTCTTGTCACACGGACTGTTCTTGTCACACGGACTGTTCCTGTCACACGGACTGTTCTTGTCACACGGACTGTTTCTGTCATATGGACTGTTCCTGTCACACGGACTGTTCCTGTCACACGGACTGTTCCTGTCACACGGACTGTTCCTGTCACACGGACTGTTCTTGTCACACGGACTGTTTCTGTCATATGGACTGTTCCTGTCACACGGACTGTTCCTGTCACACGGACTGTTCCTGTCACACGGACTGTTCCTGTCACACGGACTGTTCTTGTCACACGGACTGTTCCTGTCACACGGACTGTTCTTGTCACACGGACTGTTCTTGTCACACGGACTGTTCCTGTCACACGGACTGTTCCTGTCATATGGACTGTTCTTGTCACACGGACTGTTCTTGTCACACGGACTGTTCCTGTCACACGGACTGTTCTTGTCACACGGACTGTTCTTGTCACACGGACTGTTCTTGTCACACGGACTGTTCCTGTCACACGGACTGTTCTTGTCACACGGACTGTTTCTGTCATATGGACTGTTCTTGTCACACGGACTGTTCTTGTCACACGGACTGTTCCTGTCACACGGACTGTTCTTGTCACACGGACTGTTCTTGTCACATGGACTGTTCCTGTCACACGGACTGTTCTTGTCACACGGACTGTTCCTGTCACACGGACTGTTCCTGTCACACGGACTGTTCCTGTCACACGGACTGTTCCTGTCACACGGACTGTTCCTGTCACACGGACTGTTCCTGTCACACGGACTGTTCTTGTCACACGGACTGTTCTTGTCACACGGACTGTTCCTGTCACACGGACTGTTCTTGTCACACGGACTGTTTCTGTCATATGGACTGTTCTTGTCACACGGACTGTTTCTGTCATATGGACTGTTCCTGTCACACGGACTGTTCTTGTCACACGGACTGTTCTTGTCACACGGACTGTTCTTGTCACACGGACTGTTCTTGTCACACGGACTGTTCTTGTCACACGGACTGTTCCTGTCACACGGACTGTTCTTGTCACACGGACTGTTCCTGTCACACGGACTGTTTCTGTCATATGGACTGTTCTTGTCACACGGACTGTTCCTGTCACACGGACTGTTCTTGTCACACGGACTGTTCCTGTCACACGGACTGTTCCTGTCACACGGACTGTTCTTGTCACACGGACTGTTCTTGTCACACGGACTGTTTCTGTCATATGGACTGTTCTTGTCACACGGACTGTTCTTGTCACACGGACTGTTCTTGTCACACGGACTGTTTCTGTCATATGGACTGTTCTTGTCACACGGACTGTTCTTGTCACACGGACTGTTTCTGTCATATGGACTGTTCTTGTCACACGGACTGTTCTTGTCACACGGACTGTTCTTGTCACACGGACTGTTTCTGTCATATGGACTGTTCTTGTCACACGGACTGTTCCTGTCACACGGACTGTTCTTGTCACACGGACTGTTCTTGTCACACGGACTGTTCTTGTCACACGGACTGTTCTTGTCACACGGACTGTTCCTGTCACACGGACTGTTCTTGTCACACGGACTGTTCTTGTCACACGGACTGTTCTTGTCACACGGACTGTTCTTGTCACACGGACTGTTCTTGTCACACGGACTGTTTCTGTCATATGGACTGTTCCTGTCACACGGACTGTTCTTGTCACACGGACTGTTTTTGTCACACGGACTGTTTCTGTCACACGGACTGTTCTTGTCACACGGACTGTTCTTGTCACACGGACTGTTCCTGTCACACGGACTGTTCTTGTCACACGGACTGTTCTTGTCACACGGACTGTTCTTGTCACACGGACTGTTCCTGTCACACGGACTGTTCTTGTCACACGGACTGTTCTTGTCACACGGACTGTTCTTGTCACACGGACTGTTCTTGTCACACGGACTGTTCTTGTCACACGGACTGTTTCTGTCATATGGACTGTTCTTGTCACACGGACTGTTCTTGTCACACGGACTGTTCTTGTCACACGGACTGTTCTTGTCACACGGACTGTTCTTGTCACACGGACTGTTCTTGTCACACGGACTGTTCTTGTCACACGGACTGTTCCTGTCACACGGACTGTTCTTGTCACACGGACTGTTCCTGTCACACGGACTGTTCCTGTCACACGGACTGTTCCTGTCACACGGACTGTTCTTGTCACACGGACTGTTCTTGTCACACGGACTGTTCTTGTCACACGGACTGTTCTTGTCACACGGACTGTTCTTGTCACACGGACTGTTCTTGTCACACGGACTGTTCTTGTCACACGGACTGTTCCTGTCACACGGACTGTTCCTGTCACACGGACTGTTCTTGTCACACGGACTGTTCTTGTCACACGGACTGTTCTTGTCACACGGACTGTTCTTGTCACACGGACTGTTCTTGTCACACGGACTGTTCTTGTCACACGGACTGTTCTTGTCACACGGACTGTTCTTGTCACACGGACTGTTCTTGTCACACGGACTGTTCTTGTCACACGGACTGTTCTTGTCACACGGACTGTTCTTGTCACACGGACTGTTCTTGTCACACGGACTGTTCTTGTCACACGGACTGTTCTTGTCACACGGACTGTTCTTGTCACACGGACTGTTCTTGTCACACGGACTGTTCTTGTCACACGGACTGTTCTTGTCACACGGACTGTTCTTGTCACACGGACTGTTCTTGTCACACGGACTGTTCCTGTCACACGGACTGTTCTTGTCACACGGACTGTTCCTGTCACACGGACTGTTCCTGTCACACGGACTGTTCCTGTCACACGGACTGTTCTTGTCACACGGACTGTTCCTGTCACACGGACTGTTCTTGTCACACGGACTGTTCCTGTCACACGGACTGTTTCTGTCATATGGACTGTTCTTGTCACACGGACTGTTCTTGTCACACGGACTGTTTCTGTCATATGGACTGTTCTTGTCACACGGACTGTTCTTGTCACACGGACTGTTCTTGTCACACGGACTGTTCCTGTCACACGGACTGTTCCTGTCACACGGACTGTTCTTGTCACACGGACTGTTCTTGTCACACGGACTGTTCTTGTCACACGGACTGTTCCTGTCACACGGACTGTTTCTGTCACACGGACTGTTCCTGTCACACGGACTGTTTCTGTCATATGGACTGTTCTTGTCACACGGACTGTTCCTGTCACACGGACTGTTTCTGTCATATGGACTGTTCTTGTCACACGGACTGTTTTAGTCAAACGGGATTAATAAGTTTTTAACATTTTTGTGGGTCAAATAACGAAACTGGACGAAGAATGAAAAGTGCAATGAAATGTCACCGCACTACACACCCCTCGTTATAATTTTTTTATTGCAATACAATTAGTAATAACACACAACTTGCAGAAAGGATGAACAATAAATTATTTTTAATTTCACATGATATAATTATTCGTTGTTGAAATAACCCGTAAGTGGAAAACCGAACTGAGCTGGACTTCATTTCAAACATTGGCATGTGTCATTTAGAAAAAAATGAAGGCCTATCACAAAACAAAAAACGCCGAGGTGAGATTTCTACTTGAGATGCTTTTGGAGATCAGGGCCCGATTTTGTAGTTTGTAGAAATGTTAAAAAAAAACACAATAAAAAGATGGTCACATGAACAAAGCATGTTCTTTTTCATTTCAGTTGTTCCAGTATTCCACACCGGTGTGACCAAAACGAACGATCCGAAGTTGTTGACTATGCATTAAATTGTTAAACAGAAAATAAAAAGATGAAAAATATACGCTTTTTTGTTACAGATCTACATGTACGTATGTTGCACTAATTACATGTTTTTGCCTCATCAATATGATTGTAATTTCACCCATATGCGTAGATGACGGGAACCACCGGTAACAGTATCGTTGAAAACGAAAAAAACGAGAAAACGATAGAAAAATATAAATGTTAATAAAAATCGTATTTTTTTCGTTTTCAACGATACTGTTGTCTGTGCCGGGAGCATGGGGCAAATCGGTAACAATATATGAGCAATTTAGATTTATTTCAAAGCTATGGACAAAGCTGTGTATTTCAAGAAAATCAGATAGTGTTCCAGACAGTCCTACGGATTGTTTATGCAGTGTTTAACGGTGAAGTCATTATTCTACTAAATGTTTTACACCCATGTAGTGCTTGGTCAGAAGTAAAATGACGTCACCGATGCATGCAGCATTCCGACGTCAAATACAACACAGGTGCCTATGTTCGTCATGTAAGATGTTGGAATTCTGTGTAGGGAACCCCCACACTGGACATAACCACAACGAAGCCCAACGCATATTTTGTAAGGTAGACAAAGCTCGAACACACATTTTGCAAGGTAGCCAAAGCTCGAACACACATTTTGCAAGGTAGCCAAAGCTCGCATATTTTGCAAGGTAGCCAAAGCTCGAACACACATTTTGCAAGGTAGCCAAAGCTCGAACACACATTTTGCAAGGTAGACAAAATCAGCTTCAAAGATATTTTAATGTGGACGAATTTCCCAACATATCGTGCTAAATGTACCTTAGGGAGTTGAACAAAAGAATGTTCTAAAACAGCATTTTAAAACTATTAAGCAATTTATTAAAAAGCTGACGTGTAAATCGTGTATCCTGTTTTAGAACTTTTGTTCAAAACTCTCAACTCAAAGTAGCGTACACTACGATAGTAATCCGTAAAGTTCGAGGATAAATATCATTGAGGACGGACGGACGGACGGACGGACGGACGGACCTAGTGGATGGTTGACGGATGTACAGGCAGGCATGCAATATCCCTATCGGACAAAATATGCCCGCTGCTCAGTTTTGAATCAACGTCTGACCAAACAGTCACAGGTGTCGATGACATGCGTGCATCACACACCCGTGTCGCACTCACTCTGCTATATCGAAACACAGCTTCATTAACTATAAATAAACTAGTACATGACTTCATCATTGTGTAACCAATTCCAGGAAATGTATAAGGCCACACTTTATTTTGCGTTCGAATTATATATATGAGTATATTGGTAAGTTCTCTATTAAAATAAGCCCGTGCGTCCATTGTATGTCGGCAATGCTGGCGAATAATTATTCGATGCCGCCAGGAGGCGGCATCGAGTATGAAAGGGTGCAAGCAGATGTCCCAGGAGGATACACGATTTGATTGGTTATAACGCTGTTGGACTCGCCCGTCAGGGGTAAAATAGGATGATAAATGTTCGGTAGGTACTAAAGTCCAAGTCCCAGGAGGATACAAGATTTGATTGGTTATAACGCTGTTGGACTCGCCCGTCAGGGGTAAAATAGGATGATAAATGTTCGGTAGGTACTAAAGTCCAAATCAGTTCGGAACGGGTGTTTATATAACGGCTACATATGTTGCAATTTGCGGGTCTTAGCAGGGGCTATTAAAAAGTAAAAAAAAAACTATTTGCGCGAAGCGGCGATTTTCCTTTCGAACTTTTATGGAACATGTTAAATACTTTCATGTCTGTCAGATATTTTTTAGTTATGATTTTCGATTTTTTCCAGTTCTTAGGTTTTGTCTTAATCTAAATTTGATAAATGCAAGTGTTTTTTTAATCTCTATGTTTCTTTATTTATGTATGTCAGAATAGTTTGTTTTGCCAAAATTTAAACGGGTAAATATAGCTTGCCAACATTGAACTGACACTTCTTATTTACAAAATATTCATATGCGCTCCTATACTCCTGCCAAATGGAACTAGTTCTATGCATATTTTAAACTATGTTGAACGTATTAATTCGCAATAAATTTACTTATCAAGCTCACAAACCACGAAATAACAATGTCCTTTAGTGTCAGTTTCACGTTGTCAGGCTATACCACGTTATTGGAATACACTTTGTTATTTTATGAAACATGCTAAATGCCATCTGTGAAGCATTAATCAATATTATAATGGTGCTCATATTTCTAAAACATGTTATGTTCATTTGAATAAATATTTCAATAGAAAATAGAATGTTTTCATGTTTTCTATTCTTTCCTGGTGTTTCACTGCCTTCAAGTTTTTAACCAGGTTTTCCAAAGGAAAACTCTGGTTATTAGATTGCTGAATGTCGGCGGGCCTTAACAATTTCTTCTGTGCACAACTCCTCCTACATTTCTTCATAGATTTCAACCAAACTTTCAGAGAATGATTGTCATCATGTGACCTGGTGCATATTATCAGGGTTTTATGATTCAACCAATTTTGACGGAGTTATGGCCCTTGAAACAGAAAAAATTGGCCGCTTTCCTTATGTCGCACGGTACTCAAAGTACACGACATAGAGTCATGAAACCTTCACAGAAATGGTCAGGATGTTTTCTCTACACCTGGGGTTTCACTCCCCTTTCAGTTTAGTACATCCAGAGTTATTTGAAATGGTGTAAAATAGCCATTTTTGACTTGTTTCACATGCTACTCAAAAAGTATTTGACCTAGGATCATGAAACCTTTATAGAAATGTTTGACAGCATGTACTCTAGTGCACCTGGGGTTTCACTCCCCTTTCAATTTAGTACAACCAGAGTTATTGCCCTTGAATTAGTGAAAAATACCCATTTTCAGCAATCTTAAGTTTTTGCAGCGTACACTCAACACATGAGAATAACTTCCCTTGTGCATCACACATCACGCCGGAATTTTAGTTTGTTTACAAGTTTCTACCAATACCTTTTACTAAATAAAAAGATTTACTTAAAAAGAACTAGCGGCATCTTTGATGCTCAGCATCAACATTTCACTTGTACTAATTTTATTCACATGCATAAGAAAGTACATGTATATCGCAAACTACCGTTTTTACTTCTCCAATGTTTCATCCATTTAATATAATATTTCATCTGACGAATGAGAGAAAATTCGACGATGTTAAACTCTATTTTTTGTGATAAAAATTCTTAGGCCTGTGATTTTTATAAGAGTACAAGTATAAAGAGGATTTTACATGAGTGTCTTCATATTGAATTTAATACATGAGTTGGATAAAAGTGATAAAATACGAGGCTCTTACTCAGTAGCAACTGTTAGAATGACAAATGCTTAAGAATACAGTCATCAACACTTGATATTACGGGTATTTATTACATTGGGTTTAATGTTGATGTGTCTATTTTTTCGAAATTAGTTTTACAAAGCAAGATAGACAACTCTGTAAATTAATAAAAAAAATCATATAATTGAATTGCTTCCCTTGGTTCAATATATTTCGCGCCTTTTACGTTAGCAAGAAGTTGTAATATCTCAAAAAGAATAAACTGAGCTTTTAGTAAAATGGTCGTTCAATTTTCATAGAAGTATTCATTTCTAAGTGCAATAATACACTATCAATGTATGTATCTCAAATAATATCAGAACTAGATTGTTCCTGTATTTTTACAAATGTGCTTTAAAACTAATATGCACATTATAAAGACTTATTCATGTTATTAAGTTCTCATACTTAAACTATTTTTTGCCGTTCGAATGCTTAACCGTCCTTATCTTGGGTTGCGAGCTTACTCAATGATCGTATAGTGAGAGTAAGACTGCTAACATATGAGATAATTACATTAGCGCATCGCTTGTCCTCGTGACGGGTATGGATGCAATTTCTGGACATCCTTAGGGGAAAACTATTTATACAATGTAATATATAGTACAAGTGAAATGTTGATGCTGGGCATCAAAGATGCCGCTAGTTCTTTTTAAGTAAATCTTTTTATTTAGTAAAAGGTATTGGTAGAAACTTGTAAACAAACTAAAATTCCGGCGTGATGTGTGATGCACAAGGGAAGTTATTCTCATGTGTTGAGTGTACGCTGCAAAAACTTAAGATTGCTGAAAATGGGTATTTTTCACTAATTCAAGGGCAATAACTCTGGTTGTACTAAATTGAAAGGGGAGTGAAACCCCAGGTGCACTAGAGTACATGCTGTCAAACATTTCTATAAAGGTTTCATGATCCTAGGTCAAATACTTTTTGAGAAGCCTGTGAAACAAGTCAAAAATGGCTATTTTACACCATTTCAATGGCTAATAACTCTGGATGTACTAAACTGAAAGGGGAGTGAAACCCCAGGTGTAGAGAAAACATCCTGACCATTTCTGTGAAGGTTTCATGACTCTATGTCGTGTACTTTGAGTACCGTGCGACATAAGGAAAGCGGCCAATTTTTTCTGTTTCAAGGGCCATAACTCCGTCAAAATTGGTTGAATCATAAAACCCTGATAATATGCACCAGGTCACATGATGACAATCATTCTCTGAAAGTTTGGTTGAAATCTATGAAGAAATGTAGGAGGAGTTGTGCACAGAAGAAATTGTTAAGGCCCGCCGACATTCAGCAATCTAATAACCAGAGTTTTCCTTTGGAAAACCTGGTTAAAAACTTGAAGGCAGTGAAACACCAGGAAAGAATAGAAAACATGAAAACATTCTATTTTCTATTGAAATATTTATTCAAATGAACATAACATGTTTTGGAAATATGAGCACCATTATAATATTGATTAATGCTTCACAGATGGCATTTAGCATGTTTCATAAAATAACAAAGTGTATTCCAATAACGTGGTATAGCCTGACAACGTGAAACTGACACTAAAGGACATTGTTATTTCGTGGTTTGTGAGCTTGATAAGTAAATTTATTGCGAATTAATACGTTCAACATAGTTTAAAATATGCATAGAACTAGTTCCATTTGGCAGGAGTATAGGAGCGCATATGAATATTTTGTAAATAAGAAGTGTCAGTTCAATGTTGGCAAGCTATATTTACCCGTTTAAATTTTGGCAAAACAAACTATTCTGACATACATAAATAAAGAAACATAGAGATTAAAAAAACACTTGCATTTATCAAATTTAGATTAAGACAAAACCTAAGAACTGGAAAAAATCGAAAATCATAACTAAAAAATATCTGACAGACATGAAAGTATTTAACATGTTCCATAAAAGTTCGAAAGGAAAATCGCCGCTCCGCGCAAATAGTTTTTTTTTACTTTTTAATAGCCCCTGCTAAGACCCGCAAATTGCAACATATGTAGCCGTTATATAAACACCCGTTCCGAACTGATTTGGACTTTAGTACCTACCGAACATTTATCATCCTATTTTACCCCTGACGGGCGAGTCCAACAGCGTTATAACCAATCAAATCTTGTATCCTCCTGGGACTTGGACTTTAGTACCTACCGAACATTTATCATCCTATTTTACCCCTGACGGGCGAGTCCAACAGCGTTATAACCAATCAAATCTTGTATCCTCCTGGGACATCTGCTTGCACCCTTTCATACTCGATGCCGCCTCCTGGCGGCATCGAATTATATACCTCTCAAATTAGTTGATAGTATAAATCCAATCATGGTCACAGTTTGTTTGTGTCATCATATAATCGTAATCTAATATCTAGTAATGTCGTGGCTGCCATTGACTAACTGGGTCAACTACTCAGTACTGGTGACAAACCACCCTTCTGTATCACGGGGCCAATTCAGAAACATTTTCATTCATGATATCATATATGTCTCCTCAACCTGACATAATGACTTCAAAAGGGACCATCTTATGAGGCTGACCAACCTTCAAGTAAAGTTTGAGCATCCTAGAATCAGGTGTTGTTGAATGCCAAGCAGTACATCCATCTGATCTTGAGGGACTACCTAATAATAGTATCCAACATTTTGTCAACCAGTAGCACATGCGACGTGGGTGTTTTACTTTTATCTGGTCAGCAGATCAGTTCATACCATTGTAACATGAACATGTATTTCCTACACAGTAAACTCCCCTAGCATATGATGTGGCAGTAACAAATGTCATGTGGTATGTCCCACTGTGATTCTTTCTATGTACAGCCTTATACTGTAAAATCATTAATTTTCGTCGGGAATTAAATTTCATGGCTTTCGTGGTTCACTCCAACCACGAAATTTAATCACAACGAACATTAATTTTGACCCTTGTTTTATTTCCTGAAATGCAAAAGCCACGAATTCAAGTCCCAACGAAATTGTCTTTTTTACCAAAACCACGAAATTTTGTCCCAACAAAATTAAATGATTTTACAGTATATGATTTTAACTTCATAAAATCTCCCCAAGGAGTATGTATCTCTCATGCAGGGGTTCTTGTGCCCCATAACAATTTAAGTTATGACAATGGCCAATCCTGAACACAAGTCTGTTTCATTAGGTCTTCAACATCCAAAAAGCATTGTTTCATTGCTACAATTCAGCTGATGAAACTTCAAATGACCATAACTTTGTCAATTATAAATAATGGAAGTTATTTGCAGGAAAGCTCATTGTGTATAGTGCAGCAAATCCGGATTTCCGGAATACTTCTAGAATTGTAGAACCCCTAAGTCTGTACATTGGTCGATAACACTCAAAATATTTGATTCAAGAAAATAACAAACATACAAATTGAATTGTTCATTTTAATGAGCTGTAGTTATTTGTACAAGTAATGTGTGAAATCGTTTTAATACAATTCAATATTTCATCAATACACTACGATTGATTCACTGACAAGCAACATTTCTACACTAAATTATGTAACGGTTCGAGTTTCTGCCCTTCCTACAACACATGTAACAGTTAAACTTACTCTGCTTATTACAACACAAACAGGGGTACCATTTGACTCGGGGGCAGGAGTTTTGACTCTTAAAATGTAAAAATGCCACTTCTTGAACCTCAAGATTTTGGTTTGAAAGGTCATTTTCTCTTACAATTAGAAGTATTTTGCCTATAAAATGATATTATTTTGGGAGATGTATCAATGTATCAAAAGGACCCTTCAGATTGAGAAGGAGCTATTGGAACCCCTGACAATAGAATAAGTTTTGATCGCTAATAATTATTGATAGTTGTCCAACTTAACATGAAAGGTCTACAACTGGTTACACATTATTGTCAAGAAAAGCAGTGAGCAGACAGGGGAGATAAATCAGAAATGAAAGTAAATTAATAAAATATGTGTTTTATGTCCCAGCATTTTAGACCCGACTAAGGCCTTTGGCCGAAATATTAATCATGTAATTGTAAACAAACAGAAGAGTTATTATGTCCTATTGAAGCAATAAGGATGTATCTCTATATACAATATACAGTGACATACAACCTTGATGCACCAACAAGATTATTTGTAGTAACAGATATTATTAGTAGTCACGAGACAAACTGACTTAACTATAGTCTTGGTGACAGTGGTTAGTCTTTGAGACGTATATTTAACAATAATTGGTTGGTTGGTTGGTGGGTTGGTTGTAAGAAGGGCAGAATTGTGTATGAAGTAAGAACAGAGAAACTGTTCATTGATAGAGGCAAGCGATGATCAGGCACACCAAGATAGAAATGTCTAGAATATACTCTAGTCACTCTACACATTCAATATAGTATATACTTGAACATCGTGGCTCATAATTCTACATTTATTGGTCAATCTAAATGCAGGCCTGATAGTTAGCAGTCATTCTCAAGCCTGAAATCATGGTTTCAAAAGCCTGAAGTTCCACTTTTCAATATGCTATATAGACTAAGAAGGAACTTTCAGGATTCAAAAACCTGAAATCAGACGAAAGTCTGAAAAATACCAGGCCTGTAAATATTTAAGGAAAAAACGGAACCTAATCTTTTATAAATGCAAAAAGTAAATAAGAGAAAACAAATGACTTTGAATAATGCGATTTATGTAATTCTTCAAAATTAAAACAGGTCAATGATGGTTTATATTGCTACTTTAAGTATTGTTTCACATAAACATTTACCGATTTCTTTAAAATAAAGGTTTACTACAGAAAAATCTATGGTAGTTATTTGATAACAGGGTACATATGTTCAACAAAACATGGTTATAAACATTATCACTTGAACTTATGCAAGACACGAATGTCAAATATAGCAATAAGATGCTGGTGTTCAAATGTTGGAATTGTACTCTTGAGCCAGGATATTCAAGTCATCAAACTTCGTGATTTTGGCAATTAATAATCTTAAATTAGGTAATTGAATATGTACATCTTTTACAAACAGTACATTTAGCTTAGTTCACACATATACAGTATGTATACAATGGGCAAATTTATCAACATCAAATATTAGCATATATACTTCCAACAATTAAACAAGTGCACCAAGGAGAACCACTTCTTTATCAGTGAATATGTTCATGTAGTATTCATTAGGGCTGTAACGATATATTTCGTATACCGCGGACTTCAGTCACACACGGTTCACGAAACAAGACTACTAAATTTCGGTACGGTTTGGTAAGTATTTAAGCAGCTGTTAGACAATAATGTATCATACCGAAATATACTGAACCGTTAGAAAAATTGACGGTACGTATCATATCGTGAGGTGACCGTACCGTTACACCCCTAGTATTCATCTAATTCAGCGATTTGTTTACAAATTTCAATGAACAAGTCCTGGGACTTAATAACTTGCAAATCTACGAGTCCAAAAATGAAAGAACGAGTCACAGATGTCATTAAACATTTGACATTAAAATAACCTTAAATAATATTTTTTTATGTATTACCCTGATGAAGGCTTTTGAAGAGTATAGCCGAAAAGTTGGTGAAATAAATGGAGAACCACATCTGTTGTTATAGTTGTTAGTTCCACATATTTATTTATTGTATTCAATTAAAATATCCTGTTAAAGAAATGTGAAAACTAGCTTCTTTAAACACTATTAGTAGTTGAAAATCAGAGTACCGATTAAACTAAAATTATGAAGCAATCTGCAAATTTTTTTTTTTTCGAAATCTCAAGGCATTATTGGGACTCACATAATTTAAAACTTTGCATCCTCACTGATCTTTATGAATCCAGGACTCCAAACTCGCAGGTAAAAAATCACTGACAGACAATAGAACGTGCTAGAATAAGACATTTCTGTCAGACGGAACAGCAAACATTCACCCTGTATATTTCAATCATACTGCATCATGTAGAACTTACACAATAATACCATAGTTTGGTTTGTTTTATAAATAGAAAGCACCTTAATTAATCAAAACACGATGATATTATAATGAGAAACATGTCCGATATATATGCATGATTATTTATAGTGAGAAATCTAGACAGCTATATATGGACCAACATTCTCGACACAGTAAGTTCATCAATTTCCTTGTTTAAAAAATTTAACGAAAGCAATAAATAGACATTTTTATGGGGTTTCTTTTAAAGAAAATGGACATTTTTCCCAATGTTCCTGAATCATTTTCATTCCTTTATTTTCATTATTAACTAGTTTGATTCCCTACATATTTGGTAACATAACATCAATCTACAAGACTAGAAACAATGCATTCAGGAAGGTCTTGTCTGCATGAATATGGTCACATGATCCAAGGAAATGTAACATTATCTCAGGTATAGTCACATGATCTCAGGTATCGTCACATGATCTTTAATCTATTTATAACTTGCCAATACTGGAATCACAATTCCTAACAAAAAATTTAATGGTAAAATATTGATTACTAGAATTCATCACTGGATAAATATGTATCATTATATATTATGACATAATTCCTAGAAATAAATTGTCGTTTCTATGGTTTCCAATCTAAAACTTTACATAAATATTGAATAAACGTAGCATACTGTCACAAGACTTAGTAAAACGTATTACAATCGGGCCATAAACCATATACATGACACTAGACTTGATGAAAAACAAGACATTGTTTTTTCTCACAGTGTTAAAAATGATAATTGTACATGCATGTTTGTATGAACTGTTTTCTAAAAACTGACATCAGCAACAGAGTTGCTTGATAATATAATTGCATAGCTTAAGAATATTTAAATCTTGATAAATATAATTCTGTATTTCTGTAAGAATATCAATTAGCTTAAAAATTCATTCAAATAATAGTAACATAAAACAGAAATATATATAAAAGGGGTCAGGGAAAATAAATACAATTTTAAAATTTCTCCGCACCCGGGACACAGCTCACACTGTGCAAGGATATAGAGTACAGCTATACAATAAGACATGAGAATGGTTCCTAGCTGTGATAAGATGAAATAATGGTTCCTAGCTCTTGATAGATTATGTATGATGCAGAATACTGTTTATTTTGAAAATTGTGCATCCAGTTGTTTTGTATAAACCCAGGAATTATTGACATCATCAATCCTTCATACAGTATATCATTCTTGCTACCAATCTAGTATATAATCACATAAATGTACTAAGAATTCATTCAGAGTACATGGTACATTATAATCTGTTCAAGTCCACATAAACACTGTTTAAAGTAACATCTAGCCGATCAGCTGCTGTTACACAGAAACAAAACACGTTTATAAACCCTTCACAAGTTTGTTTATAATAAATCACATATTAAGTGAATTGACTTCTCAAGTCAATCATGTCCTTTAACGTCCGGCTGACAGTGTCCTTACACCCGGCTCACCGTGACCTCACACCCGGCTCACCGTGACCTCACACCCGGCTCACCGTGACCTCACACCCGGCTCACCAGTACACTGTAACTTGGAGCAATACCTCCTCCCGACTGGTCTCTCCTACACGACGCTATATATACATAGGTAGATCACACAGACCATGACTGGCTGCTGTTCTAATCTAGTGTCACCAGCTTGGACCAGTTACATGTTGTTGTTTATTGTAGACAAGCTTTGCTTGCTACTTGGGGTATCAACAACAACTGTCTTATAAGTCACGATACAACGTTACACCGACCACCGTATGTCCGTCTAGAGACGACAAACCAACCCTCATCATATGTCCGTCCAGAGACGATACACGAATAAACTCACCATCTCTAGTACACGTCACGCCAGAGATAGCATTAAGAATATCCTTCCTCCATCATTCATAGATGCATTCCTTCATCACACCAGTTTTATCTTCAAGCTCTTCCAAAGTCTGTAACCATGACAACCAAACATTGTTGTGTTATATAACCATGGAAACACAGTCATGGTAAACATTAGTAGCTCAAGTATGTATGACAAGCATGAATTCATCCTCAATATAAACATATCCACTTTACGATCAACTGTCTACAATACTGACTGTAGACAAATCTTCCTATAAAGCCTCACACACACATCCTGCTTGGTGATGATGAAACAATTTCAGACATAAAACCTAGAATGAAGCTGCCGTCAATGGCTTGCTACTGGACTTTGTTGTACTACTACCCCTACCATAGGAGACTCGTCCCCTCGTTCCGATGAAGTCCTAGTATGTTGCACTGTGGGGTTTTCTGGCCCCGGTAATTGTGTCTCTACCGCGGTTGTAAATGCCAAGGGGAAGTTACCCGCTGGCCACTGAGGCTGGGGATATTGTCCATATTGAGAGGGGTACCCAGACAACTGCATATTTAAAGCCCCTATTTGAGGAGGATCTGAACCACTATGTACCCGTGTATGACCACCAGGCACTATATCAACTGTCCGCCCCGACTGTGGAGGCTGAGTGGCCGAGGATTGAAATCCGGGCGCTATTATCAAACTTGCTGAAGTCCCGTGTGATGCTGATAACTGTCCACCAGCTGATGCGGGTGACAACTGTCTGTTATGATGAGCCGGATGATGCCGATGTGACTGCTGGGAATGTGAGATATTGTTTGACCGTGCTCCTCCTTCTTGCCAACTCTGTTGTTGCGAGTACACCTGACCACCTTGACCTTGACCACCACCACCACCTTGACCTCGCTGACCTTGAGGACTTTCACATTCCATTGTTGTATATGGTACCTGGTTGCCATGGTTACCTTGGTGTGCGGAGTGTGAATGCACGTGTAGATGCGCATGATGTTGGTGTGTAGGATCAGATCTCGCCCGTCCACTACCAGATGTCCCCACTGAAACAGAAAAGCTCATATTAGAATAGATGAAACATCTTTCTCAAACAAAATTTCTATTTTAATCCTCTTGTTCCACCATAGTATACCACAGGGGTTCGACTGGGGTATAATGCCCAATCCTGAGAACAAGTCGCAAGTCGACTTCGGGTGCCATAACCACACATTTCTTAAATAGGTTACCAACTTTGTTTTTTTGTTACAATTTAGCTGAGGGAATATTAAATGACCAATCAAGATGCCTTCAATTACATTATATTCACGTTTTATCAAAGAAAATAATTTTCTTGAGATATTTTCATCAAATAATTTTCATTTTGGTCAGAAGTCATTGCTCTTTCTGTAATGATAAATCCGGAATTCCGGATTAATCAGGAAATACAGGGCTTTGATTTGACTGTTGAAACTGCATTTTGACTCTTGAATTTGATAAAAATTCCCGTTTTGACTCTTGGAAATTTAACCTGAAGAGTCAAATTGACTATACTTATAATACAAAATTGCTTGCAACATGGTGATGACTCATGAAAATTGAGAGTCAGGAATCATTTTGACTATTCACTTTTGGAGGCTAGTGAAAGCCCTGGAAAATTTACGCCCATGATGTTGATAGACATATTACCTGTAGGACTGCCGACATTATGTTGTTCCATAGCTGGACTAGTTGACGTACTGTTGGATGTATTTGTACTTTCATCTGTCGTCTTCTTGAAGAAATTATGTTGTAGGGCATAGTATGGTGTGATTCGTGTTTTTGGATCATAATCCAACATACGTAATATCAAGTCTTTAAATTTAAGATAGTCTGCTACAGTGTGCCCCGGTTCACCAGCCCGCCGACCACCAGGACCACCGGTCTCTGCTCCGATAACATCGTGAAGTTTCCGAGTACCGGCGTGTTTATACTGAAAAGCAATAGATCAGAGTTTTAATAAATTATGATATTTGCAACTTTCAGCAATCATTGACCTAAACACGAGATACCAGGCAGACAAACTGTGGTCATCTGAAAATCAACAGATCAGAGTTCAAATAGTTTAAATATGTGCAACTGGCAGAAATCATTGAACTTAACACGACATAACCAGACAAACTATCACTATCAGACACAGATTTATGTGAGAAACGTACAATCACCTAGCAATTCAGTGCAGCAAGCTATATTTAGATATCTAGTCTACAAAGTCTTCATATAGACATATTATACTAACTTAATCGTATTAAAATAGAGAAAAGTGTTAAGTTTTTATCGACAGATATCAGCGTCTGATACTGGTTTACAAATCGTTCATTGTCCCAGTAATACAGATCTATTTGATTCACAAAGCGGTTTACATATTTTATAGCTGGTAGAAAATACTATAATATATTCAGCAAAAATATGAGGGAAATCATTTCATTTTCAAATCATAACAGGCGTTTTTCCTGCATTTATTACAAGGGGCAGGGTTCTAACCTAGCAAGCCGAAATGCTTAACCATAGGGCTGATAAGGTCCTTAAGGCAATCATTTTCTTCAAATTGTTTATAAATTTCACATTTTCAGCCGGCCCAAAATGGTTTTAAGCAGTCAATTTGGCCTGCTGCCTGCTGTTATTGAAAACTATGCAGTGGTTGCTTTTAAGTTGTAGTAGAGACTCGAGATATCAGATTAACACCACAAAGTGTGAGTATTTCACAGAATGTTGGATTCCAGGAAGTTTGACATGCACATAGAACATGATCTAACCTCAAACCATGCGTGATAAGTTTCTAGGAAACAGGTCATGACCTCAGTCACCACACCCTATCTATATGAAATGTCACATGCAGACACTAACAAACAGTTCATGACCTACATCTGACAGCTTGATCAAAACCATTCAAATGTGACAAGTTATACGTCACTGTAAACCAAGAAATTATTTCGGGTGATTTAATTTCGCAGATTTTAACTTTGTGAGAGGTAGAAATTCGCGAAATTAAGTAGCTGCGAAAAAGCTAAAACAATAATATTGACATTGTGTGAGACTTAAAACGCGAAAGTTTGTAGTCGTGAAAATGTGGACAATCAGTAAAATAACCAAAGAGAGTATTTCCGAGAAAGTAAATTGGTTTACAGTATACAGTATAAATACTATGATTCAAATTAGTTTTCCTGGAAAAGTGTCAGGGACAAGTTGTGTGAACTCAATGCACATGTGACACCTCTATAAACAAACCCAGCACAATTATCTGTGCACATACAGCCAGCTGTCCATCTAACATATCCTGTTTTATCACACCATTAACCACAACAAGAGGATTTTAATCAATGCTTTAAACAGATAGCAGTTGGGTTCTTTCATATAGATATTATCAAGCACCGTGTAACCCACTGGCCGGCCATATATTTGAACATGAATTTCAGTCAGCAGCACTTTATCAGTTTTGAACCATATTTCAGCAAAATAGTCCTATTATGCCAAAATGTGCTTATCAGGTGCGTCAACAGAGTCAAATTTAAAATCAGGAAAATCATATCCGGTCAACCATTTTTAACAAACAAGAGGCATTCAACCACATTATTTCCATATTTAAATTAGTTTTTATTAATAAATTCCTTCAAAACAGATTAAAATGACCATTTCTCAAGATATTTTCATCAAATAACTTTTATTTTGGTCAGAAATCTAGGCTCTTTCAAAGTCTATAAATCCTCCAAGAATAAAGCAATACTCCCTACTTCATAGAAGTGCAAGTTTCTTCCCCTGCACAAGAACAATATTCTGGTGAGCACTTGTGTTATTGAGTATGATAAGATAAACATGAATGATGTCCGAAACTTACCTTTTTACCATCCTTTGGTTTCTTGCAGATAAAGCTGCCATCAGGAAGTTGATCAAAATATTTTCTTGCCTTTGGAGCTTGATCTAGTATATGTTTAGGTGGCATACCCAGCACTTCCACGATCTTCATCATCTGGTCAAACTGTAATATATAATACATACTCAGCATTAATCATAACACTATAATCAGGGGTTCTACTGAAGTATAATGTTCAATCCTGAAATCAAGTCACAAGTCTGTTTAGGGTGCCATAAATACTTATTGCTACACCTTAACAAGGCTTTAAACACTTTGTTTTATTGTTAAAATTATTAATACAGATTGTGGAACGTCAATTACCATAACTTTTTCATCAAATAACTTTTAATTTGTGCAGAATAGATTATTTTTTCTAATGTTGCCAATCCGGATTTCAGGATGATTCCAAAATTATTGGAACCCTGTGACAAACATGAGATGTTTGTAAAACATATATGCCCCCATGGCAGCCCATTAGTCACAAATGGTCACAATCAATAGGGGTCATCTACTGTTGCTGACCAACCTCCGCGTCAAGTTTGAAGATCCTAGCGCAAAGCGTTCTCGAGTTATTGAACGGAAACCATTTGGTCTACCGACCAACATGAGCAAAGCAATATACCCTCCTCATCAAAGATGGGGAGGGCATAATTAATTTTACAGACATCAAGTTTTAGGGCCAAAAATATTAAAATGCTCAGGACTAGACATTTGTCAAGCGAAATCACCAATCTAACAGATTTATTTTTGTCAGAAAAATCATTTGTATCACTGTGAACATCACAGTAAGCGAAACTAACTATACAATATGACTATAATTACCTCATTTGATCCAGCAAATAGTGGTTCCCCGGTGTGCATTTCTACGAGTATACAGCCTAAACTCCACATGTCAATAGCTAGATCATATGGAATTCCCAGTAACACTTCCGGAGATCGATAAAATCGACTTTGTATATATTGATATATCTGAAATCATATAAAATAATATTAATATAATCGTAATAAAAATGATCTATAAAATTGGGTGTATTATACAGGTGTTCTACTATGGCATAATTCCCAATCCTGAAAATGTGCAGCAAATCGGTTTTGAGTGCCATGAAAACACATCCCAACACCTTAACCAGGCATCAAACATTGTTTTCTTGTTAAAACTTAGTTTATGGAACTTCAAATGACCATAACATTGTCAATTCTTTGAATATTTTTACCAAATAATTTATTTTGTGCAGCAATCCAGATTTCTGGATTATTCCGGAATTGCCAGACCCCTGCTGTGTAATAAATTTTGACAGAGTTATACACACAAGTTTGTTTTTATAGTGATTATGAAATAGAACATTATCAACAGATTCAACACATGATGAAACTAGACAATAGTTTCATAAATATGTCACAGTCAGACATTCACCCTGGCAAATACTGTACAGTTTGTCAGACAGAAAACAACATTATCAGTCAAGTTAAGACAGAGATCAACCAATGTACTCTACCCCAGGGATTTATCTATACACTACAAGGTACCAGACATATATGATGTAAGAGGGATTCTGGTTGAATACTGTAAAATCATAAATGTTTGCGGGGGATTAAATTTTGTGTATTTCGTAGTTCGCCTTCAACCACAAAATAAAATCGCATCTACAATTATTTTGACCCTGGTATTTATAGCATTTCATGTTATAAATACCAGGGTCAAAATAATTGTCCACAAATGCACATCCCATCGAAATGGTCCTTGTTACCGAAACATGAAATTTTGTCCCATCGAATTAAATGATTTTACAGTATTTGTCAGGTTTCGGAAACTCTGACCCAATTCAAACCTACAACATATGGTAACCTTTTCTTGCCATATAAGTTACCTAAAATAAAAATGCCAGACCTTCCAGTGTTAACTATGATTATATAAGCATACATGCAAGCACTTTACATAACCAGTATTTGAGGCGCTGCTTAATCATCGGTTTTTTCTAATTGAACAGTATTTGACATTATCACATAAAGCCTGTCAACACAGCGACAAGAAAAAACTCATTCTTCCCTACAAAAGAACCAAAGAAACAGTTCCTTCCGATCATAAAATTCCCCAGAAATACCTTGTTCAAGGATTTATACTAAATTATAAGAATATATAACATTATTTTACATAACTCAGTACTGATTGTGCCATATTGTTGGCATTAAATAGAGACAAGTGAGAAATGTGTTCAGTGTTTATAGTCACAATCTATGATCTTCCAGACAATGGTAACACAAGGCACCACAAATATTTTACTGTAAAACCTTTTTAATTTTGATGGGATGAAATTTCGTGGTTATGGTAAAAATGAAAGATTTTTTTAAATAAAATTTCGGATGGCAAACATACAATTCATTTATGATAGCCTAAATACCTCTGCATGATGCATAACATCACTTGTTCGCACATAGTGAGTATATTGACATTTTTTTCTGATTTTTTATCCCCCCCCCCCCCCTCTTATCTTTATGTATTACCAGTTTCACAAGGAAATAAAAACCATGACATGTCAAGGAAAACAGGTATTTTTATGTGACCGAATTTTGTGTGTACTTTCAGTCAAAATAGAGAATGTTTGTCTGTATTCTAGAGGTTGAATGGAATCAAGAGATCTTATTTTAACTTGGATGTTGGTCCCGGATGGAATGAAAAGATGTATAATACAAATGTGTGTTCATGACATATAAAATGCTCATCAGGGATAAAGACTGACATTTTCAACTTGGTAGCCAAACATAGTACTTTCTTTGATTATTATATAGTGTATATAGGGAATTTCTTGAAAAATCTAGGGGCCCAGCCCAAAATCTAGGGTTGTGGGCTACTGGGCCCCTGCTAGTCTGTATCCCTGCTCATCGAGGTGTTGGGGACACACTTGAATGATTTATTCAGTGGACAAGAACAAGAAGCACGGTAGAAACACAGCAGGGCTTTCACTAGGCTCCAAAAATGAAGAGTCAAAATGACTCCTGACTCTCAATTTTCAAGAGTCATCATACTATTGCTAGACAATTTGTATTATGAGTATAGTAAATTTGACTCTTGAGCATAAATTTTCAAGAGTCAAAATAGAGACTTTTGTCAAATTCAAGAGTCAGAATGCAGTTTCAAGAGTCAAATGAAAGCCCTGTGTCAATATATAAACTTTGTATACTTACACGTTGTCCTAGTTGACATGAACTTCCAAAATCGACAATCTTGATTGCACTACGTTTTGGGTTGCACAATAATATATTCTCTGGTTTCAGATCACAATGTATAATGTTTAATTCCGGCGTGGCCAAGAATAACAACGCAGTACATAATTGCTGCGCAAACTTTCGAGTCAAATTTAACGACACACCTCTAAAGTTTGTATTCCTCAATAGGTCATACAGATTGTAGGACAATAGTTCAAACACTAAACACAAATGGTTTCTGAACATAAAGTGTCTCCTTAATTTCACTGAAATGAAAGAAAAAAGAATTGTTAACTTAGGATGTGTATATAAAAGAATGCACCGCATAAACACTTTCTACACTATCAGTTATTTTATTTGAATATAATTATCTCTAAACTCTTAAATTGTTAGAGTCAAGACCTTATTAATTGATTTATCAATTAAATTGTTAATTAAATCACATCAATTCATACAAGCTTTTATTTAAATGTAATTAATAATATAGATACAGTCTTGTCGTATGAAAAGAAAACAAACAATCCAGTCGTCTCCCTTTACTCATTTACTTGAGCCTTGTAACAAAAATAATTTTTGAGTAGCCTCCCTTTATCCATTAGGTTTTACAACCATTAACTATAATGAGTTGTTTCCCTTTAGTTAGCACTTGAAATATCACTTGGGAAACCAAGCTTTTAATCAAGAAGGTATACTATAACATAATAATAAAAGATGATTACTCTATGGTAATTATCTAAACTAGAAGATTTTTATGAACATCTTGTTTCCCTTATTTTTTAAAATTTGTTATACGGGTAAATTGGTAAATTGGCACACATACAGATAGTTTTACACATACAATACATACCTATATAATATTTATTCTCTGCGTCATGTTTATTCATCAGTTCAAGTAGTTTGACTTCTATCTGAGCTTGATTCAGGAATGGTTTCTTGTTTTTAATGATTTTTATTGCGACAGGTTCCTGGTCCGCATGATCATAAGCTTTCACCACCTGCAACATAGAAACAAACATTTCATATAATTACATGTATCAAACAATACTAGGTATACAATTTATCTACAATGGTGGTCAGTTGGCAGTTCCGGACCAGCATGAATTTGGTCAATTGATTAAGCCGGGATAACTCGGGATCAATTGAAGACGCCAGTTAACTTGGGTCGGTTGACATAGCCAGCAGATTGTCATTGTACCAGTAGATTACTTGACACCTACTGAAAGTCTTACATCACAACCACCCAGCTCCTAAAACATAGGCCAAATAATGCTTCCTCCCGTAATATACAGTGTGTGAATTGTAACAACATAGTGGAACTCGAAGCACGCTTGTGAGCTTACTGTAACCAGTCTATGCTTGTGAGCGTACTGTAAGTTAACCAGTCTGTGCAGTATAATGACTATAATCATTGACCGTTGTTGTTCAACGTAACATTCCTAACAGAACAAAACATCACAGAAAATCTACAACCAACATAACTATCACCCACATACTCTATCATCATCAACAAACATAATTCTCATACTACAAACTACAAACATACCTCCCAACTAAACCACTCATTTCTTGCACAAAGTAAACATGAGCTGGTGCAATATTGAACAATGTTGAGCCGGGCACCGGGTGGTGAGTTAACTACAGGTAGTCTAGCAGATAACAGGTAACCAGCAGATACAATACAGCCTCACCTGATAAACAATTAACTCAGGCTTAAAGAACAATATGTCTGTTTCTGGTCACCCCACGCTACCTACATTATGGCCCCGACCCTAAAGGTTTTTTCTCCAAAAGAAAAAAATAATTCTATATTGCAGACATAATTCACAAGAATGGGGCTGCATATATATTATTTATAGAGCCGCATATTAACCGTCTAGTGATTCTTATGAACAGGTACAGGAACAAAAACAGGATCAAAACACTTCAAATCAGTGAAAGCATTAACATAGAGTGATACTGTCAATAGCATTGTAGAATATGTATTTGTAATTATTACTATTACAGTATTTAAAAAAAATAATTCGCCTACCTACCTACCCTTATTTTTTTTAGCAAGAGACCAGAAACAGACATCAATTTTATTTTGGCCTTGTGCAACAATTACCTGTAAAACTTGCTCCCCTATTGTCTAGAGTTAATCTTGCATTCACAGTCTCTCATTACAAACACTTTATAACCAAAAAACACCCAATTACCTGGAAATGCTATTACACCCCTTTCCCACCTGCTACTATCCTAGGCATGCTTTAACATAACTGCTAGTTAAGAATATTGGGGTGATTTTTTTTTCTTTTTAGAAACATAAAATTGAAAGTTTATACGAAGTTAAATGATTGAAACTTTTTAATGGCAAAGTTGCAAAAATGCAGACAATACAAAACAAAATCAAAACATTATCGCACAGTTGTGTCTAGTAAATGTCGAAAACAAAAATTTATAAATCATCGTCCCTGAAAATTACAGCCCGACTGACTATTGTATTCTTACAAGACATATTTCAATCCTGCAAACTCAGCAGATTTTTGTGAAGGCTGTATTTCACTCGGTGACCTCGCTTCAAGCATCAATTTGCAGATGTCAAAACTTGCCGCATTATATATTGCATGTAATACATACAGCCTAGCATGGAGACAGGAGAAAATTATAGCATTCTATATACTGAACCGTATCCACAGGCCTCTCAACCGATCAATAATAATGACTTTCACTTTTTCTGCATTTTCCAAGTTTCAGCTATTGCGCAATTCTGCAGGAATTCAGTTATCTGCACTGCATCTATTGGGACTGGGAACATAACATAATATTGTAGATACTAAATAATCTAGATGCCTGCGATATTACATAGCAATACACTGTCTCCTAGTATACTTGGCTTATGCAAAGAGCATTTACACATTTAAGAATTCAGAGAGAGAGAAAGTGCAGGAGGCATTTTAATCATTCGGGTAAAGCTGTAACAACATTTTTAACTGTAGGAAAATTGGGCGAGAGCAAAGCATGGAGACTGAGCTAACGAAATTTGCTGCCAATATATTGCAAACAAATCCATCCAAATATTGGGGTACTCATGATCATAACAGTTGCAGATACATAGAACATAACATAACCCATTAACAATACACGAAGCACAGGAGAAATGAAGCCACGTCTGCGAGACAATTCTGCCTAAATGATGTAAGAAAAACTCATCTTGTATGCATAGAATTCTGGAAAAAGTGTAATTTATATTTTATAATAAGTCAATGATAACAAGTGTATGCATAAATAAACAGATGATGTGAAAGTATAGTCAAATCTCCCAGCATGACATCAGCACTGAAATAATATTATACCCAACCAGTTTCAATTTCAGAATTAGTCAAGGTTTATTTTCTTTTACAATTTAACATATAATTTACTATTTCACAAGAAGTCACATAATAAGCATATATTATTTTAACCTTGAATTAATTTCATTATTTGAACTTGAATTAGTTTGACCTTGAAACTAGATACAAGACAGAATCCTTCACAATTGGTGAATCTTTTAGTTGTTTATGAAAACATTACAGACAATTCTAAGGCCACACCAAATTAATTTTTGGTTCTACGGATTTTTTTGGGAAAAATTAGGGGCGAGCGAGCGAAATATAAATTTAAATATTTATTTTTGAAAAACCCGTAATTGAGAGCGAGCGAAGGAGCGAAGTAAAAAAATTTAAATTTATTTTTGAAAATGCCATTTTTGAAAGCGCGTGAAGGAGCAAAAGTGCCCTATTCATTTCTGATGCACCCATTTTTAGGAAATTGTGTCAATATTGAAATTATTACAATAGCTTTAATAAGAAATGAGGCCAAATAAATGATTGTTATATATTTCTTGTTATGTTGTGTAGGATGTATCAAATTATTTTACCAGAATACAGGTATTCAAGGTAATTGTGGGCAGACATTGTCACATACATATAAATGATAATGAACACAAATGCACTGAGTGACAAGTGGTTAAAGATTCAAATCAACTAAGCATCAAGCTAGTCAATGATCACCATGTACAGTTTTGTTCTTGTAGTGACACATCATGCTCAGACGGCTGTTTATTTAGCACTGTTAGTAGTGCACCGATGCATAATGCTATGCAAGGTCAGAGCTCCAGCTAGGATTGAAGAAGGGCAGGGTGCTGGGCCCAAAAAGGGCACTAGCAAGTCGCGTGGGAGGATGCGGGAGGGGGTGGGCCCCTCCCGCCAGGGGGGTTTGGGGGACCTCCCCCTAGAAAATTTTGGATTTGTAGACCTTCAAGATTGCTTCTCCTGTGTTTTTCTTCCTAAATAAAAGTGAATTTTGTGTGACTGATGTCGATGGTGTTTATATTTAGTTATAATTTAATTGAGCAAGTTTTCCATTAGAATGCTTAATTTTTTGCTACCTATCTATCTATAGCTATGGCTTGATGAATACCAGCCCAGATCAACAGCTTTTCTGTTTGGTGCCTTTCTGTTTATACCTCACTGCTATATTTGTTGAAATTGTAGATCATTAAGATGGCTCCTCTTGTTTTCTTACTAAATTTGGTGTAGTTGTAAGACAATATGTGTAGCACATTTCATTTAAATCTACCCCCCCCCCCCCTCATTATTTGGAGGGGCAAAACAGAACAAATCTATACAGTGACTGTGTGTTTATTAATTTATATCGATGGGTCAATTAATATTGAACACGTTCAAAGGTGGCATTTTAGTATATTATCTGTGTATGTACTTGAAGACTGACCTTGCTGACCTGGGTTAACCTTTTAAATATCAGTTACAACAGCTATAAAATGCTGGCATTTACTCTAGGGAGTCATTAATCACAGAAATCTCCTCTCTTGTGTGAGGTATTTCTTTTGTGTTGTGTTGTGTTGCATAACCTTCAAGGTTATGGTCAGACTTCTCCTTCATATTTCTTAGATTTTGTGAATGATTCTGAAGTGTGATTTTTTTGTTGAATAAAATTTTTCAATTAATTGTCTGCCTCCTTCCCCCCATTATTTTCTTCTTTTCGTTTTCATGCCATCTTGGACCACTCAAGCACACACGTGCTAGTCCTGTCATCAGTAATTGACATTGCAAACAAATAGGTATCAAAAGTTTAAACATAATTGACTTTTAATTATTAAAGATCTAAAGCAACGGAGGCTGTTACATTTTGTTGCAAACGTTAAACAGAGTGTTTCTCACGCTTGTAAAAATTACGCGCAACACCGTTCACAAATTGACAATCAAGAAAAACAAAAGTTCGTCTGCTAATTATGTCTCCAGCTGAGTAGGTATACAGTATGCCATATCCATAGGTGTGAATGGGGCAATAAACTGGTCAATCCTCGTTTAACCAGCGTGTTACTAGGGACTTGACTATACACTGATTCATGAGAATGTGGATCTGTTTATTGATGGCTATCAGTGACATAATTAAGTCCGGAAGAGGGGTTCTTATAAAGGCTAATTACGCGAGACGGTAAGTTAACACTAAGGAAAAAAATCACATGCGCGTGGTTTTCCCAGGTGCGGGCGCAATAATTTAAATTTAAATATTTATTTTTCATTTTGGAAAAATCAGGAGCGGGCGCTCCCGACGAACGCATGATCAATTTGTTGTGGCCTAAAGGGTGTATTTACCTATATTCAACATTGATGCAGATGCAGCCTAAACTATGTACCTGCAATTACTGTACAATCCAACAATAATCTGGGCAATTAAAGCTTGTTAATTCTTATAAATTAAATTGTAACTTTTTGGAGGTTATATAAATTGGTTGATTAACAATCATTGAAATGAACACATGGTTTTACTACAAAATTTAATATTAATAGATGAATAATTTATATTGATTGGTTGTCGAGATCATCTATGAAATGAACTAAATTAATCATGGCAAAAATGTCAATAAGTTTACAGTATAAAGGTTTATGATGGAAATATATAAGATCTGAAACATGTTTAACCTATCAACAAGTACCCGGTAGCAATCTTGTAACCTAACTAGATATCAGAGTTGATAAAAAAATATTAAAATATTGCAAGAATGTGACCTTAGTTGCCATCACGATGAGAAAACTGCACTGTTTCAACAAACTATACAGATAGAACATGATTCACCTAACCAGCTTCAAGCATCTTTAATTTCATTGCACAACAATTTGTTTCATGTGCCTGTGTAGAGCTTTTCTAACCTTCAATATGAAATTGCCCCCCCCCCCACCTGCCATTGTTGAACCGGACATGTAAAAGAATGAAGAACCCTGAATGCAAATTAAACGGTTTAATGTACAGACATAATATAACATAGCACTAATGTGATTGTCATTACTATTGATATAGATTTGGTGTATAGCAAAACAAGAAATTCATCACAAGTACTTCAACACAAAACCAAAAACTTTCTACATTCATAGAACCATTAATAAAGCCTCTTACATTATGATATACGCCCAGGAGCAAGGAGCAAGCGGCCCTAGTAAGCAGATGGTATAGGCAACACTTCAAATACAACACAGATGTTAATGTTACCCTATAAACTGCATAGTCAGCATATTTACACAAAATTAATTACCAATTACCAGTGCTTTATATCAAACTGTTTCTGTTAAATGGCTCAAAGATTATAACATTCCTGACTGTATGCCTAGAAGTAATCAAGAATTAGAGAAACAACTGTTTCTAATTACTGTTTTTGAGAGATTTTAATAACAAATGTCTCAATTTGTATGTTCAGTTTTAATGAGTATTAAATTACTGAAACTTCAACCAGTTGAAACTTGGAAACTAACTAGCATCCAACCAGTAAAACAAATAATCGAGTCATAACCTGAACTGATTGGTCTACGTGTCTAGACAACAAATGAAATGATAAAATTATCAACTGAAAATGAATACAAAACAAACAGCAAAGGAAAACAAACACACAGAAAGAGCAATCCAATGTTTGAACGAGATGTAGAGCATATTGTAAATGAAATGAACCGAGTGAGACCTTTAACCTTAAACTCAAAACAATAACTACAAGAATGCTATTGACCCTAGAACTATGTGATGTCTAGGTAGGTACTGACGGGCAGTAAATGAGTTGTTTAGTGGTTCAACGAGACAAAAAGATAATGATGTTATCGTTATTCTGTAGAAATGTTGAACAAAGGGAGGCAATCATACCCAGCATGTTTGGCTTATCATACAATCCGATTCTCATTATAACACAAGAAATAACCTTCTGTAACAACTAGATAGTAAACCAGTTTGACAGGGAGACAAGTTTATTATAGCATGTGAAGAGTTTATGGGATTCCACAAGCATTTATACTTTCTTCACTACAAATTACACTTGTGAAAACCTAACTAGGACCATAACACAGTGTGAGTTGATGTCTACCGTCACAGTCTAGCATGGCTCGACACTAACACTGGTCCCCTGGCCCCGGGGCCAGTGAAAATCTTGAAGGAACAGTGAAGGAATAGTTACTGTTTTCTTCACAAATATAATGAGTCTTTACTGTCGGACCAGTGACAAAACATATAGTTAGTGTCAACCCCTGTCTAGGTCCCACAGAGCATTTTTGTATCAGTGATGTACTCCTGATTTAATAAATTGGGAAAAATGTTTTTCATGATCTAGGGGAAGCTTCAAGGTAGTCATTAGAAAATTTGTGAAATCCCTGTTCCCGATGCCACCTGAAGCTAATTTATTTAAATCCGAAGTACATCACCGAGGCAAAAAATGCTCAGTGGGACCTAGTCTTTAAAGACACATAAAACATAATGATAAAACACTTGATAGATTACAATGATAAACCCTGGGAGCAGACCGCCTTTTTCTATACATGTACAGCAGATTAAACAAGCAAAATATCAATCAATATCGTTCACATGTCCGGACTCATTTCTCCCCCAAGTTTAAGATTGACTTGGGTTTATAAATTACGACCAAGATCAATACATATGCAGGTACATGTACATACACGATTGTATTAACTCTAGTTGTATGTTTAAAACAATACTTCCTGTTCAAACCAGTCGATTTCTCTATCAACCTTATAATATCTTCAGTAATATATCTACAGCGCACGTCTCTCACCTTTAACCTTTAAAACTTTGAGATGTATGTAAGTTTGTTTTGACGGCACTAGAGTATGAGGCCACCCACATACCCGGGGAACCGACTACATATTTTGTATCCTAACTACAAGTATTGGTAAAGCCTTACTACCATCTGTAACAACAATAACATAAATCTACACCATGCAAATTAAACCTCATCTTAAAATAGAACAAGAAACTTTCCAAACATGTATCCGAGACAACAAACTGGTATTCGAGACAACTATGTTAGACTGGTTTCTTCAATGTTAGACTAGTTTCTTCACAAGGAATAAAACAGTACAATGTTGTAGACTGGTTTTTACTAAGATGGAAGACTGGATTTTAAGCTGCTTGCATCAAGGGCACATAATACTGTATGACACAAATATAGTGTGCCAAGGATAACATAAAAGGCTGGAAAGTTTGGTATTACCCACAAATGTGGTTTAAACAAGTATACATGATTTATCAGTGTTATTTCAGTATAAAATTGACCATAGCATTGACCATTGTGCAACCAGTTGATACATTAAAGAGAGTGGACGACTGGATGCAATTCTATGATTGATCTTATTTCTATTTACTTGCAAGGTTGCTTGAGAACCTACGATGTTGTACAGGCCGCAGTGCAGACACAGGATTATATACAGGCCGCAGTGCATACACAGGATTATATACAATGAACAAATTTCAACAGATCAATATAAATTATGCAATCAACTCTTACAGACTATCCTACATTGAATGAATGCCAGCGAAACATACAGGGAACATGCAGCATGGTGCAGACAATGACAGACCAGACCGATACACAATGCACAAATCAAACCAAACAGATAACGTTGTTTATCACCATACAATGTCACATGTAGAACTAACACGTTCAACATTTCATTATTTGCATTTTGCAAACCTTGTCTGTCCAATAACTAGTTCAAGTTCAACACATACTGCCAACTGTCTAGTTGTTTTAATCTATTATTTATAGGAGATGCATGCACTACACTAGGTCACTAGCAGTACTGAAATTAAGAAAACTATTCCAAGTTTATTATCAATGCTCAGTAACAACCACAAAGTTCAAATTGGATTCCCATGATACTAAATAAAAATATTTTGACATAAAAAATTTTTATGATACATTGAATGAGACTACTGAATAGCTGGCTATGTTTTGATTTTTTGTATCGATTCTTTCTCATTAAAGCGTATTCTTGCACCAGTTTTCACACACAATCTTGACATCAGTAACCAGCGTTTACACATACATTTATTGTTATTTTAAGAACTTGCTTTCCCACAATAATGATTTGATATCATCTTGCATACAAACAGAAGAGGATAAGAGACATGATCCTAGTATTCTTAAATATTTTCCTAGATAATACTTTGTACTTTGAAATGTAACAATTCTCTCGTCAACTCTTGATCAAACACAAGTTAGACTAGTTCATACGCCACCCTAGGGTGCCACAGTCATGTAACTGTTGGATCAATCAAGAACATGTTGGTACATTCACCACCTCAGGGTTCCAACCTGTAACCTATAGACAAGTATTCTATCAATCTATCAATCACGCTACCTTGTTGAGTAGCTCTCCTCACATCATTCAATCCGGATGAATATTTATGATAGGTTTTAGATGATGATTTTGATGCTACAAGTTAGCTACAAGCATTCTTGTATTGATCATTGTACAACAAAGATATGTTCACAGCATACAGTCTCATTATTATCATGCTGTCACGTAATCTACTCAACCTACTCATATATCTATCAACTATTAATTTACTATTTACTCCCAGCTACCTTCCATCTTCAGTGCTCAGGTACATTGGCCTCCTCAAATGTACAAAAAGCCTCCTACATGAAATCCTAGTAAAAACCCTGCCAAAAATCACCAAATGGTCCTAAACAACACAATGACAATACCTACAAGCAATCAGGGACTCCATCAGAATACAGACTGTCTGACCATACTATATGAAACACAAGTCATGATTCTAGCAGAGAATGGTCCATTTTTCTTCACATTAAAGATGTTTCGGTTACGAAAGCCTTGAAATACACAATCTAATGGAACCTTATCAAGGCATATTAACATCCCTGGACTGTGTCCTAACCAGACACCAGTACTAATTCAACCTTCAACAGGGAACAGTCAACTTCTCCACATGTGGTGAGCTGATGGTGAATCCACCAAACTAGTTTTTCTAGACTGGCACCTTTTTAGTACTTATTTACCCTTCCACAAGGAACGGGCAACTTCTCCACATGTGGAGGCAAATTGACAAACTTGCACACTGTAATAGTATCAATATTAAAGAAACACTCACCTGACCAAACGATCCCTTGCCAATAAGAGAATCTATTTCATATCTTTCCATCCATTTTTCACCCGGGTTAACAATATAATCATGGTTAGCATCATCGTAACCATCATTATACGCATGTACGTTGACCTTGCCCTTCTTATGTCCACTTTCATCACCTTGTGCACCGGGTGCCGCCCTTCGTTTCTTCTTTGCATAGTAAACCTGCAAATAGGGGAAACAATGTTATCTTTAATCATAAAATTCTGCACAATGAACACCTTATTAGACTAATGCATGTTTGTAAACTGCATTATAAGGTGCGTCTAATGAGCCGCTTTTCAAGAAAATCGAAACTTGTAATGTTGACCAAACTGAAGTTGAAACAGCTTGTTTAGAGTGATTGTTGGACAGTTATTTCTTGTTTTCTCAAAATATTGATTTTGTACTTACGACCTTCTCATTCTAAGCCAGCAATATCTACATCTAAATTAATTTTACAGACCACTCATACACTCTTGATCTGTCACATAAAGTTAGGGAACCATACAGTACCAGCAGTCAACCTATGATGATGTGAAACAGAGACCTTTTTCACCATCCAACAAGGCTTTCATCTTCAAAGATACTTAATACAGTATTACTGGGAAACCAATCTTGATGTAAGATGTGATAGGCATCAATTCCTACCTGGCCAGAGTACAGCTTTAGAACCATCTGGTACTGTGGATACTCAATGATACATAACCCATTTAATATTAACTACTGTAAGAAGTATTCAAACATCATATATACAAGTACCTACTATTAACAGTTCATTGACAGCAAACACACCCAACATCAGGAAATACTCACCATATAGTGTTACTGATTTTATTAAATACAGGTCACATTTTAGCACCAGTCAGTTGCATCCACCCTCCCCCCCCCCACCAACCATTTAAAGATACTCGTCATGTTGAGGGATACTCACCACGTTACAAGATACTCCCCACATTGCATTATCTACAACATAGCAGGATACTCACCACATTGAGAGGTACTCGCTGTATTGTGCTACTGGAGACACGGAGACCAACTGTAGACACATAGAAAAGTGCATAGAGACACTCACCTCATCGAGACCAACCGTCAGCACATAGAAAAGTACATGGAGACACTCACCTCATGTTCTTCTATCAGACTGAAATCCAACTCAATCAAGGGAGCAAACTTTGGTGGTTGCTGAATCTGAACTCTGTGTCCATGTGAGGAATGTTTGTTTGCAAAGTTTGTCACTACAACACTATGTAATGGTTTACGTATCGTCTTCACCGCTAGTCGTATTACACCAGTATACAGCATTGTGTCTCTAGTACAGTCAGTACAACTGACCAGTAAGTTAACACCATTAATTAATTACTGTCTTATCGTCTACCTTACTTTAAGTCACCTTTTAGTTTTTTCATTAACAGTCAACTGTACAGGTGAACTCTAGGTACACATATATGTGAAGACAAAGCCCAAATTTACCTAAACATTAAGTTACATGCACAGACTTTCATATTTAAAATTGATTAGTTACCCAAATGTCAATAACAACGTTGAAGAAAATTTATCCAAATCTTCTGATTATTCCAATAGAAAGATTTACGTGAAAAGCGTCAACATGAATAATTCATCAGTTATATAATAGATTTCAACTTGCAGGCAGTACCGTCCTTCCAGACTATAGTCATGTAGAATGTTATTATTGCGCAATATTCACTGCACTACTCGCAGAAAACAAGAAACAACATCAATATGTCACGCAACAAAAACATGTTTTTCAATAACCCACATTTTATCTTTAAGGAAAGGTCAGCTATAAATACCAAAATGAGATAACGTGCATTCAGAGGGTCACACTGGCTGTTTAAATGGGTCACAAAACAGGTCACAAAACAGGTCACAGTTTATAAACTTTAAAGTTGTACTTCTTGTCTGAAGGAATGTAGATCAATCAAAAGAAACGTCCACATTTTGCTGAATTCTCTCCCGCAAACAAAACGATGCTGAGCAATGTTCCAATATTGGAAAACATACAAGTTTGATCAATAAAATTCCCTGCACAAAATATTTATACATAAAACCCAGTAACAGATGCCTTTACTTTCACATCTCACATCCTCAGCATGTATATACAGGGTATTACAGTCTGCATAAAACTTCTACCACAAACAAAATTCTCCCACACTTAATGAATCCATGTGTAGCACTTGACATACATGTATGATGTTAAATGAACAAACTATGCATCAAGGATGTAGTATACATCCAATATTATACCTCCCTAACTCATGTATAGATAGCCTAGATTATAATGACTTCAGTCAATTATGTATGTATATACATGCTCGAAAACCACACTTCCTTGCCAGTTTACCATCAAAACTTCCAAAGGGAGGTAGTCTTTGCCTTTAACATCCTAATTGAACAGACAGTAACACCCGATGAAATCTTCATCGTCTGTAGCAGTTTCATTAAACAACAGCGTCTAGCACCAACCCCCTCCTGTCAGCATGACACCAAGATTTCCAATGTACAGTTTCAATGATAATTGCAAGATTATGTAGCTTTATTCTAAATATCCAAGTATCACAACTTATTAAAACTATTTAAAACACTCCTATCAATAATCCGGAGTCCAAATGACATTGATAGAAACAATCAATGCACATACCGATACACTAAATTTGGTAAACACACTAATTAAATTAGTTCTGTTCTGTTCATTAACAGCTCATGTTTATATATGAATTAAACCACTAAAAATATGACATTGTCACTGTGTAAACCGAAGCCAAGTTTGAGCACGCAAGCCTAGGGTGATCGTACTGATCATTGTAATCCAAATATCATCGAACTTTATAAAAGAGTAGATAAGATATCTCTTCAACAGTCAACACACCAAATAAATACATTAAATCAACATTCCATTCATGTATATAGTGCGCCCAGGATAATGTGATATTTACAACATTGACCAGAGTTGCCTACTTTTCTTAAGTAAATACATACGGTCATTTCTATACTAAAATAACACAGATAATTTATAAATACTTTGTTGAACCACCTATATGGATTATTCCATTTTTTCCCGCTTTTTAGGTTATCCTGAGCACACTATACCTGACTGGACAAAGTCACAAAGCAAATAGTCAAAGCTGAAAATCTATAACCTCTAACTATTTAACTGAAATATATATGTCTGTTTTCATCATTGTTTGCGCAGGCTACATTTCTTTCATCACGTAGCTAGTGTAGCATATTATACATTACCTAGCTATATTACATCATTATGTTTGTCTTCCTTTTAATCGGCTGTAACTAATCATATCATAACAGGAAAATTGCATTTTGTCAAGAAGAAAAAAATCCCCATCAATTCACCTTGGGCCATAAAAATTGCTTGTTTCCGCTATCCCTACCGAGCCTATTTGTTTTGGACAAAATAGAAAAAATTTAAATCTTTGAATTTGACCCATTCTATCTGGACATCTGGACAATTTGGTTATTCCTGTATTCCTAAGTATTCTAAATGTAAAAGTGGATTCTAAAAAAAATGTCTTTTATGAATTATTCCCTACCTACCAAGCCTATTTTTGTCATAGCCGGCAGTAGAAACAAGCAAATTTTATTTTCTTGACCTTACCTGAGGTCAGGGAAGTAAAGACAGTATATTTTACAGCAGTTTTGATATAATACCTCATTAAACACATGGTAAGGGTTGTTTTACTGAGATAATGGTTTATAATTTATGATATTACACTCAATGTATTGTCTAGTATGTCTACAGAATCAAAGGAAAATATAACATCAGAGATGATAAGTGAAAGATAAACAACCCCAACATTCACCTTTCAGCAGCCAGAATCAGTGGTACGCAAACATCACATCACACACAACTAACACAAGGTCAGTCACATCTAGCTGGGTTAGAATAAAAAGGACGCAAGTACTACAAACGACCTTATAAGACCGATACATATTTATAACCACCATCACAAGTTGCTTCATTTGAGCCTATTTTCATGACAAGTGGAACTTATCACGTTGACCAAACTGAAGTTGAAACAGCTTGTTTTACCATAAGTGAAGAGTAATTTTCGGACAGTTTTCTCTTGTTTTCTCAAAGTATCAATTTTGTAGTTACGACCTTCTCATTCTAAGCCAGTGATATATTGAATATTGTTGTACTATTCACTGTCATAAAACATCAAACTGTCGTGTTAGACAATCATCAACTGGAGAGTATAAACTAGTAGTCTCATTATTGTCGAACATAAAACAACAAGTACCACACACTGGCAGGTATTTACTAACACTCAGCAGGTACTACAGTAGGTTGAGAACCTTTCTCAGCTTCCTACCAGTTAAAGTAATTCTATCGTTAAAGTACAATGGTTTCTATCGTTAAAGTACAATGGTTTCTATCGTTAAAGACGGTCTATCGTTAAAGTAAAGTGGTTTCTATCGTTAAAGAGATTTTATCGTTAAAGTACAGTGGTTTCTATCGTTAAAGAGATTCTATCGTTAAAGTGATTCAATCGTTAAAGTGATTCAATCGTTTAAGTGATTCTATCGTTAAAGTACAGTGGTTTCTATCGTTAAAGACGGTCTTTCGTTAAAGTACAGTGGTTTCTATCGTTAAAGTGGTTCTATCGTTAAAGTGATTCTATCAGTTACAGTGGGTTCAATTGACAACTTGATGAGTCAGCATATTAGTCACTGACATTATTATTCAGTTTAATTAAAAACTGATAATCAAAACAAACTGAAAATTAATTGGCCAGACAAATATGGATGGAAATCATTGTGACCAATTAGGTAAAGGAGATTTCTGTTTTTACCGGTAATTGATTTTATCAATGCAATTAGTCACCTTTGTCAATGACAAATGTTGACCTTTTGACTGGCTTTCAAACCGATTTTTTTCTTCAATTAAAAATGTTCCATTCAGCAAGAATTATATAATAATATAACATGATTCAACATCAATAATGGAATAATAGGTGACAGAATAATGCCACAGAATGACCTGTGCCAAAACAAGACAATGAACTTAGACCTTTCAATAGGTAACTAAGGCCAATACACATACCACCTGGATGATCTCCCTCCTGGAATGACCAATTAAGTAGGATTCAGACAAAATGTATTGTCCTTCCAATATATTAATTACAATGCAGAATAAGCAGCATGAATAGATGAGAACTTTATGCCATTGTGTCTCTAGACTCTGCTAAACGTTCGTACATACACATAATTGATAAAACATTTGTGTCTGGACATTGTTTGTGCATCTCTGCATCTAGATAATGTACGAAGTCTATTGATCCCATGTTCAACTTGGGTAATGTCATAATAGTAAAACCTCATTTAAAACACCACCCAAATATATGATATGCCTTAATACAAAGTCTCTGTAGGAGTATGTATGCTTGTGCACAGCAGCCCACCACCCCCCCCCCCCCTAAATGTACAATTAACAAACTTAACTGTTAAGAGTATGTTTTACTCACTTAGAAATTTCCACCAACACCATACTAGACCAAGGGGTATATGAATGAGCAAGAACAAAGTAAAATCCACTGGCTACATAGGTGGGGAATTCCAGTGTCTGACTTGCCCGACTTGGGCTTTTTGGTTTGCAGGCAAGTGGATTTTCCCATCTTGCACAATTTTGAGGATGTCCACACCCCTGCAGCTTCTTGGTCATGAATGCTGGCTAGTTTTTGTTGTTTTAATCTTAGAAGTTGGGATTCAAATCAACAGTGTACCTTTGAAGATTGACTGGCAACATGAAATCACCACCCTCTCCCCCAACTGACTAGTAATTGTGTCGGTGTGCTAGTGATACTTGTTAGTAAGAGACCAGACAGAAAGGGTCACCGCCATCGTGAAATCATTTTAAAAGAAAATGTCATACAATATCACAATTATCATTAGGACAATGTCATACAATGTCACAATTATCATTAAGACAATGTCATACAATGTCGCAATTATCATTAGGACAATGTCGCAATTATCATTAAGACAATGTCATAAAATGTCCCAATTATCATTCAGACAATGTCATACATGGTCGCAATAATCATTAAGACAATGTCATACAAGGTCGCAACAATCATTAAGACAATGACATACAATATCGCAATTATCATTAAGACAATGTCATACAATGTCGCAATTATCATTAAGACAATGTCATACAATGTCGCAATTATCATTAAGACAATGTCAAACAATGTTGCAATTATCATAAAGACAATGTCATACAAGGTCGCAATTATCATAAAGACAATGTCATACATGGTCGCAATTATGATTAAGACAATGTCATACAAGGTCGCAGATTATCATTAAGACAATGTCATACAAGGTCGCAATTATCATTAAGACAATGTCATACAATGTCGCAATTATAATTAAGACAATGTCATACAATGTCGCAATTATCATTTAGACAATGTCATACAAGGTCACAATTATCATTAAGACAATGTCATACAATGTCACTATTATCTCAAAATTATCTATCATTATGTACAGGGATTCTACATCGGACACCAAGTCACATACAGTATGAAATGGTCAATATAAAGGAACACATAGTCAATTAAACAATATTAAGTCAACGTAAGCAATAAATATGGGCAAATATTGCAGGGAAATTACTGTAGATAGAGGAAAGAGTTGTAAACAGTAAAGCTAACAGAGCGTTGGTTTTTGGACACATCTCCAGACAAGCACGAAGCCTTCAAGTCTCATCACCATAGCAACGATTCAGTTAAAAAAGTACTCTAGACCAATATATTGATTCTTACCATAGAGAATGGGATAGCAGAGCAAGAGGAAGGCATCAGCGGAACACACACAAACATCCAGTTGATTTCACAGTGTATATAAACTCTGTAACATCTATACATGGGACACTCGTAGTTAAACAACCAGAAATAACAAATATTACATTAAAAATATGTTTTGGTCATTTTAAACAAAACAAACAATTCTGTACTGAAAACAACTTGGAAGCCATGTTCAACATATCATAAATAAGCATTTTGTTCAATAAGGCAACTACAAACTTTGAAGCAATTTAGCACTAGGAGATTTAGTGAAGCTATATTGAAGTCCCAAAATTAATAAGAAATTTTATTTCCAAATGATATCAGGCAAGACAGAATGCAATATTTTTCCAAATTTCTGAAAATATCTAGACTTGAACCAAAATATACATTACTATAAATCGGATCCTTACCTAAAACCAAATCATAAACAGAAGAGAATGGCAACTCGAATATAACGTGGAGAAGAAGTGAAATTTTCATATTAGAGAAATTGCGTGCTAAACAATAGTGGCATGTCGGTCATCATCTGTATTGCAATGTGCCTACAGGGAAATCGGCCTGTTATTCGTATCAACAATACTCTGCACAACTGTAACTCATCAATTGATGGCATCATGTATTGTCATATATTACCATACAAAGTTATATAAACTTACTAAATAACATTTATTTTAGAATCATGAAATGATTGGTAGTAGGGGTAAGTGGGCTGCGAATAATACAAAAAGAAAGTTCAAATCACCAATTTTGGAAAGTTCCTCTTTTTTCTCAGACGAAAACTTCAGGACCATTATTGTCTAAGCACAAAAGTATTACTGCTGTATGAAAGTTCCTTCAATTTTTTTACATAGGTAAAATGCTGTGAGATGCATTGAACTGATAAGTGTCGCTAAATTAGCGGACAACTTTCTCTCAGAAAACCGGGTGAAAACAACAACAGTTACTGACGTTTTATATGAAGCGTTGCATCCTTGTTATGTAACAGTAGACCTAGTTACCTTCAGTCTAGCAGCAATCGCATGAAAAATGTGTGCCTTAATCAATACAGTGACATTGCAACTTTCTACTGTTTTCTTGTAATCGCAAAACTGGAAATTTACAAATAACGCTACTGACAAGATAATTAACAAGCAAACTTTACAAGATAAAAAAACCTTGTTGAAACTTCCAGGACTAAATTCCCGACCAAGTATTAGCATTTGAAATACTTGCTGAAACAACAATATTAAAATAAGCATACATACCTCTTTAAGATGTGTCCGTTGTATTTCATGTCACTCGTCACTCACAAGCCAGTAGGTTGGTATTATGTTCTAATTTTTATATAACAAAATAAAGGACTTACCTTATAAAAGATGATGATAATTGTAATTGCTGCTTTACATTTTGCTCACCCAAATGGGTTATCCCGGTGGCGAGGGTAAATAAATCCAACTTTCCACTTTACATTTAATACCTCTATCTATAGTTTTCAAGATGTCGAGTTCCCAAAAAATTAACTTCTACTCAAGTATTTAAAGACCGACGCTGTTCTTCCAGGAAGAATATCAGTGTATCAGAGTTATTCAGTGGTTGTTTGACATTTGAACTCCATTTATCCTAATTTATTACCCTCGCAATTGACCACTGCCCGTCTGCTCTAATTGGTTTATTGCAGTCTGCCGGAATGTTCATCGGTTACAGGTAGAACAGACTTGAGTGATCATTGATAATTATTAGTTTGCCATTTTGATTTCATACTACATTCTCAGACTCAGCAAAGAATGTAATTGTTCTCTGGGTAAATATGAGCTATATTTATGACAAAACAATAATTATTACATAAGGTATTGTAAATTTTTAGTGGCATTTTCTCCATTCTCTTATAATCATGTAGTATGGCGCCTGGGGCAGTGTACACAACTTATGTAGACATACACCAGAAACAGTATAGACTATAGAGGACGTTTCAATTCATTGTAAAACAAAAGTTGCCTTGAATTTAGTAAATAACATTTTTATGTAGTATGTAGACTTAATTTTCACATATAAATATGAGTATTTACCTTAGTAGACACTGCTATTTTGATCTTGGTAATAGGTCATGTCTATGTAATACAGTGGTAAATGGCAATAATATATTATATATGAGCCGTTCTCCAGGAAAACCGGGCTTAGTGACACAATTGTGAAAATGTTGATAATATATGGTTGGAACGAGGAGACTCTTGTGAACAGTTTCTGAAAATTTAAACAAATTATTGCATACACTTACAAAGTTATAGACTTTTTAAACCATCCACTACCGCCTATGTTATGAGTGACGTCGTGAACGTCATTCTCTTCGTTTTTGACGTAACGTCAACTGGCATTTCAAAGTTCTAGTATCTGATACATTTTTGACGTAAACTTTTCAAAATTGTGGCACATTTTAGAATCATATTCTTATTTTAATAAAATGCGTCCAATTTGTGAGTGTTTGCTTACAGTGAAAAATAGCGGGTGCTTTCAGTCATTTAACCCTTGTTTTCCTTGATAGAATTACTTGTTAGAAACCGATTACCATAGCAACGACAGAATATATTTTAACCCAATGTTCTAGAAAACTTGAAGCTTATGGATAGTACTATAATATCCAATTACTCCAATATAAAATCAAAGGACACGATTGTATTCTCATTTTAGACATTTTTTCTAAATCTTATTCCATAATTACTATACAATGTCATTAAGCCCGGTTTTCCTGGAGAACGGCTCATATATTTATGCCATATATGGGCCATATGTACATTTAAACAATTCAAATTGTATTGATTTATTAATTGTACAAAGGCTTGAATATGTAGTACTGTTGTCTTAGATCCAATTAAATATAGAATTCCACATGTATAATATGTTTGTTTTATCAACTACATGTATTTTACCTTTACTGAGGTAAAATAATCTTGGGAAATGTGAGTTTTACCATGAGCTATCAATGAGTCAGAGTTAGAATTTCCCTCAGTCCAGAAATTAGTTCCGAGCAATAAAATACAGCTCAGATGGGGTATTCAGCCAGGTCAGAGAGCAATTAATCAAATTGTGGTGTTCTCTCTGACATTCTTCCTGGACGAACGGGGTCCCTCTTTAAGAAACAGTGTTGTCCAATAAGTTTTAACCTAGCAGGCCAAAATGTGTTACCAACAGGTCTGATAAAGGTCCTTAATGCAACCATTTTCTTCAAATTTTGTGTAAGTTCCAAATTTTCATCCGGCCTAAAATGGTTTTTAAGCAGTCAATTTGGCCTGCAGCCTGTAGTTATTGAGAACCCTGAGAAGTCAACCTAATGCTAGATATAACAAATTAAGGATTTGCCGGGTTAAGAGAGAATGTACGTACCTCATTAATGTGCTTGTAAGTTTTGATGAGGTCTACACTAAGTTTGCGTAGGGGTGCAGCTGCAGCCTCACGGAATGAAGTAGGTATGCGGTTCTGCATGGCTGCCATCTCTTGCTGCTGCTGTTGCAGCGTATCCGCCATGATGACTAACTGATCGGCGTCACTCAGTCGCCCGTAAACCATCGGAACATGGCGACCTTTTGACAGCTGGCCTAAAAAAGAGAAAAGTATACATTATTTTTATTATCATAGGATATTATTATTAAGAGTGGGGGCTGGGGGGGGGGTAATTAGAGGGGGCGCTAATACGAGGCAATATGGTATGCATAAATACTGAACTCTCCAAAAAGGCATTAATGACATGTTGTTTCTGAATTCTAATAAATAGATAGGAAGTGAGGGAGTTAAGTTAATGTTGACAGTTCATATAAACCGAGGAGTAGGTCACACCAATCTGCTTGGCATGAAAATTAAAATAAATTCAAAATATCTCTGGTCCTTGCATCAGCATAACTTAATAGGATTGTTTCTCCCTTTGAGCCATAGAAGTAGTGTTTTACTTCAATACTAGACCGGAAATCTACATGTAGCAGACCGGCACACTGGCAAATGTCAGTGTACATTTAAAACAAGGTTTTGATACAGTGTTGCCTTTGATTTAGAAATACAAACTGCATCAAAGACCCAACCCATTAAAAAGGCTTTTATATTGGTATACAGAGGCCTTTAATATTTAAAAACACTTGTAATCACATAGAGCGCCCTATTTACACATGTCAACATAGGCTCTGCTTTGTGTCACATTCACCTTGTCCATGAAACCGTAATACTTCAACATACTCGAAACATTACTGATAAATGGCAAGGCTGTTTTTTTTTAATTAAAATACATTGCACCTAATTGCAGTTGTTGATAACCCTGGCTAACAAATTGATTCACTGTGTATACATAAACATATCACAGTTTAAACTGAATTACTGATAAAAGCGATTTAAAGTGAAAAATCTATTAAACAAGTCCTGACAGGTTGATTGTGGTCTGTCAGCTGATTTAGCAGATACAAGTTCATTCATAAATCCACTCTCCCTCCATTTTATACAGCAGATACTACCTGGATATACGGCTATAAATAGATGTCAAAACTTCGAACATACACAACATGGATCAGATCAGATCGACTTACACAACTACAGTCTATAGACAGGAACAATACATTCTGTAAAGGCTTGTATGTTCCCGACTTTCTTGGTATGTATGTATAGATACAATTTTTATATCAAAAATAAATTTTAACAAAATGAGTACTTTAAAACAAAATTTTATTTTAATATTAAAACCCTAATGCATTTGGCCAAAATTGCTCTTCAATGCTAGGCTCGGTGGAGAGCCATTTTGGGGAAATGCTTTGGGGTTTTGATATAAAATTATGAAGTTTTAATAGTGCTCATTTTGTCAAATTTCATTTTTGATATATATATTCTGGGGACGGACTTTGTTCATTTTTTTAAATATAATTTTTACACACCTATTCAGACAAGAGATCAAAAGGTGCAATAATAAGCATAGACAAGGATTGGTTAACCTATAATAACACACCTTTTATGTTTGACAAGTGGAGCATGAATAATGACATTTAAAAGTGAATCAAACCACAAAGTTGTACCATTAAATGCAAAATTATGAATATTTTAAAATTTAAAGAGCCTTACATATGAACGACTATCGTTGTATCATTCAATCAAAAACCTTACAATTTCACTGCCTTGGAGGACAACTAGTATACTTGGCAAAAATCTAGATCAAACAGTTATTATAAATAAGAACAGGCCTATTTACAGCAATAGAATACCTGTGAAAAGTTTCACACACAAAATGAACTTTTAATTGAATCAAGTATGTGCTGCTCCGCTAGGGGTACATAGTGCAGCATTAAAATATTCCCAGGAACTAAATCACTCATACTGAAGTGCAGTCTACGAAATAAGCTTGTCCGTTTGTCCTTGCAAAGTAACTACTGTTTTGGGCAAGTAACCGTTGCACTGTGCAGTAATTATAAATGCATAAAAATGATAATTCTATAGGAAAATTATTGCAGTTTGCCGATTCCCAAAAAGTTTTAAAAGTCAGAAGACTGAAAGTAAATTGCAGAGTGACAAGTCACTATTACTTGTCACTACTAAAACCTCAATCATATTATGCAAGTTGAAACAGATTCATGCGTAATACACAAAATATTGAAACTCTTGCTTTAGCCTTACCCCATTATGTTACCTAGTTAATCGTCCAAATTAATACTGAACTTCCACATAACAATTATCTATTCTCAGTCAGTTTAACAAAAACAAAACACAGAATTCCTCATGACAAACAATTGATAAATCAAATTTTAAATGATCGACACCTTAGCTTATTTCCACAGAGCGAAATGTAAACAAAAGAATGTTGGGTAAATACGACCATATCAACTCGTACATGTGGAGTTCTGCCATAATGTATTTACGGCATTTAAATACCCAGTCAGTTAATGCCATAGACCATTAAACACCCATAAAAGAGATCAGTCATAGTGGATTTTAACGTCTCGATGCACTTTGTCCTTACACAAATGTCGTACTGAATCATGAATTAAAATACGACTTAAATTTGATCAGCTGATCAGCATGTAATGTGTTAACACCTTTAAATCATGTACATGTTCAATCATCGTATGTATAATAGTATACATCAAAGCAATACCTTTCTGCTGTCAGAAGAAAACGTATACATATCAGCAATTACATAATTACATAATTAATATGGCACTTTAATCATGAATGGCACTTTAAGACTTGACTGTGCTCAATAAACCAATTGACCTTCAAATTCAATTCTCAAAATTCATCCTTGAAAAATTACACTAGAAAGCTACATTTTTGAGGGAATGGTTACTGTTTCTTTTTTTTTCATTCATAATCAGTGTTAATCAAGTTTATGAAATAATGTAACATCCAGGCCTCAAATACATCTATCATTTAAACAGTAAAATTTAACAGCATTATTAGGTCAGACCAATGAAATTCCTTGAGAAATTAACCAGATTGAGAATAACAACAACTAGCTATCACTATCAACACTAAACTGAAAGCCATATAACATACAGGTTTGATCTAATTAGATGTTCAATGGGAAGTTTATTTTGTATCAATTTCCAATCTTCAGATTCTTCTAGGAAAATCAGTTACACAGTGTATAGATCTAGACCAAACAAACATACTATGTAGCTAGGTTAGACATTGTCCAGACATCTGGCCTCCATAGTATAGAGAGTATACCAGACTGACCAGACAGCTGGCCTGAATACAAGCGAAAGGTCAATGAGGTATACAAATCAGTTCAGGGCCATTGGTCAAGCTTCAGTACACACAACATATGCAGGTAGACATGCTGCTGTGGTGACCTTATCATCAACTCCTGAGTCTCCACTGTACAGCTGACCACATAGATACTCTATCTCATACATCTATGTGTGACCTCAAATTTATCATGTCTGATCAAATATCCAGAGAGAATTTTTTGAGATTGTAAAATTATGATGAATTGAAGAGTCAAAATTTTGATAGTTCCTGATGGAACTTTATATAATTATATATGTACAGCTGATCCTAGAGGAACAATAAACCCCTTCAAACAGAATCAACAAATGGATTATGCCAACCTACAAGTAGCTTTACTGCTTCAACTCTGACATACCGGTACAAAAATGTAGTAACTGTTACTACATTTATGTACCGGTATGTCAGAGTTGAAGCAGTGAAGCTACATGAAACCTGAAACCTCTTTCAGGTTTCATGTACCCAACTCAGGAGGTTTTAATGAACCCTACAATAATTGCATAATTTCTAGAATTCTACATCAGAATAATATTACTTTAATATGACCTGGGGGGGTTGTATGATGATAATTTTGATATCTATCAATTTTATGCCTCAAAACATCAGAGATAAATGCTAGCAAAATGCCAGGCTAGAGACTATAGAGTACATTCATACAGTACATACATATACCTCATAATGCTTGATAAGCAAAAATCCACCAATTTCAGACCATTGGGGGAAGTGAAGTTATAAGATCAGGTCTTATGTAACTTGGACCCGACATCAAGTCAGCATCTTGTGTAACAGTCATAGATTACACTGAACCCCGAAGCCCAACCATCTCCATTGTTTGTCAGATGGTGAGCTGTGGTGACGGCCCTTTGTCACAGCCGGGATGAAGAGGACTAAGTCAAGTAAAAGTCAAATTATGCAAAATACAGAATATCACAAGTTGTAATATAGAACCATGCGAATTATACTATAACTACTGTATATACAGGAGAAGGAAGAGCCCCTGGGGAGCCTATGGGACACCGAAGAGCACCTGTGGAGCCTATGGGACACGGAAGAGCACCTGTGGAGCCTATGGGACACGGAAGAGCACCTGTGGAGCCTATTTGACACCGAAGAGCACCTGTGGAGCATATGGGACACGGAAGAGCACCTGGGGAGCTTATGGGACACGGAAGCGCCCCTGGGGAGCCTATGGTACACGAAATAGCCCCTGGGGAGCCTATGGGACACGGAAGAGCCCCTGGGGAGCCTATGGGACACGAAAGAGCACCTGGGGAGCCTATGGTACACGAAATAGCCCCTTGGGAGCCTATGGTACACGAAAGAGCCCCTGGGGAGTCTATGGGACACGAAATAGCCCCTTGGGAGCCTATGGAACACGAAATAGCCCCTTGGGAGCCTATGGCACACAAAATAGCCCCTTGGGAGCCTATGGTACACGAAAGAGCCCTGGGGAGCCTATAGGACACGGAAGAGCACCTGGGGAGCCTATGGGACACGGAAGAGCACCTAAGGAGCCTATTGGACACCTTATCTCACTCCTACATGCTATCCAGACAAATAGAGATAAAAGTAACCCCCTGTTAATACAGCTACAGTACTTAATATGTCTCAGTCTGGTCATATTTCAAGGACAATCAGATTAAAGTACTATAACACCTAATTATAATGTACATTTCAAGGGCTACATGAAGATTTCTGGTAGTTTACACTTTCGGTTTATTTGTATACACTTAGTTTAATATAAGCATGGTTGTCATCATGATACTTGGGCCGCCTCAAATTTACCCCCAGCTGCCTTCCATCTTCAGTGCCCCGGCACCTTGGCCTCCTCAAATGTATGAAAATGTATATTTTCTATAAAAGTTTTTGTGTAATATACTTTTTAAAATGGAAAATAGCTATATAATTTATCTAATCAATAGATCAATAAAGTTTAAAATACTCATCAAATTCCTTGATAGAAAAATACAGAAAGAACTATAATGCCCTGATAAAATTTAGGCCAAATTCAAAGATTGATTTTTTTCTAAATTTTGTACCAAAATCCCTCTAGGGTAGAGGACAAAAAAATAGGGTATGTAGGGGTAGTGGAAACGAGCAATTTCTTTGGCCTAACCTGAACTATTTAAGATCAAACAAAAAAGAATATTGGGAATTTAGAATAATTTATTAAAACTATAAAATGTCATTATTTTCAGCAACTCCCTGTGGTATGTGCTTCAGTGCCAAAACGACCATTTGACAAAGTTAATGCTCAGAAAATGTTGCTGTCTGACAAGATTAAGAGATACAAGTTGGTTTTTATCTCAAATAAATTCAAAATGCTATCTAATAATATATAGCTAAAATAAATGGATGAAATGATTGAAATCTGATTGAAAATCTTGATGTTTAACAAGAAGACATCTCAGAATGAAGCAAGCTTCCTATAAACGTTTACTTGTGCAAGTTTTATTACAGCAGTTCTTAGAAATCTGACATTTTCTGTGCAAGATTGCACGCTGATAAAAAGTTTGATAAAAGTGCAAGAATTTGACAGAGAAATATGAGAAAACTTCCAGGAATTTCTAGGAAATGTGGGGAATATATAGCAAGAAAATGTAAAGCAGATTGTTTTCATCAATAATGAATATGCATCTACAATCCTACAATCCTTTTCTTTCACAACCACTTATAGGAGGCTTGATGGAGCAAAACAACATGGTCACTATGCAACTTAAGGGTTTCATTTGAATTGGGAGTAGCCTGAGTAGGGGTATCTAAATTCTACCCTTGAAATTTCCAAAAAGCCACATTTTGAAGTGACCCAGTCGCTCAATACTTAATAAGTTTAGTTAATAATGCCTATGGATGGCTTTCCAGAGTCTAGAAAATAATAAATGCAGCTTTTATACTGAATTCTTCAGGACACTCAAGAGTCTCCCAACTTTGTAAGCTGCCAACTACAGCAACTTCATTGTCAGCAAGAAATGGAGAGTTCATTCACCTCTAACCTTTGTATGGAAATTATCCCCCAATGTCTGCATAGCCTAGTCTGATATTTACCACTAAACTCTATCTCCTGTACCAAGTATGTCTATCGGTGGTCTTGTATTACAATAAACTTTAGTTGATCACTGACCCCCGGGGCTCCCTCACGGCCGCCTATCATGACTTGTTTTCTTGTATAAAATTTGCATTGTGCCTCCGTAGCTCAGTGCTTAGAGCGCTTGCCGTCTAATCTGGCGACCCGGGTTCAAATCCGGGTGGAGGTACATATACGAGGGGGTATCAAAAAGTTCGTGGACTGTGCCTGCCATTTGTTTAGTTTTGGGCCGAATTCAGTAAAATTCACACATTTTTTAAAACCAGGTATTTTGAATTGATTTGCAAATTTCCATCTAATATAACTTTTATCCGAGTATGTGGTGGTTACTATGGTAACTTAAATTATGCTCCGCGGCGCACTTTCAAAATATCATGCACTTGACTTCCGACATATCCCTATAATTCTGTGAATCGTTAACCGATTTGAAATATAAAACCTTCGTCATAAACATTAAGACCGTAGCATCATAATGATGTATATATTATAGCGATGTTGTCACGGATACTGATGTGACGTTATAAACATGTCGTTTTGTGTAGTCTGATTTTCGACGCATTTCATGACGTCGGCGCACTTTCGACATGACGTTACACTCGGAATATCGATTTTCCGTTGCATTTTGCCCGTATACTCAATTATACACCAATACTGATCTCAGATTAGAGCATGTCTACCAAGTATATAAAAGTAAGATTGTCTTGCGAAAATTAATCTGTCTAAATGGTATAAAATATGTGGCGATGAGAGTTGAATGGTGCTAATATCGGTAGGGTAGACTCCATGTACTGTGTGATTATCAGCGCTGGAATAAATTAATTGGCAAATCTTTCATTAACTTTTTTATGAATAAAATGCTATTTAGTAAAACTTAAGTATTCTAGTAGGCAATAAAACAGTTCAAATCAGGTTTGTGAGTTTTGGATTCTTTAGACGATCAAAAAGAGGCAGAAGTTTTGACGTTTCAGGACGTCGTTACGTCATAAAAGTGCGCCGGGTGGCTGTTGGTCATCTTTTAAATCGTTAGAATATTTTATTGATATTATCATTTCATCAACTTTTTATTTGTTTCTCAGTACAGAATTGAATGTAGTTTAAGATGATAAAATAAATAATTCAATCGCATTACGCATATCGCAATGAACGGGTCAGTCCACGAACTTTTTGATACCCCCTCGTATATGCCTGCCATGTTTCAGTAGAAATAAAGCAAATAAAGGCTATGCTCGGCATAATTCAAATTTAATTCATTATTATATAATTTATGACTAAGCAGAATTGATATAACTTTTAAATAATGAAAATTGTTCATAGTTTTACATTAAATAAACATGATAACGCTTTGTAATGACTAATGAATGTGATAACCAAACAGAATTGTTAATGATAAATGTTTTGATGTAATATTCATTATGTTATTTTCATTAATCACGTCAAGTCAGACTCAAAAGTTGTATTCCTAGTCATAATTCATGAATTCATACGATCACAAGTATAGACATACAAAAAGATATGTACTATTTAAACACACATATGTAAGACACATTTATGTATTCATGTTATACTGTATACAGTGTATACATCATTAAATATGTGAATGCCATTTAATAAACTTGACACCGGATGAACCTAATACAAGTCAGTATGTTAGTGGGTCAAGTCTACAACTGATGGTTAATAATCAATAATTTCCATCAGTCCTCATACTAGAGCCGGGCTAATTAAATATTCATGATTTATGTCATTTATAGGAGGCTAACCAAAAACCGTCCCAGTTACCTGCTGGTTACCATATGGTGTTTTTTAAACTTTCATAACAAAACATGTAGACACTTCAGTAAACCATACTGGAGTAACAATTTACATAGCCCAGGGGTAAATTTTGTATACATATCGACATTCTCTGAAGAAATTATTTCCCCAAACATATGACAATCTAAATAGCTCAAGGCTTTTATTATTTACAAAATGCACACATATGTCAAACTCAAGCATATAATATACTGACTAGGGCTGTACTGGCAAAGGAGAAGATTCCGGACAGAAATCGCATAAAAAGCTTCGCCTGGAGTTAAAAATAGATTTTTTCTTAGATTTTTTTGTGTTTACAAATACCTTGGTTCAGGATCTTTGCTAAAAATAGCTTTCCCGAAAAATGACGTCACGTGAACAGCAAAATATTGGGGCCTGAAAAGGGGCACTTTTGCGCTATTTTCAACGATATTACCGTAGATATACCGGACAGTCTGCTTCGAATATTCCGCGACGAATATTTAGAAACATATTACCAGTAAATATTTAGAACAGGGTTCCTTCTTCACAATCATGCAAAAATATGTCAATATTTACGACATGACAACACGTGACGCACATGTTTTCAACCCAGGGGGCGCTCGTGACAGGTTAAATTCCAATCCATACCGTATCTTGTTTACCGGCCGAAAATCGAAACAAAATGTGGAAAAAGTTTTTCAGTTTTATTGACAAGATATCAAAAAAACAATTCTCAATAGATAATGAGGACAAATTTCCGTCTATTGCGCTAAAGTAAATGCTGGAAGAAAAAATAAAAATTAAAAAAATTTTTTTTTGGCGCCGCCGTGATTCGATCGCTGGACCTTAGCATTAGATAATTACTAATCGAGCTGCTTAACCACTCGGCCACGATCTCGATAGGAATTTTGAACTAAATAATTGAACACAATAAAATCATTGTCGCTCGCGCTGTGCACGCGCTATACTGCGCATGCGCACTAAATTTGTTTACCCCCCGGCGGTGCTGATGTCAAAATCACAACAGCAGACGATATTTTCGGTATATGAGTAATTATTTGTTGATTTTGATGTTTTTTTCTTCCAAATTTCCTTTAAATACGCACCTGAGTGATTTGATACCAATATCAATGAATTATCTAACTAAATAAACCGTCTACGACCGTTTGTCCGGAACTTCTACTGTCCGGAATCATCTCCCTTGGCAGTAACGGTACGCTCAGCTCACGATATGATACGTACCGTCATTTTTTCTAACGGTTCGGTATATTTCGGTATGATACAATATTCAATAACAGCAGCTTAATAATACCACTTTTAAGTGACAATGAATTTGTTGATTCTATAACACCAATTATTATGTGGCTATCAACTATTTTAAATGAATTTCGACTATATGAGGCATATCTAAATACAATTAAAACGAGTGATGCACGGTAATTATACATAATCAGAGGGCTTTCAGACATTTTCGTTCTCTGAATATCATTTTGCTCATAAAAAAGCTTATACCGAACCGTACCGAAATTTGCAACTCTTGTACCGTGAACTGTGTGGGACTGAAGTCTGCGGTCTTTCGTGTACCGCGGTATACCGTTACAGCCCTAATACTGACATATATACACAAGAATGTTAAGAACCATTAATTTTGAAAGACATGTAATTACTTTAGTATTTTATTGCTTAAGATTTTTCTTTGTACAATATCTGAACATGGTGACCTTGACCTCAAAATATATGTGGGTCTACTATAATGGCAGACAACCTCCATGTGAAAGTAACTTTTAGATGATCACATGGTCAAACGCTCTTGGGTTACTTAGTATTCAAAGGAAAACAATAAATTTTGTTCTACCAAAGGATGTCTGTAACACGGACCTGTCACCAGGGTTGGGACAAGTATTGTCCGGCAGGTAAAATCCAGTGTCACCAGTTACTTGGGAGGTAATCTTGAGACGACCAGTGGCTACTGCTAGTACTGAAGTAGCATATGAAGGGATGATTTATAAATTATTAGTAAGCTAATGCCTAATGGTAATCATCAAATCATGTATACATCTCATGATGAGCTGCTACAGTTTGCTACAGTTACAGACAGATTACAAAATGATCTTCAAGAACGCATTGTAATACTTTTCTGTGTGCTTCAAGATGCACAAATAATGTATTATTATACTGAATGTCAGTTAAATTCCAGGATGTTGAATGGCAGGCATGTATTCAATCAACTGATCAGCAACTCCAACTCTGTATGGTAACTATTGTTGTTAACTAGTTGTTGATATTCATTCATTTAATAACACCTGTGAGAAAAGAAACAAGTATACCATCCACCCCCTCAGGTTAAATACCAGTAACATTTGATGTAATATGAGATCAGAGCCACACCCTAAGTGTATGTATGATGTAACTGTATCTAGGTCACGGAACTAGGTCAGTGTACTAATAGAATGTATATATTCCAACTCTGCGAAACTGTCAGATGTTACAGTTAATGCATGCAGTTAGTTTTTAATGTCATGCTATTTAAATGAACAGTTTAGCACAAGCTAGGATAGTCTAGTATTTAGTTGTAAAGCTACTGAGCAACTTTGGTGAATGGCAGTATTTAGGTTTAAAAATGAAAGTCAAAATGTTAAAATACCAAACCGAAAGTTATATTTGTAGGACTAAAGCTAGGAGAGCAGTTGATTAACAGCAGTGACAACATGTTGGTTGGAAAACCAGGAAGGTATGATCTATGTCTATGATGAAAGTAATGATTGCCTGTATATATACTCACTCGTACCTTGTTTATCACTCTGCAGATGGAGTCCACACATGGAGTGTAACAAACCCTTATACTGATCTCGTTCTGTGCCACGGAAGCCTTTGGGAACAGATACCAGCGATGTAGATTCAAGCATTGACTACCAAATTATTAACTTCCAAACTTCTAGACACCCGATATACAAGGGTGCGAAATGGTCTCAATTTTTGCACTGATAAAGAATATTGAATAACAAAATCCTAGCACAGATGTCAAAGTCCATTTTGATGTAGTTGCACAAAAACTTGTTGTAATTAAAAGTCTAAACAAGAAACAACATTCAGCAAATATCACTGAAAACAAGAATAAAGCAACAATTACAGACTGCAACAAAAAAAGATTGAAAGCAAACTATTTCCCGACATCACACGGGTACACAAGATCACATATAGGTATCCAGAGTTCAGAGTATCATTGCTATCCCATGTTCAAATCCAAAACAGGAAGTCGGCCGAGAACAAGTATATACATGTAATCCAACATGAATGAAACTGTCAAATTCTATAAATAGTTCAAATATTTTCCACCAAGTTTTACCTAAAGCTGATCATACGACGTTTTAAATCCGTGAATATTGCGATCTGTCGTAAGAAATCATTTGTTTTTAACTAATCAATACCAACTACTCATTTCTTAAACAATCATAAAGAATTAACGGGCTATATTCATTCATCAATTAGTGCATATGTCCCATACACCAATACATATACACGGGTTTACGGTAAACTCACGAAAAACAAAGCCGTGTACGCGATCTATGAATGAAAAGGCATACACTTTCACAAGTTTTCACGCCCGTGTATATCACAAAAGCCATCGGTTATTCCTTTAGTACACATTCAATCAATAATTGACAAGAAAAACAATGAACCTGTCAAACCTTAGTAAGAAACATAGGCAGCCATGCTTGATACCTCCCCAGCTGTGTTGTTGTCACATGACCTGCTCATTATCATATGCTTCTAGCATATTATTCTCATTGAATCAGAGCTCAGCCAATCAGCGTACAGTATTCCCATCTTAATCTAGCTGTTGCTGTGCAGCACGTCTATTTATAGATCCGTAGAGCGTAAAAACCGGGTCACGTGATTAAAGTAAAACCTATGACCAGAGTAGTGTGTACAGTTATCATATACACAATCTTTAAAGTCCTATAATGATGCAGACAGACAGTAAGGGACTCTGTCATTCAATCAACGGGACTGGGTCATATAGGGAAAGTGTATTTCACCGACTGGACAAGAAATAACACAGTATGCGGTTTATATCGGCGTATGGAGACTTGACATGTATTTATATAACTGTGGCTATAAATAGAACAGTGAGAAAAATCCGATCATGTACAAAGAAGTCGAGCTAGAATAACTTAGGCTGTAATCATGAAACAATTGTGTTTTAAAAGTTAAGGTTATTGTGTAACTGTAACGTGTTTAAATACGAGAGTGGAGACTTTATCATCTCTGGGATTGTATACAGGGGACGTAATACTGTGGTATACAGTACAGTGAAACGTAGACAGCATTCCTGTCATAACATACATACCAACGACCCACATTAAAATGTCAATTCTCACACCTGACAGACCAAAAACTTACTGATGTAAAAATGTAACATCTCTACGCGTATATAACAGTGTATAAGCATACATAATATACCATCATGTGAGAAGAGTTGAAGTTAACTCTGAAATTATGACCACCTAGCTAACAGAACTAATGTTTCTAATTTCATTCTTATTCTTCAGACTACTACATGTCCAGCAACTAGTCCAGAATCAGACACTGTCAACTAGCGGTGAAAGTGAATTTTGTAGCATACCGTATTTCTTTCAAAATTAATAACACATTGTTTAGAATCACAATATGAGGTTGTGCGCTTGCACAATGGCTAGTTGAATAAATACAGCACTATACAGTGAACAATGTGCATTAGCGTAATTGGAGAAGACCACAGCAAGATTGTGTCTGAATTTCAATATTATCAAGTGAAAATGGTAGCCTCTGTTGCAAACAAAAGGTCCTTAGGAGTTTCAAAGACAACTTGACCTAGTGATCTAGTTTTCTTTTCAAGTTTAACCTTAAGGTTTAATAAGAAAACAAAGATTCATGACTGTAATATGTATAGCCAATACTAACATTCTGCCGCTGCCTCAACAAATGCAAGCCTTTTCTATGACTTGAACTAGTGATCTAGGTTTTTTACCTCTGGTGATCCACAAACTTGAATAACTAAATCAGAAACCCTAACCACCTTGCACAATCCACTTGTGAAAAAGGCCAGAACCTAGTGACCTAGCTTTTGTGACCTTAAACGACCAATATTCAATATCAAGCAGGATTTTATCAAAACCAGCATTCTCACATTGTTAATGATCTCCAATGACAAATGCAGACTTTGTGCCTCTACAGTCTACTGCATATGTAACATTGAATCAATTGTAGTGATTTTTAGTACTTTTTTACACAAGCTTTACTCCAAGGATTTTATCAAATAACCTTGCTCTTTACCACTGATGATATTGAAACAATACCAGACTTATCAGATTTTCTAGGTACCAGTTCTGATCATTGTGACAAATATTCAAAGATAGAAACTGTTACCCGCATGCTTTCAACAATTTTTTCCTATAATTTGACCTTGTGACCTAGTTTCTTTTACCTCAGATGACCCAATTACTTTACTTGAAGGGTAGGTCTCTATATACCAGACTCTTAACCCTGACAAATGCATCTCATAAATGGTAATTGATGTAAGATAATAAAATAATTAAATTATGGACAAAATTCCAGCCATACTCAATGAATTAGCACATAATCCCCCTACTCATGTACTAGTTGCTATGAATATGATAAGCTGAGGAATTAATGTACTAGTCAGTTGCATCCACAGCCCCACCCCCATGGATGGGAGACAATTTTTACTTTTTGGACTTCAACATACATACAAGCCTATATCCAATCATCAACTGACAGAAAGTGAGATCATCCAAGTACAAAGTTGGATAAACCACAACAATTTTGTCCTCAGTATAAATTATACGTCTCGGTCTGACATCATATTAGTCACAGTTACACTCATGCCGAGACTTCATGGACTTCATCATATGAACACACATATTCATTCTGACATTGATCATTTATATAAAAGAAGGAAATACACTTATATGGTAAAAAAATTGAAAACTAAACAAGATCTGCATTGACACATTTAACTTAATTGTCTGGTAATGATATAGTCAATATTTGTATTATATCTTATCAATTGTATAGTTATCGTCATTCATGATGTAGCAGGGTGTATAGGATTTAATAACTAATAGGGGAGAAACTTGTGTAGACAGCTGGCTAGCTCAGTCGGTAGAGCATTCACCCTGTAAGCGAAGGGTCCCGGGTTCAAGCGCCAGTCTGGTTCCACATTTTTCTTTCCCTGTTACAATGATAATGATGTACAGAAGACCTAGATGCATGACATTTTATTTTCAGACTCCACAAAAGGTTTTTAAACATGTCAGTCCTAATTGGTAAAGTGAGTTAATACATTCCACTTGGTCTATTAGAAAAATACAAGATTTTCTGGTAGTCGAAATCAGAATGTATTAGTTAGTACTCGGAGAACTGACAGTTTTGAGAGAGCCTATATTTAAGGGTACTAAAATTTTGTCAGTAAAATATGTATTTAATTGTACAACTTCACAAATAGGCTATAACTGGTGAAACTAGTTCTTCAATTTTTGTGACTAATTCTATTGCTTCCTGTTGGTATCCGTTGCCACAGGAAGGGCCTGTCATGCAATTTGACTGCATCCAGTACACAAGCCAGGCATCTAGGAACAAGGGTAATTCAGTTTCAGTTTATTAGCATAAGAACATTCAACATTCTGAATATTTGTCAACTGAAACAATAGTACAACATTACTGAAGCATCATTGTTACAGTGTTTGGTTCATGTATGATGCAAACATACGATAAACCCCTTGTTTTCCACAAGTTTAAGGGGCTAATGTATCGAAGGCATCTATAAACATGTCAGGACATGGCATTGAACTAGTATCAGGACATGGCATTGAACTAGTATCAATTCAACAACTTTGAACTACAGTTGCTAGGTGGCTTCACAATCAGCCTAATGCCCTGACCAGAATGGAACAAAACTGGGATTTGAACAATCGCCTTCCGGTTCAGTAACCACTGGACCACTGTATGAGAGGTAGAGACCTTCTTGATACAACCACACCACTACAACATATCCCGGTGATGTCTACAAGTGACCTTAGAACATTCTAACATTCCCATGGAAACAGTCAGAAAGTCTCCTATAAACAGACCTGATGTACATTTCATATTCAGAAGGCAAGCAGTCTGCATCAGGCACCAAGAGAGAAAGTAAATCAGGAATTTTTCTCTGTCCGTAAATCATTACAATAGGAGACTAATACATCTATACCAGTTAAATACTGCCATTTTATGTGACAAAAAATCAATGAGTCTAGACTTGGATGCTCTTCACAGTAACTTAATAAATCCCCATGTTTATTCTTCCCAAATTTTCTCCCCAAATATCTTCATGCTATTGCTAAACAATTTTCCAATTTAGTGAAGCAATGAATGCACTTGTACTGGCTGCAGTCACACCAAGGCCACATGGGTCAGACAGACATAACTAGAACTGGTTCACCTAACACCCCAATATAAAAATCTTACACAAACCATTGTGACTTGACTAGGTTGATCCATATAACGCGATAACTGCTTAGTGCTACCAAAGCTCTACAAAACAGCTCAGAAATGAAAATGAAGAAAAGCCCGAGTGATTTGTTGGAACAACAAAATTAATACACAATTTACTATCAGGCAATAATGAATATTACGATTTTATTACAATACTGTACAGATTTTTCCGTCGTAATCTCAAAAACATAATTATCTTCCTGTGAGCATATCATCAAATCATCACTACACTGGCCCAATCACACTAAGCGCATAATCCCTACTCTAGACCAACCATGGACACCCAGTTAGTCACATTGTTCCTACACTGGACCGACCATGGACACCCAGTAAGTCACATTGTCCCTACACTGGACCGACCATGGACACCCAGTTAGTCACACTGTCCCTACACTGGACCGACCATGGACACCCAGTTAGCCACACTGTCCCTACACTGGACCGACCATGGACACCCAGTAAGCCACACTGTCCCTACACTGGACCGACCATGGACACCCAGTTAGCCACACTGTCCCTACACTGGACCGACCATGGACACCCAGTTAGCCACACTGTCCCTACACTGGACCGACCATGGACACCCAGTAAGTCACACTGTCCCTACACTGGACCGACCATGGACACCCAGTAAGTCACACTGTCCCTACACTGGACCGACCATGGACACCCAGTAAGTCACACTGTCCCTACACTGGACCGACCATGGACACCCAGTTAGTCACACTGTTCCTACACTGGACCGACCATGGACACCCAGTAAGTCACACTGTCTCTACACTGGACCGACCATGGACACCCAGTAAGTCACACTGTCTCTACACTGGACCATCCATGGACACCCAGTAAGTCACAATGTTCCTACACTGGACCAACCATGGACACCCAGTCCGTCACATTGTTCCTTCACTGGACCAACCATGGACACCCAGTCAGTCACATTGTTCCTACACTGGACCAACCATGGACACCCAGTCAGTCACATTGTTCCTACACTGGACCAACCATGGACACCCAGTTAGTCACATCGCTCCTACACTGGACCAACCATGGACACCCAGTTAGTCACATCGTTCCTACACTGGACCAACCATGGACACCCAGTTAGTCACATCGTCCCTACACTGGACCAACCATGGACACCCAGTCAGTCACATCGTCCCTACACTGGACCAACCATGGACACCCAGTCAGTCACATCGTCCCTACACTGGACCAACCATGGACACCCAGTCAGTCACATCGTCCCTACACTGGACCAACCATGGACACCCAGTCAGTCACATCGTCCCTACACTGGACCAACCATGGACACCCAGTCAGTCACATTGTCCCTACACTTGACCAACCATGGACACCCAGTAAGTCACATTGTCCGTACACTGGACCAACCATGGACACCCAGTCAGTCACATTGTTCCTACACTGGACCAACCATGGACACCCAGTAAGTCACATTGTCCCAACACTGGACCAATCATGGACACCCAGGTAGTCACATTGTCCCTACACTGGACCAACCATGGACACCCAGTTAGTCACATTGTCCCTACACTGGACCAACCATGGACACAGTAAGTCACATTGTCCCTACACTGGACCGACCATGGACACCCAGGTAGTCACATTGTTCCTACACTGAACCAACCATGGACACCCAGGTAGTCACATTGTTCCTACACTGGACCGACCAAGGACACCCAGTAAGTCACATTGTCTGTACACTGGACCAACCATGGACACCCAGTTAGTCACATCGTTCCTACACTGAACCAACCATGGACATTCAGTTAGTCACATCATCACTACACTGAACCAACCATGGACACCCAGTTAGTCACATTGTTCCTACACTGAACCAACCATGGACACCCAGGTAGTCACATTGTTCCTACACTGGACCGACCAAGGACACCCAGTAAGTCACATTGTCTGTACACTGGACCAACCATGGACACCCAGTTAGTCACATCGTTCCTACACTGAACCAACCATGGACATTCAGTTAGTCACATCATCACTACACTGAACCAACCATGGACACCCAGTTAGTCACATTGTTCCTACACTGGACCGACCATGGACACCCAGTTAGTCACATTGTTCCTACACTGGACCAACCATGGACACCCAGTTAGTCACATTGTCCCTACACTGAACCAACCATGGACACCCAGTAAGTCACATTGTCCCTACACTGGACCGACCATGGACACCAAGTTAGTCACATTGTCCCAACACTGGACCAACCATGGACACCCAGTTAGTCACATTGTCCCTACACTGAACCAACCATGGACACCCAGCTAGTCACATTGTCCAAAATTGGACCAACCATGGACACCCAGGTAGTCACATTATCCCTACACTGGACCGACCATGGACACCCAGTTAGTCACATTGTCCCTACACTGAACCAACCATGGACACCCAGTCAGTCACATTGTTCCTACACTGGACCAACCATGGACACCCAGTAAGTCACATTGTCCCTACACTGAACCAACCATGGACACCCAGTAGGTCACATTGTCCCTACACTGGACCAACCATGGACACCCAGTCAGTCACATTGTCCCTACACTGGACCAACCATGGACACCCAGTTAGTCACATCGTTCCTACACTGAACCAACCATGGACACCCAGTTAGTCACATTGTTCCTTCACTGGACCAACCATGGACACCCAGTAAGTCACACTGTCCCTACACTGGACCAACCATGGACACCCAGTTAGTCACACTGTCCCTACACTGAACCAACCATGGACACCCAGTAAGTCACACTGTCTCTACACTGGACCGACCATGGACACCCAGTAAGTCACATTGTTCCTACACTGGACCGACCATGGACACCCAGTTAGTCACACTGTCCCTACACTGAACCAACCATGGACACCCAGTAAGTCACACTGTCTCTACACTGGACCGACCATGGACACCCAGTAAGTCACATTGTTCCTACACTGGACCAACCATGGACACCCAGTTAGTCACATTGTTCCTACACTGGACCAACCATGGACACCCAGTAAGTCACACTGTCCCTACACTGGACCGACCATGGACACCCAGTTAGTCACATTGTCCCTACACTGAACCAACCATGGACACCCAGTCAGTCACATTGTCCCTACACTGGACCAACCATGGACACCCAGTTAGTCACATTGTTCCTACACTGGACCGACCATGGACACCCAGTTAGTCACATTGTCCCAACACTTGACCAACCATGGACACCCAGTAAGTCACATTGTCCCTACACTGGACCGACCATGGACACCAAGTTAGTCACATTGTCCCTACACTTGACCAACCATGGACACCCAGTTAGTCACATTGTCCCTACACTGGACCAACCATGGACACCCAGTTAGTCACATTGTCCCTACACTGGACCGACAATGGACACCCAGTTAGTCACATTGTCCCTACACTGGACCGACCATGGACACCCAGTTAGTCACATTGTCCCTACACTGAGCCAACCATGGACACCCAGTTAGTCACATTGTCCCTACACTGGCTTAACCATGGGCACCAAATAAGTCACAAAATATTTTTGAAAATGCCTTTAAACAAAATGCAACACAAAACATGTCAGTTCACACCAGACTCCTCAACATCCAAACTGGTTAGCAAAACCTCACCATAGTTTACATAATGTAAACACAATGTTTGGAGTGAGAGGGGGGGGGGGGGGGGGTGAGAGAAACAGAACATTCAATTATTCAACCTAGATACAAAACTGTACCAGTGACCTCATTTTATACATTCTTCCCATACCAAAAAACTCACCATCAGAATGAAGCAATCTTCAAACACATTTACCGAGATAGTACAACCAATTACCACTATATACAAACATTGAACAGTAGTTCTATCAGTTGCTGTTGCCCTAGAAATGAATTTGGTAAATACCCAGTACTCAATTAATACTAATACTGTGATAGTACTTGCACAATTTAAGGAATTATCTCTGGCTTATTACGCTTGTTTAAATTAATAGCTAGATAATATTTCATCCCACTTTCCTTCTTGATTGAAAATGTCATTGAAAACACTTTTGTTGACTGTATGGTGTTGTTTTTTTTAATTTGTGTTTTGCTGTTTCCTGATCAGTATTATTTATTTATGTCCATTTTTGTTTCTTTTTAGTTTTTGTGTATACATACACTTTAGATTGCCTTTATGTAAATATCAAAATTATATACCCAGAGGGTCCAGAATTTGGAAATAGACAGTGACTCTATTCTATTCTTGAACAATCTGGATTTTCCCAGAACTAATGGTGTCATTGTGTGTCTTACACATTACTGGGTACAACCAGGTATTACTAAGAACATAGCAAACAAACAAATTAATATTTTGCCTTAACATAGTTAATAGCAGAAGACTTAGAACTTAGAGGTTAGGAATGGTCTTGCATACAATAACATGATGGTTTAAAAAGTTATATGAGACAAAGTGCATTGATAAGAAATAAACCTTGACAAGTGGGCCCCCCCCCCCCCATACATTGTAATTTACCTGTGAAAACAATAGACTACATTGTAGTAACGTATGATCATGAAGAAACACATGTTTATGAAGATGTTGCTGATGAAGTGTATATTGACTTGCATAGATCTAGAATGAATTCATGGTGGCAAGTCTAGGGAACATCCATGAACAGTGTAGCAAAAAATCCCTGCACAAACACAGATGACATGTAGCACATGTGTAATGCATCTCCTACACAAAAAAAAGAAGCAAAATCCAGTGTTGGACAGATGTAACCTTGTAGTTAATTAGTTAATTAATGCAGCTATTGGTCGAGTTTGTAATCAAGAATAGAATCTATTAATAGCGTATAACATTACTGTTACTTACCGGGCCCAGGTAGATATGATGACCTACATCTATATATACGATATATATAGAGGTTAGCACAGGTCAATGTACAAATATTATATACAGGTCTATCTTACTGGTATATAAAGAGTAGTTAGGTGAACTATATGCATCTAATTTGATGACTACTGACTGCCCATATATAGCTTATTATAGCCTATTTGACAATGTATATGTTGACCATAATGAACGTGTTCAGCAATAATGATGGTGAATCTTTACTCCATAGCAACGTTGTTAAGGAAACTATTTCTTGCTGAGGCAGGGGAATTTCAAATTTTTTAACATGAGTTTGATTTTCACTACATATTTATAATACTGGGTTATCCCCTAGATGCAGCACAGTTAGCAGTGGTCTATAGACTCTAACCTATGGTTAACAAACCATCACCAATGATTCACATGATATAATTGTTAACTTTATAAGCAATTCAGCAAGTGGGCAAGATCAACATGACAAAGCCGGAAAAAAAAGCAAGTCAGTTTAATAGAACCAAACCAATTTTAGGCAGGACCCAACTACTCCAGCCCAAGGGATGAAATAATTCACTTTCAGGACAGAAAATCATTGAATACACACTACACAGTCTCTTTTATGTTGTTTTTTATGTTCACAATATTCAGTGCAATAAATTAAATTACACCAGGAGCCTTGACCGGGCCTTGGTTGATTTCAGTGACCACAACCCTAATGGTGTTTTAACTATGCTCATATGTAAAGAATTATGTATGGTTATTTCTTCATACAGTATTTGCCATCCAATAATTGACCAGAACAAGTAGCGGTAATATGAATCAATTATCATGATCATCAACTAAACATAACCACCGCCCACTCACTTGCTATATAAAGCAATTGTCTTTTGTAGTCTCTATGTCCCCACCCACTTGTCATTATGTGAACTCAGCATCAGAGCCACACCAGTTTCCTGGTTCGAAAATTGTCAATAAACACGAAGCCTCAAGAGTTCTAAGCAATTTTATGAGTTAAATCAATTCAGTGAGGTTTTTTTTAACTGCAATCATACAGAAGAACTCTTCCATATAAAGGTGGCTGACGGGAATGTATCGGGAATGTATCGGATTCACAATGCCTTAAATAGGTGATATGAGAAAGTAACACATGGGTTCTGAACTTCTGAATCGTAACTTATATGGTTAAAAAATTAGTCAAGCATGAAGCGAGGTAGCTGTGGTTATAGCACTTAAATCATCCGAATTTTTATAAATACATACTGGTACTTATCCATATGTACATGAGAAGGGAAGAAGTAATTAGGAAAGACAAAGAAACCAGAGACAAAGAAAAGAAATACTGTAAAATCATTTATTTTTATGGGGGGGTTCAATTTTGAGGATTTTTTGGTTCACCTTCAACCACAAAATCAAATCCAATTGAACAATAATTTTGGCCATTGGTATGAATTACCAGAAATGCAAAATCCATGGATAGGGTCCCATAGAAACGGTCATTTTTACCAAAACCATGAAATTTTGTCCCATCAAAATTAAATGATTTTACAGAATGACAGAACAATAAAATAGAAATGGTACATTCAGAAATGAAGCATCAGGTCATGAGATGTATGTGTTGAAGTCTTGTTTATACTTTGTTACACTTGTGGTTCAACTTCACATAATTGAAAAATATTATTTACTTTGGTGGACATGCAAAAATTGACTAGGGTTGCAAATAAAAAATATATATGGTAAATAGATAATACTAACGTTTTAACTTCATTGTCTGCATATAGGCTTCTTGTTCATGTTTTAGCCACAAAGTTCTATCAGTAATTGGTAACGGATCTTTAACACCCCCTGTACCTGTTGTTTCCATATCAACCATCTCGTTGCTAGGCAACTGCCCACCACTCACCATCGGTGAGCTTCATTAACTACAACTGTTTAATTCCAAAAAAAACTTATTTCAGGTATTCAAACTTTCAATTTTACACTGAGTCAGCTGTTTTTTTCTTCAATGAAATGAAACAAAACCAATCTTTCTTCAACTAACGTTGTAACAATGTATATCTCACATCACACACACTGTATCACAGATGTTCTTCAGGCTGATCAACGAACATTTAACGAAATAATAAATTTCATTTCCTTTCAATCAAATTCACCTGCCTCATCCCATTAAAAATCCACATGGTAATTTCCTTTTGTAGAACAGAACAGGGATGTACTGAGTGATAACACGTTTAAAATACAATACCCGGTACATACACAAACAGTAGATTCAAATTTCCTGTATGAATCATTCAGGGAAACAATTTGTTCACTTCCTGTCTCGACCAGGGTAGTTCAACTTCTAGACTCAGATAACACTCTGACATAATCACATTGAACAAGAAATTAAAATCTTCCCCCAAAACGCATCAAACTCTGTATATATCCTGTCTTTATCACCAGACTATGATGTTCAGATGTTGCGCAATTTATCCATATGGTCTGACCGTCACTCAACATTTCCCTCAATCCAAAATATTAGTCTTATACCAAAATGACAGAAGAACGTGTAATTCAGCTAGTCAAGTCATGAAAATTTTGATCAATGCTCACACAATAAGAAGCCAAATTCCAATATTGCTTAATTTAACGAAGACGCACATATAACAAATGTTTCTATGATGATTCTAACACATATATCTCTGATATTTACATCCAGACATTTACAACATCCCAAGAAGCTGTATGTGAACTCTATGACCCCTCAAGTCAGCTGATATATTGATAACTCCAAGCGCAGACTGTGAAGACAAGCCAAGACTTCTTGAATAACGATATTATTTGTGTAGAATTTCCCCCCTCCACTAAATTTCGAAGAAGTACACAATGCTTACGTCACTGGATGCTTCGTTTGCTTACATAATTTGAGAGTAATAACAGTGAACATTGAGTCTACGTTAGGTAAGCCAGTATGTACTTGTGAAGTTGTGTTCATTTTTCACAATGTTGTTGACATTAAATTATAACAACAGAACATTGGTACTGGTTGGTAGACTATGTACTATATAGAAAGGTACTTCACTCAGACACAGATTATTCCTAATCCAATCCTTTGAATCCAGACAAACTCCAAAACACAACACTGTACCAGTATATTATGTTTTGTTAAATCACACCAATAGTTGACTAGAACCAAGCCGAGTTAATTAGCTGGTGTTGTGAGTTAATTAGCTGTTGTTGTGTACATGTATATGTTGAGCATACCAGATTAGATCTACCACACAGACAATACTTGTAGTGTCATGATCACAGATGATATTCTACATGAACAGAACAGAACAGTCACAATCCCTATGATCATGTATAGCTGACTAGCTGTAGAAACGTGACAGCATTGCTCCAGTTATAGACATTAATTCCAATATCTGTCCGTATACTTCCTTCGAAAGACAAAATTATCACCAGTTTTTACTGTACATCCCAGTTTCTATGCATTTAAATTTTAATTCAATGATCAGGTATTTAAACGTTAGAAAAGAACAAAAATCCAGACATTTCTCCTTGAAGATGACCCAAGCACAGTTACAGTTGTTAAACACGCACATTGAATACTTGAACAAGCTAAGATGCGATGAAATAGTTTTAACAAAATGTTCAGCCACGTGTGACAGTAACTTTCACCTTTACTTCCGTATGTTAGTAAGTTTATAAACGTATGACACAACATGAGCACGAAAATAAGAGTGGAGTGTTTTCTCACAGTTTACTGTTAAGTCCAGACCAACTTTATGATTATAGCATTATTTATGACAAGTAGAAACTAGCGATGAACTATAATTGTATTTGTTTTACAAGCATAAGCTGGTATACTCCAAACTGATAAGGCCAAACACAAGTATATTCACATTCACAACATAAACTGATTGTAGACAGTACAGTACTCGGATACTTCTACTTCTACAGTAGATCACTGACAAGTCTAGTATCAGTTTGTTTCACAAGGAAAGAAACTAGCACAAAACTATCTTCTCTACAATCAAGTCAAGCCAATTATTGAGTTAACCGATGGTGGTATTGTGTATAGCTAAAGTAAACTATAGTCACAGGAGCAGCACATATCCTTACAGTTCAATAGAAGAAAATAAAAGTACCTCTCTTTTATATTATCTCTAGTTAAAAGTACTTTTATAATTCAGTCTGACAATTATCCATCTCAGACTCAGACTCCATAATTGGTCCAATAAGTATGACCCCAGAGGTCAGGCATCAGTGTTTAACCAATCAGTGAGACTGTTACAAAACAGCATGCAGACAATCTGTCTAGTCATATGTAATAAGTAAATTCTAGGTCACACGTATGAGGTAGCTATAGGGGGAACCAGTACAGGGAAATAATCCTGTACAAGTTATCTCCCTCAACAAAGTTAACAGAATTAGAGAAATACCCAGTGGTTAAACTGGTTTTACGACAAATTGCCAATATCTGACACAAAATTTAAAAAGAGTGCACTTTCTTATAAATTAATTAAATATTGTCTAGAATTTATATTTATTTATAAGTTAATTGAACCTGGAGATTATTCAGTAACAAACTTTTCACACATATATCTACTTCATTGTAACCAAGCTTGAAACAGAAAATTGTTCCAACATCCAAATTTTGAAGTCCATGTGTATTGTTCTAAGTAATAGTCTTTTTATAGATGATCTACAGTAAATTTACTCATCACTTTCAAAGTTGTGAAACAATATTTACCACACCACAAATTGATGACATCAATATGAAGTATATCATGCAACTTCTGTAGACATCATTACATGCAAATTATTTAATTCGGCTGCATCTTCAGTAGTCATGTTTAATATTATAACATGACGTAAGTTCATTGTTTATACTATGACATTGACAGTCATACCTCGAAGGAACTTTCAACTTGACGAAGAAGTGACAAACTTTAAGTTGTTTCTTGTGCCTTGGAAAAATGGAAGTTCCAAGTTTGAGGAGAATATACCAAGCAAGCTTTTGCAACTGAACAGCTAACTTTCAACAGCATTGTCATGCACAGAAGGGTTCAGCTGTGTCAAGCTGTCTCTTGGTGTCTGTGTCAACTTCAACGTCTTCCTCTTGTTACTTTCTTTGGGGATTTCATGAAATCAAACAAGCTTCAAACGCCACCAATTGATTCCAATGTCCAAACTATCTCCAGCGCCTTTGGATGATCTCATACTTAAATTATTCGTTGGTAAGTGTGTTGCCGTACAAATGTGTTGGTTAACGTATGGATCTTGGCGGTTTTGACTGTTGTCACTCAGACATCCTCTTCATTTCAGCACCATGGACCAGGACAAGGCCTAAGCAGGACTTACATATCATAGCCTTAGCAGGACTAACATATCATTTGTGTTGAAGGTGTAATCTTTGTTATGATGGTCAAGTTATAAAGTTATAATTTAGTTGGATGAATGTTGTCCAGACTTCTTAGCTTACCAATGCAATGCAATGCAATGCAATGCAATGCAATGCAATGCAATGCAATGCAATGCAATGCAATGCAATGCAATGCAATGAATGCAATGCATACTTTCATATCAGCTTTGGTTCAAAATCAGCCTTCTGACTTATAATTATAATCATTTCGTAATGTCCCTGACTGCTGCGGGATTCGCTATGTACATAATACATACATTTCTCAAACTGAACCTGCTTGAATCAGATTCATGTTTGAAAGGTTGAATGTCTATTTAACAAACAAACTGCATTTTACACACCTAAATTAGTACCACTGATTACTTTGTTTCAATCACTTGCTACATTGAAATTCATGGAGAATCCAGATCTGAACCAAGTAAACCAGAATAGAGCATGCCCTAAACAATTATGCACTGGGGTCAGTCAGTTGCATCCACGCCCTCCACCCCCACCCCATGATTTTGACTTTTGGGTTGTAAAAACCTGCCCTTCCTTGACCCTGCGGGGGATAGCTGATGGTAAAATTTCCCGTATTTCCCTGGCCCCTGACAATTAAATATGTGGAAGCTGGAAGGTAAAACATGTCTGTTTCCCCAGCTAGCTATCCCCTGTGAATCCCTGGGATGGGGGCATGGATGCAATTGACTGGTGCATTACACACTGACAAGTCACGATCGTACATGTATGAATCCCGATTTTGGCGAAACGACGCTTCTTAGTTCCGTGTCATCCGCCAGAACAGGAAACCAATGTAATGCGCTGACGGGACTCAGGATACACAACACCATTTGAGTTCAGACTTCAGAGTCTCAACTCTCAAGGAGTCTGAGCCACAGTCTCCACAGTCATTTTACTCATTACACCCTCCCCTGAAATGCTGCTGCAAGCACGCCTATAAAATATACAATACTTAACCGAACTTTGGCATAATAACTAAATAAGGACACAATAATTTGACTAACGATTGGTAAAAATTGAGGGACAAAAATTGGGTTGTAGGCAACACAAACAAAGGGAAGTAACAACAATTATTCAGAGCAAATTTATTATAAAGTGCACTGTGTGGTTCAACAAGTGCTTAAAGATGTTTTCCTGAGAAAACACGTTTACAATACAGTGCCATAAAATATGTGAAGTATGCACTCCAGCAGCATGCATGTTCAGAACTTCAGGTCAAATTGTCCGAATATTGACTTATAGACAAAATTCTTATTCATAACGATTTAACTTTGGTTGGTAATCGATGGTGCGCAGGAATTTATGGAAATAGTAATGCATGCTTAAACAATAACTGGTTATTTACATTAAGAATGTGGGAAAATCCGAGTCTCTTTCGAATATCGATCATGTCGCGGGCGAAAACCATGTGATAACACGAACTGTCAAATTTTGTAAACAAATCTTGTCGTGTTGATTCTAGGACCGTGGGAGAAAAAATTAGCATCAAACTGACGACCAAACGTTCCAAATTGATAGAACAATGTAAAGAGGGTGTTATACCGAGGCAATTTAGGCACACAGACAGATAAATCGCCAGTTATCAACGGATTTCCCCTTGATTCACAAGATTTCGGATGGCGCGCAAAAACGACGATTTGAAAATTAAGACACAACGATCATTCTAGACTAAATGCACTTACCCAGGTGGTTATTGCGATTCCTTTTCTCGGTATTTTGTTATATCGCATGTATAAGTTCCAATAAAAGTCTATAGATACAGTTAATTTTGTAAAAAAACACGTGACTCTTCGTGTTTCGTGAATTTCCGTGTCAAACAAAATGGCGACGAGATCCAACCCGCCGAAGCTGTTGCTATAGTGACGTCATCAAAGGGGCACCTTGTGGGGTTTATATTTACATTTTGCACTTAATACTTTGACGTATATTTCTAGAACCAGACACTTTGTAGCAAATGGCAATTCATGATTAGAACTGATAAGATCTAAAATGCAGTCCAGTCACATTTTTGTCAGAAATGCAAAAAGTTACAAGCTTTGGTCATTTTGATCCATTTGTCCAGACTACTATGGAACGCCGTTCTACTATTTTTAAGATATTTTTGATAGACCCACCAAGAAATGTCCGTTTTCTTGATGTAAAAAAATCGAAGCGCTCTAGATTCTATCTGATATTAAGAAATGCTCTTTATGGCACCAAGAAATCGTTTCTAATTCTTAATACTAGTAGAATATATTGAGAAATCGCAGACATAAATAGGGGCAACTGTACGTAGATCTACATTAGAAAACCAGCTATTTGACAAAAATATTTATTTTCAGATTTTTCATAATTATAAGATCCACAAGAATAATGCTCACGAAGCATTATGATGTAATAAACTTTTTGCAAATATCTTTATTTTCGAAGAATTTACAGCCGTTTTGTGTATCACATAACCTGCTGTGGCGTGGGAGTGCATACAAGCCGTGTCGGAAATACCGTAATGCATTCCGAGCACGTTCATTAAATATTTAAATTAGCTTGACGTTGGTTGGTTGTCTGTTTCAGGGTGACGTAACGTTAGCGAATCTGTGCATTGAGTCGACCGTGACGTCAGTATAATACAAACGACGTGATGCCGTCACGCGCATTGTAACGCTAAATCAGCGTTTTTAACGTTTTGTTGTATTAAAATAGAGAATAATAGGTTTAGTGTCGTGGATGAGTAAGTTTATCTTGCAAGGCGGAGAAATTTATCGAGTGAGCCGTAGGTGAATCCGATAATTTACGCAGCCAAGCCTGATAAACTTTTATTCACTCCGCGGCACTAATCTAATATTGTATTTATCCTGTTACTAAATTTGCTTTCATAAGGGAATACAATTCGGGACTATTTAGTTATATTTTCCTTAATGCTCGCATAAGGTAAACTTACTTACTTAATTATTCCTCTTCGCTCCGGTCCACAGCTCTCCATCTATTTCGGTCCATAGCCCGGGCTTTTGGTTCTCCCCATGACATCCTTGTCTTTCGTAGCTCAATGTCCAGTGTTCTGCGCCAGGAATTGTAGGCTTCCCTCTTCTTTTTTTTTGTCCTTGAGGATTCCAATCCAGGGCTTGCCTTGCTATGTTGGGCTGGGCTCTTTGCAGCGTGTGTCCGATCCATCTCCACTTCCTCTGTAGTATGCGAGTCTGTAATCGGTTGCTGCCCTGTTCTTGCCCATAAGTCCTGGTTTGAGAACTTCTCTGGCCACCTTATCCTTAAGACCTGTCTGAGGCATTTGTTGATAAACACTTGCAGACTTTGGTCCTTCTCCAGGGTTCAGCGCCAAAAAGGAGGACTGTTTTGACGTTGGAGTTGAAGAGCCTGATCTTCGTTTCCCAGTGGATATTGCGATTGTTCCACACTGGTCTCATTGTAGCGATTGCATGGTAGGCTTTCACTATCCTGGCCTTGGTGTCCTCTTCTGTACCTCCTGTCTTACTGACAATACTGCCCAGGTATGGGAAGTGGTCAACATCTTCAATGGCTTGACGTTCTATATTGATGCCTTGTCTGCTGCCTGGAATGATCCCGCAACATTTTGTTTTGTTGTTGTTGACATCTAGCCCTGTTGTTCTGGCTACTTCCTGCAGTTTCTCTGTTTTCTGCTGCATGTGGGCACAAGTATGGGACAGGAGACCAATGTCATCGGCGTAATCAAGGTCTTCCAGCTTGCTCTGAAGGGTCCATTGTATCCCTCTTGGTGTATCGGGTGTTGTTTTCATCACCCAGTCGATAACTAGCGAGAAAATCATAGGAGAGAGCAGGCAACCTTGTCTGACACCGGTACATACTCTAAAAGGTTCAGAAAGGTTTATGTCGTGGATGGCTTCATGGACTTGGCAGAGGTTGTTGTAATACAGGCTCCCAATGATGTTGATCACCTTGCTTGGGATGCCTTAGTGCATCAGTATTTTCCAGATCGTGTCTCTGTCCACTGTGTCGAACGCCTTCTTGAAGTCAATGAAATTGACATACAGCGGACAGTTCCATTCAATGGATTGCTCTTCTCTAAGGAGTTTGTTGACTTCGGTTTTCATCCTCTCTTAAATGATTCTTGCTAGTACTTTGTTGGGTATGGATAGCAGCTGTATACCTCGCCAATTGTTGCTGTCGCTCAGGTTGCCTTTCTTTGGAAGCTTCACAAGATACCCTGTCTGCCACTCCACAGGGACTTGTTCTGTGTCCCAGATCTGTTGGATGAGGTCAAACATGATGTCGGCAGTGACGTCTGTTGAAGTATAAAGCCTTCATTGCTTCTGGTGGGATCTTTCCTGTTCTTTATCTTGTTGACAGCTTGTGTGATTTCCTGTTTGATAATTTGTCCTGTGTTGATTGCCAGGTTAAGGCCCTCTTCTATGACAGGGGATGCGTGACTGTTGTCCCATTCAGGGGTTCATCGAAATGCTCCTTCGACCTTTTCAGCCTATTCTTGTTTTGTGAGTCATTTATGCTATAATTTATTATGCGATTGGATTTCTGTGATTTATTAGTACCACTTAAAAATAAATAAAACTGTTTATAAACTTTCAGAGAGTGAAAATGAAACACATGCGCTTTCCGGAAATATTCTGCCCTAAAAACGGATTCTTTGTAACAAAAAATAAAGACCTAAAATACGAACATGACGTATAGGTCTTTGTTTGTAAACATGGGACCAACGTTCGGTATTCGGAGATTTTTTACCAGATAGGGGCATATTTTAGCAAGTTTACAAAGCACTATTAAACCATAACTCGATCTACTTTTATTTAGAACAAAATATAATAAAATATTTTATTTGCATTATTATTTGCTGTGAGACGTAGATAGTAGGCCTATTAGATCTAAAACACGAGTCCCTACTTGAACATGTACAGTAGGCCTACCGTGGACGTTTTATCGCAGTAAAATGTGGTATTTGAATAATTTTTCACGGTGCTATCGATAAAATTGCACAGTGCTATTGATAATATTGCACAGCGCTATTGATATTAGAATCTACGCAAGTTCCTTAAATTCTCAAGCACATCGGCTAAATTATCAATTTCTTTTCGTTACTTAATGCACTTTTCGCTGCATACGACAATTTCGCTTCAATCTGTTTACAACTTTTTGGAAGAGTTAGCTTCCGTGATCTCTGAAACTGAAAGTAATTTATTTGTGTAAAGTGCTGTCTTATTAATGACTTGACAACAATGGTCAGCCTTTCAGAAGACCATGGACGCAACAGGGTAAATTTAGTATATTATAACTCGTTAAATGAATATTTTGGTTATTCTCCGATTCGTACTCAATACAGTTCGACCCGGATCCTAACACGAAAACGGAAACTACTTACAAAAGCGTTTTCTGGTATTCGCCGTCCATCAGATACACCTTGGACCAGGCCCGGATCCAGAAATTTCGGACTGGGGGGCACAAGACATTTTTGGAAGACCAAGTTGGGGTGTGTGCGGGAGGGGTGTCCCCTCCCGGCGACGAATTTTTCACTTTTTGAATTAAAATCATGCAATTTCCTGCACTTTAAGCTTTTAAAATCAAAAGTAAACGTATAAATTTGAACTGCTACAACACCAAAAACTAACATGAATTACACAATATTCTTAGAAGAAATCTTCCAGACTACCCGTAAATAATACTCACTTTGAAGAACAGAAGTGAAATAATTATGCACCAGTCCGATGCATCCACCCCCACCCCGGGGATGGGCTGGGATTTTTACTTTTGAGTTGTCAAAATCCCCGTCCTTCCACGGCCCTGCGGGGACAGCTGATAGTAAAATCTCCAGTATTTCCCCGTCCCCTAACAACTAAATACTGTCCCCGAGGAATTGGTTCGGAGAAAAAATTCCCAACCTTTCCCCGGCAGTGGGGGAAAAGCTGGAAGGTTAAAACATGTACGGTCGTTTCCCCCCGGCTATCCATCGCCCATCCCCGGGGTGGTTGGTGTATTACATAGGCCATGCATGGTTTTATCTTAGACAGTAGTGACTAGTGTTCACAGATTCAGATCATTTTTTTGATAATAAAAATCTTGCAAATTATTTTTAGAAAAAATATTTGAACTTACAAAAAATAGACAATTTAAATGTGCCCCTTGTGAAGAATTTTTTCAATTTTGAATGAAAATCCTTTTTTTAACTTTTTTCTTTGAAAACCAGACAGGCTTGATATTATCAAAATTGTAGTGTAAATAATCAGTTATAACAAATAAACATATCATAAATTTACTTTCTTCAAATTCATGTCAAAATTTTTAATATGTCAATTCAAGCGCTGTAGTGACATTGATCAAGGGACACAGACACCTTGATCCCCATCATTCAGACGCTGTAAAACATACATCAGGCTGGAGATAACACAATAGGGGGCACATGGACCTGGAGATTACACAACAGGGGGCACATTTTATTGCCCTCGCTTCCGGATTATGTAATATACAGGGTTATTGTCACAAATTATCGATCCATAGCCATATCGATTGGTAATATTTTAAGGATTTTAACATTTAAGTGATTTAAAAAATGGTCACTCCGAGGCCGACTGGGGGGGCACGGGCCCCCTGTGCCCCCCCGGTGGATCCGGGCCTGTTGGACGGTTGGTGGTGAAACATAATTTTAATTTAAAGTCACTGATTCGTTTTAATGTTATTTTACTTGTCTAAATACTGTATCATAACTAAATAAACTATAATGTTAATTTAATCACTTCTACTTTTATGTTGATACTGCCCATGGCTCATGTATCACTGGCAAGTGGCATGATCATCACAATGGTTAAATGTGTCATGTATACAGTTTTAAAACAATAAAACCTCCATACCCCACCTGGGATATAGTACAATCCAGTTGATGGATTCCTGTCCTGTAAAAGGTCAAAGGAAGAAGAAACCCGTGTACTGTCTATGCTGCAAGCTTCTGCAGACGACAATTAGTCAGATATTATTAATCAGCATGTCCAGAAAAAACAAATTGACTTCTTGCATTTTGACTTTCATAAGCTCATACAGTTTCCATTACGCCTAGATAAGATGGACTTATAATCTGGTAGCACAGGATACTACTAATATGATTGTGCTTAAGTTCTGCATCTCTCTGTCTATAATCTTGTTTGCCCCGCATGACTCCCATGAGTGGTACTACTGACTGCTGGAGTATTTCAGTATTAAATAATTGTTTGTGTATGGTGTGTACAAAATCACTTGGTATATGCATTTATTGATATTAACTTTCAAATATGTAATCCACAATAAATAAAGTCGTTATTATTATTATTATTATTATTGTAGGGACATTTCTTTGAGGACCAAAAGGATGATGATGATCTGTTGACAGACTCTGCCACTCTATCTCTGGTAGTCAGTATGGAACAGTCTGGTAGAAAGATACACACAATATGGATTATAGTCCTAGAAATAATCATGCTGGTAAATACACACTTGTACCAAGTGTACTTGGCATCTGTGTCTCATGTAGTCACTTAATCTAACAGTTGTTGTTGAAAATATTTTCAGCTTTCTAAATATACATTAAATAAAGAAATAATCCTATGTGCTCAATATTTATTCAGTCTTTTTGAAAAGTATTTTTTTTTTCAAAAATGGGTTGTTTTTAGCTCACCTTGTCACTAAACTATGTGACAGTGAACTTTTTGATCACTCTTCGTCACTCTTTGTCAACAATTTGTTTGTGTACACTCTAGAGGCAATAGTTTTTTCATCCAATCTTCAAGAAACTTGTTCAAAATGTTGTTCTCGATGAAATCGTGGCAAAGTTCGGAACTTGGTCATCTGAGGTCAAAAACTAGGTCACTAGGTCAAATCTTAGAAAAAAAATTGTGTTCTCTCCAGAGGTCACTGTTTGGATCCAATCTTTATAAATCTTGGTCAAAATGTTGATCTACATGAAATCTAGGCCAAATTCAAAATTGGGTCATGTTAGGTAAAAAACTAGGTCAATAGGTCAAATCTTACAAACACTTTGTGTTCACTCCTGAGGTCACCGTTTGGATCCAATCTCCATGAAATATGGTCAGAATGTAAGTTGTGCTGATACCTAGACCAATGTGCAACTGGTGAGTGACCTAAGGCCCAAAGTCTTGTTTTTTTTATTCAGACAAAAATTGTGGTTGCCATGGCAACAGATACATTAAAAAGTTGAAAACCATGTATGGAACTTATTTATATAAGTTGTCTGTATTGCTTGGAATTCATAAATACTTGTTTAACTTACTGTATACTATTTGTTTGCTTACAGATTGCTGTGTGGGTGTGTGCGTTTGTTCTACCTGCATATTGTACAGAAGATGTATGTGGATCACGTTCAGTGCCTCTTGTTTTATATGTGGTGGGTGGGGTATGGTTTCTACAGCTTGTCATTGATAGATACTACAGGTAATATTACAGTACAGCGTGTAACCAGATAATGTGTAATGGATACAAACATGCTAGTAAAAATAATATGAGTAAAATATAACCAATTATGGACTGTTAAAAAATCAACTCATTCATCATTGATTGATGTAAATGAGTAAAATGCTTGTAATTTAGAATAGTTCAAGTCCATATGATTTCGTAAGCTGTATAACCAGTCCAAACGCGCATTACTCCACCGGTCATTTCTTAATTTTCACTATGCGACCTTACTTCAATGTCCGTTTACAAACATTCAAAAGGTCATTTCTTTGTATCTTGAATGATAATTTTTTGCATTTATTGTATTCTTCAACAGGAACCAGCACTATAAGAGTCGTTTATGTGGATACCTGAATTTCTACCGACAGACACGCAATATTCGTCGTCTTCCACTCACAGTAGCATCAGCTGGTTTGTCTGTTTTCTCTCATATTTCTTACCTAAACGGGTTTCAGTGTGAAAGTTAACAAGTTTTACTGTATATATATATTCAGGGCTCCTACTATTTCCGATTAATCCAGAAATCTGGATGAACTGCAGTAGGAAGAATGATCTTTTCTGCACAAAATATAAGTTATTTGTTGAAAAAATTCAAAGAATTGACAAAGTTATGGTCATTTGAAGTTCCATAAGCTGAATTTTAACAATAAAACAATGTTTGAACCATAGGTAAGGTGTAGGGGTAGATGCTTATGGCACCTGAAACAGACTTACAATTCATTTTTAGGATTGGGCATTAAGCCTCAGTAGAACCTCTGGTATATATTGTCGTGGGTTGTGTACATGTAATACATAAATTTGTTACTTTCATTGTAAACAGATTATACATGTATGTTTTAGTACTTTTACTCTCCAATACTGGAGGTAATGAAAGGTCTATCTACTGGTCTCTACATGTTACGTCAACTGTTCATCATTTATGAGGGGCGTTTCAAAGGTGCCATTTTGTATGACACACCCTCATGGGTTCGATTCATGGTACACTATGTATCACAAATTATTCTATTTAAATACAAAGTTTGAAGTAATTTTAACATATTATAAACAATAAAGTGCGCTTTACCTGGAACCTTTGAAACGCCCCACATATGTATAAGATATTTAGTATCGGTGCATTTACATGTACATACAAATGTAACTAACCCTCTACTTTTGACTCAAGTGTATATTTATCAATAACAGGAAATATAGCTAGTGTTATTATGAAGATCTTGTTTATACCAGTAAAATGTCCAGCAAGGTTTTATGTGTATGTGTAATTGTAACAGGATCTTCAAAGTTAACACAAGTTTTTCAAATGATGAAATGTGCAAAAAGATTGTGGTACACTGTATGGGCATATTTTGATTGATTTGGTGGTTCTAAATAAATTTTATGTCTGTAATGTAACAGGATCTTAACAGTTAACAGAAGTTTTTCAAATTGTGTTAGACTATAGAGACCATAATGCTCAGAAGAGATTTCATATTTTGATTGATTTAGTGTTCAAGACCTGTTGTGATGATTTGATATTTCTTAATTTTTCAAAACATCCTGCAAACATCAGAAAATTGATTTAGCATTATATTGCAATTGTTTTATAGGAATAAGGCATATATTGTAAAATCATTTAATTTCGATGGGACAAAATTTCATGGTTTTAGTATAACAGACCATTTTGATTGGACCTTAATATTATTTCGTGGATTTTGCATTTCAGTTAATAAATTCAAGGGCCAAAATTAGTGTTAGATGGGATTTGCTTCTGTGGTTGAAAGTGAACCACGAAATCCATGAAATTTAAACCCCCATGAAAATTAATGATTTTACAGTATTGTTAAATTTGTATTTCAGCAACAGCATTTTTACTGATCGTCACTCAGATTTTGTCAGAGAAATGTGGACCAGAACGTGTGAAGTGTGGGTCGTTACATCCCTATAGTTACATACAGATTATCATCTCCATATCATGTGCAATACAAATAGTATTACTGTCCATATATAGTAGTAAGTATACTCTAACATATACTGTATAATCATTAAATTTTGATGAGGCAAAATTTTGTGGTTTTGGTTAAGATAACCATTTTTGCAGGAAGTGAATTTCTTGATTTTGCATTTCAGTTGATAGATACAAGGGTCAAAACTATTGTTTGATGGGTTTAAATTTCGTGGTTAAGGGCAAACCACGAAATCCACAAAATTTAATCCCCAACAAAAATTAATGATTTTACAGTTCCTGCCAAGTATTTCACTTGACGACCAAAAATTGTGGTCTTGGTAAACGTAATTCCAAAAGCAAACAGAACTTTTGATGCTAAAAATACCGGTAGATAAAAGTTGTGGGATGACTTCGCACTTTATCGCCTTGCAATGCTAGAAGTGCATTTACCGAAGAAAACAGAAATATACTTAACAACTTTTCTAAGTCCTCATTTTCATTGATTAATAACATTTTTGTTATAAATAGTAAAGTTCCAAAATTTCTTAAGTAAAGTTGATACATGACAGTCAAACTTATCCGTGTCAGAAACTGGCCAAGTGTCATGTGGTTCGTTCGATCCGAGATGCACGTGCGTTTTGCGTTTTTCTGCCTCCACGCAGTTACACGTGCACGGAATATGTACCACACATTTCCGAATTATGCCCAAAGGCTCGTCACGTTTAAAAAACATTTGCGAATCAATAATAATATCACAGTTATGCGTCAGCTGATGTCAGAACAAAGATGGCGTGGGGTCTGCACGATGTATATACTGTGTTTTGTCTGCTGACGGGTAAGAATAATCACCAAAAACATCACTGCTTTATTGTTTTGTAACGTAAACGTGTTTACAAGCTTATAATGAAAGATTACCTTATTGTTTGTCAGATTTACAATGGTGGTCGTGAGTTCGTTTGGTATTTACGTGACGTTATGACGTAACATCGAGATATTCGTAGACGTGACTGTAATCGTCATTCAGACATTAAAAATCACCGAGTCGATACATTCAACAATTCTTACGACTCTTGTCAATGACTGCAAGTGGAAAAATAAGACTACATGGTGGTCATCAAAAATATCAAAATATGTATTTGTGACTATTACCTCCCTTGGTTGACATGCTAAAATTGTTTTGATTTTGTAAATGCATGTCAAACTCAACGTTTTGATGTACGATTGTGCAAACTGATGATTGACTCGTATTATAGCCAAATTTCATTGAGATATAAACATGGTTGACAAAGTTATTTACGAAAATATAAGTGAGGACTTAGAAAAGTTGCTAAGTATATATCCGATTCTTGCAGAACCGCTTTGATAAATGTTTCAAGAGATGAATATGAGGTCCCTACATCCCTGGCATATACACGATAACAAAGAGTTCCAGTAATAATCATATCATTAGGTTTGTATCTAACACATGAATATTATATTCCACGATCACATTTAAGTGAGACCCCGCACCTACGCTTGTCCCAATCTGTTGAGTCTCAGTTAACTGTTATCAGGGTTCCCACGGTCAGGGAAAAACATGGGTTTTTTCAAAGAATTTTGAAATTAGTCGGGGAAATTTGGAAATTGACCAAAAGTGAGGGAAAGTGAGGGAATTCTTCATTAAAAATCTGTTATATTTCCAGTTAGAACAATCAATTTTAACAGAAGTGGAGCATCACCAGATGTACATCAGGAGGAAATGATGACCAGCTTACAGACAAATACAACCGCTGGTGATATTGGCTTTAGGTTGGTGACTTTATTCTTTACCATCTACAGAGGAAGCTGTATTGTTGAACATGAAAAAAAAATCTTGTTTTGAAATTTTTTTCAAAAAAGTTTTTTTTCTTCATTTTTTTGTAGTTTCAACGATATAGTTACCAATGAGCATCTACTGATGGGGATTCACCTGTCTGTCTTTTCGTTAGTTCATCCGTCCTTCCGTCAGTTACAAAATTTTCAAGTTGATCTGACTTAGTTATTATGGGCAAGGCTACCACTGGAGGATAAGCATTAACTGAACGCTGTCTTGTCTTTTCTCTTTGATGAGAACCTATAAATCAAAAATTTCAGTGATCACTTTGGCTAGGCTTTGTCGCTTACCCTGATCACCATAGTTCAACTGCAGACTGTGAAAACATCCAGTGGTTAAACGAGAGATATCATCAGTCAACTATGGTTGAACTAATGAACCAACGCTAAGTCTCCTTTAGTCCAGTTTAGTCTGTGCCATCCTGAAACAGTTAACTACTCCATTGAAAACATTTGGTTAACCGTTATGGTATCTGGAGAAACTTAACTTGACATACATGCACTAAAAAAAGCTAGCCTCTATACTTTTGATGGTCCAGGGGAGGTAACTACATAATGACTGTTTTTCTGAGATTTTTCAAAAACTATTAATGGTAATCAGTTGAAACTTAGCATAGTTATTCACCACTACATGTGGAATCCATTATGACAATACTGATAACCCTGTGACCTATACTTATTGAGTTATTTGCCCTTGTTACTATTGAAAATGAGAAAGTAGGGTGTCCAGCACTTGTAAGCGCTAAAATAGATAGTGATTGTGAGAAATGGCAAAGTTATGGCCAATTTTGTCTGTTTTGGGGGAATTTCTTGATAAAAACCAAGTTAAATATGGAAATAATGTGGTTGGAGGCCTCTTATTTGGTAAAAATAGTTGACCACATATGATTTATCTGATTTTTAATTTGGCTCCGTCGACACCACTGAGTGTATATAAATGTTTGAAATGTTTGTATGTTATAGAGATGGGGGACTGATGGATCAGGTGTTAGAAAGACAAGCAGACATGATACGATACCTTAAACAACACAATGAACACCTTAGTAGAAAGATACTATCCCTATCAGAAGAGAACCAGACACTCAAACAGCGCAAATAGATGGAGAGGTTCAGTAATGTCTCTGTTGCCATGTTTACCCATTTCTGGAGATTATGTCTCTGTTGCCATGTTCACCAATTTCTGGAGATTATGTCTCAGTAAATACTATTCTAATTTGTGGCCATGTTAACCCTCATTAATTTTGTTCTATGGTGAAGAAGTATACTTTTTGTCCCTCCGGTGCAACAAAGTTATTATACCATATTTATATAGCCCTTTTTTCGTGTAAATTACACGATCAAAACTTCAAAGGTGCTGTACAATCATCTCAATTTAGACATGAGTAAAACAATATGCAATGGATACAATCATGCTAGTAAAAAATAATATGGGTAAAAAAATAACCAAGTATGGACCGTTAAAAAATCTACACATTCATCATAAGTTTATGTAAACAAGTAAAATACATAATTTGAAATAGTTCAAATCTAGTTGGTTTTGTAAGCTGTATGGTCAGTCCACATGCGCATTACTCCACTTCAGTAGATTGTCTATGTAAATATGTATTATTAACTGCTGCCATGTTAACCCTCATTTGTTCAATGGTGAAGAAATCTACTTTTTGTCCGTTTATGTAAACCCATGACACAAATGTTTGTATGTATACTCAATAGAAATGTTTCATTACACCAAAAGCAAATAAATCGCTAGTCATATGTTTTATGAATTGATATAAATGTATATATGTTTGATTATCATATTTAATATGGAAAGTTATAGTTGCTTTTGTAATAAAACTCCCTCTAGACATATAAAGTAACATTTGACAAATATTCTTGACAAATATATGTATAGTGTTCCCAGAAATTATTCAGATATGTAACAAAGTATTTTGGATTTAATATTCCTTGTTTTTGCACAAATAATATCAACTTTTACAACCCTACCCCTTGCTCCATTTTAGGCATTTTTTTCTACGACCCAACCGGGGACCTTTATGACCTTTCACACAAAAATATTTCAAATATAACTCGCTAGTTATATGATTTACAAATAGGCTAAGGTTAGATCTATTAAATAATATGTTTCCCATTCAAATATGTACAGTTATGCTAAATTTGATTCTCAATCATTTCTGGGAACACTGTATATAATTACATACATGTATACAAGGGTTTCCCAGAATCACGTAGACTTATGTCATGTATGATGAATAGTATGAAAGTCATGACAAAAGTTTACGTGATTCTGGGCAACCCTCGTACAACTTATTTGTATGCACGAGATTATAGAATGTATTTTATTTGATAATTCCATGTAAGTAACCGAAAGTGTGATGTAAGTTACCATACTGTAAAATCATTAATTTTCGTGGGGGGTTAAATTTTGTGGATTTCGTGGTTTACCTTCAACCACGAAATCAAATCCCATGAAACAATATTTAAACCCTAGTATTTTCATCTGAAATGCAAAATCCACAAATTTGTGTCCCATCAAAATGGTCCCTTTTTCCAAAACCGCGAAATTTTGTCCCATTGAAAAGAAATGATTTTACAGTAGTGGGTATTTTCACATATGCCTAAATCCATATGAATGCATTATTTTATGCAATATTGCTGTATATTGTATTTGTTATCCAAAAGTGTATTGTATAAAAATACGGATATTCTAAATATGTAAAAAGGTACTATGTTATAAATGTTTTACGAGTATGTATAAACTTTTGTATTCTGATACTGTAAAATCATTTAATTTCAATAGGACAAAATTTCATGGTTTTGGTAAAAAAGTACATTTCAATGGGGTGTTAAGTTGTGGATTAAGCATTTCAGGTAACAAATAAAGTGTCAAATTAATTGTTCAATGTGATTTGATTTCCCGGTTGAAGGTGAATCATGAAATCCACAAAATTTAATCCCCCTCAAAAATTAATGATTTTACAGTATATGTTTTATGTAACGCTCTTTATGATTACCTCTTTGAAATCACAGACAAAGTCTGAATGTGCCCCGTACGGCCCATAGCTCAGTGGTTAGCGGGCTTGCCATCTTATCTGGCGAAAAAAGAAAATGTCTCTTTGGTGAATCAAAGAAAAAAAATTCCCGTTCCAAAGTCTTATCAATTATTTGCATGTACATGTATTACACATTTTGTATCAAATATGCTATTAGGAAGTTACAATAATAGAGCCATGAACAGTTATATAAACATTAAATAAGCAGAGAACCTTTAGTCTCTATGTCCATATAACTTTCTGATTATTGGTGTATACATCTCTGACTTAGAATGAGAAGGTCGTAACTAGTACTTATGACCTTATAAGACTGTTACATATATAAAATCAGCATCACAAGACGCTTCACTTCTTATGAGCATATTTTCATGAAAATCAGAACTTTTTGTGTTGACCAAACTGATGTGTAAACACTTATCCGTTTATTTTACCATAGGTAAAGAGTAATTTTCTGACAGTTTTTCTTGTTTTCTCAAAATATCGATTTTTGTACTTACAACCGTCTCATTCTAAGTTAGGGACATGTATAATATACATTCTTGTTTGCTAGAATATTCTTCTACTGAATGTTTGGCATAGGAATGTTCTTGTATACAAGGAGTTACATATATATTTATATATACCTCCATGTTGTATAGTACTATGCCTCTGGGGTGGTATTCACAAAGCATCTTAAGTGAAAACTTAGAATTTTCTAATAAATCTCAAATTTATTTAAGCGTATCAGCTAAACAGGATCATCAAGATGAAGAATTGTTTACACTTTTTAGAAAAATTATGTAAAGAACTACAGTAATTCACATAGAAAACATGGGTTATTCTTCGTTTCTTGTTCAGCTCAAAATTTTAACTCAGTCAAAATATTTTAAGTTTTGACTTAAGATTCTATGTAAATACTACCCCTGGTCAGCTTCAGTGAGCAGAGAATCTTAGTTTAATGTATGATATTGATATAACTTCAAAGTTATCCACTGTAAATAGGGTTGCAATTGGAGGTTAATTTTAAATGTTTTATATTTAACTCTTGTTGAATTGTTGACTGTAGCATTCCAATCCTGATCCAATTTATTGTTGACTGTTTTTAGATAAACTTGTTGTAAATAGTTTATATTTCCAACAAGATTTACCTGTTTGAACATTTAGCTTATAGTGTTCTGTAAAATGAACGCGATCCTAACCTTAATGCATGCATATAATATTATTACAAAGTTCTCCATCGCGTTACTTATATAGCGACAAGACAGAAATGCGCGGGACGTCTAGTAGATGCGGATGCTGCAAAAAGTTTTCACGCCAAAATTGAGTTACAGGGTTTTGGTTCGGCACCGTCGATATCATTTTCAGCAAGCATATTGTGTGATATTGATAATTAAGATTAGTGTTTGTAGTAACTTTTGAGCAAATTTGTGATTCACCTGCTAATGAAACATACAATGGTTATAAATATAAAGTACCGTATAGCTGGTAATTTACTCTTGCCATTTTGTGAATCAGCAGAAATTAAAACCAGCAGAAATATTAGGTGGACCTCTATCAAAGTTGTTCAAATGTATCCACTGTTGATTCATTAGGTAGAGGGCTCCAATCTTCTTGTCGGAAACCGCAAGGTCTAGAGCTTTCATATTTGGTATGTAGCATCATCTAGTGGCGCTCAAGATTGTTCAAAGTATGCCCCTGGGATCAAAATTGGTCAGGCACCTTGGTCACCAGTTTTACATAGACTTGTATAGGGAAAACATTTAAAAATCTTCTTAAACTACAAGGCCTAGAGCTTAGACATTTTGTATGAAGCATCATTTAGTCTTAATTCTTAGAAGTTGTAAATGATTTCTTAGGTTATCATAGGTACATACTACAACTTGTGAGCAACCTAGGTCTCCTTTTGGTCCTCTTCTTGATGATACAAAATATATGCACGCTTAAATTATTTATTACTTTTTCATCCTTCTGTTGTTGATACATTTGTATATTGATTTTCTACGAGAAATAAAAAATCTGAAAATCTTAATCTCGTGTTTGAGTCAATCATTTTAGCTATTGCTGCATGAAATAAATAGAATATTAGTATTTTACTGTGTATGCTCGTTTGATAATTCACCTCGTGAGCAGCTGACTTATATTACGTCAGCTGCTCACTCGGTGAATTATCAGCCGATCATACACGGAAAAATACAAATATCCTCTATATCTCTCCTGATTGGTGTGCAGCCATCATCAAGATATGGTGCATAGGGATATTACATACTGTATACTCCCGAGTAAACGCCCCGGGGGCAATGCATTTGGTAAAAGGGGGGAATTGTATATAAAATCTCAATTTTGAAAAATAATAATCATATTCTCAAAGGAAATGGTGAAAAAATTAATAATAAATGTCTATTTTTGTCGAGCCCAGCGGTGAGCTCTTGTCAAGCGCAGCGGTGAGCTCTTGTCGAGCGCAGCGGTGACCTCTTGTCGAGCACAGCGGTGAGCTCGACATAGTCGCCACAATGGCGATTGCGTGTCTGTACGTTAGTGAGCGAGTGAGTGAGTTGGTTAGTGTGTCCGTCCGGATTCTTGTCCGGGTTGTATCTCCCTTATGCATTGACACTTTTTTAAATAACTTGGTATAATTGTTAAACACCATGAGGTGGTGTGCAGTGCGCAAGATCCAGGTCTCTAGCTCAAAGGTAAAGGTCACACTAAGAGGTCAAAGGTAAAAAAAAAAATTCCATTATAGACCTTGTCCGGGCTGTATCTCACTCATGCATTGACACTTTTTTAAATAACTTGGTATAATTGTTAAACACCATGAGGTGGTGTGCAGTGCGCAAGATCCAGGTCTCTAGCTCAAAGGTCAAGGTCACACTTAGAGGTCAAACGTCAAAAATGACCATAATAGACCTTGTCTTGGCTGTATCTCGACCAAACTTTCATATATTTGGCATGAATGTTCACCTTCATGAGACAGAGGTTCATGGCAGACCCCAAGGTTCATGTCTCAAAGGTCAAGGTCACCGTTGAAGGTCAAATTGAAGCTTGTCCAGACCATAACCTTTTTGTGCATTCAATTGTGACCAATCCTTCTTATATTTGGCATGAATGTTCACCTCCATAAGCTGGAGTGTCATGTTCAACCCTCAGGCTCCTATATCAAAGGTCAAGGTCACAGTTGCAGATCAAATTTCTAAAGAAGCTTGTCTGGACTGTAATTTTGTCATGCATTGACCAATCTTGCTTGAAATGCCATGAATGTCAACCTCTATTAAGAGGAGTGTCATGAGCAACCCTCTGGTTCTTTTCTCAAAGGTCATGGTCACAGACTTAAAGGTCAAATTGAAGTTAGTAGGGGTAATTTGTTCTTTATGCATGTTGGCATTAGATGTAACTTTAAGTCAGTGCATTTTTTTTCAAGTGCGCCAAGGCTCGACATAATTTGCCCAAGGGCACAAATTTCTAGTATTGATGAAGCAACAACAAAATATGGATAACCATCATGTAAAACATCAATAAGTATATGATTTTTAAATAAAACAGAAACAATTTCTTTCCTAAAAGAGGGGGGTTACTATTAGAAGGGGGCTATTATTCGGGGGAGTACAGGTATATACAGCTACCACCCTTGCAGGTACCAAGTCACACCTAAGTCCAGTGGAGCAATGTAGATTATTCTTGCTATGTGAAATTAAGCTGTGGTTCAGACAGGGATCTAATTAGGGACTTGTTGATCCTCAAATAAAAAGTTAAGTTACCAATTTTCTAGGGCTTTTTTCAGCTGTTAGGCCGCTCAAGCACTCTTTGACATTTTAACTCCCCTGTTCATTGGGCTACATATGGAAACCTACACTTGTGTCTGCCTGGGAAGACCATTTTTCTCCTGTGGGTATGGCAGCCAACATCGATCTGCGGCGCCCAGGAATAGACACAGCCCTCGCAGGTACCTTTTTACACCATGGTGGAGTGGAGCATGTGGGTCTTGCTCAGAGAAATTAATCAGTGGTCCAGAGGGGGTCGAACCCTGGACCTCATCATCCCGAAGCGCCTGCCCTACCTCTAGGTCACCAAATAGGTGGTTTACAAATCCAGTGTACTAACCACTGCTCAGATATGGAATATACGTCTTCCAGAAATAGCCACTGACTGACCACTGATGTAAAAGTTTGTTTATTATAGTGTCACCCGTATTGAAATGTCCAGTCAATTCTGACTTATGAGACACTTATCTTACATGCTTACAGTACCTTCCTGAATCCCTTCACATAATGCCGGGCCACTGGCAGAGATAACCATTAACTTAACTAGCTGGCAGCTGATCTACCGGTCTCATCGGTTCCAACCCAGCTTCCGCCCATATTCGAACCTTTGACATCCCACTTCCTAGACCGACGCCCTAGCCACTGGGCCACGGTCGCAATGTAAGAGGATGAGAAATGGCAACAGGTTGGCTAACAACATAGTATCCCGTCAATGAACAACAGAACACCAATTAGAAGAACCTTTTTTATATTTCTATGACTAGAATCATCTAAAGTTCTATATACTTATCTATGTTGGTTTATAACATTATATCAAATTGAAATATAACAATATTTAAATATAACATGTTTCAGTTAAATAACAGGTGATAAAAATATAATGAAATTTTAATAAGGTGCTTAATTAAATATTAATTAAAGTAACAATTAGCTAATATTTACCGGGGTGTAATTGTTAAACAAACAATTTTGATTGTTGGTTGACTAAGGAAAAGCAAACACCTAAATTTAGGTCTTTGGGAAAAGTGTTAAGGCATTGCGCTCAAATGTCATACCAAGGGATCCAATTGATTTTAAAAATATCAGAACAGTCAAATATTCAGAAATTTGTTGTCATAGGGTAAACATTTCGATGGCTTAGAATTAGAAGGTCGTAAGTGCCTTTTAAGATTCATACATATTTAGAATAAGCATCATAAGGCGCTTCTTATGAGCCCATTTTCATAAAAATCTGAACTTGTCATGTTGACCAAATTGAAGTTATAAAAGTTTGTTTTACCATAAGTAAAAAGAGTAAATGTCAGACAGTTTTTCCGTGTTTTCTCAAAATATTGATTTGGTAGTTACGACCTTCTAATTCTAAGCCATCGATTTGTACATTTTGACATACTAATTACAGAATTAATGCTTAAAGGGAGGTAACTCTAAATTAATAAAATATTTCAAATTAATAAATCACTGAAAAAATAGAATTAAAATATCTGTAACAGTTGCGAATAAATAAACAAAATGCACACATCTAAAATTATTATATTCAACTATTTTTTTTTTAAATAAAAAAGCAAAATACACAAATGTAAGTCTACGAAGCAATAATATCTAAAAATATCAAAGATCACTATAAAAGTCATTTGTATAATATATTTTAAACCAGCACTGTGTTCAACGAAGGATTGTGTGATGAAACACATTGTTATGTTTCGTACCTGTAATTCTTTAAACAGTGTGTTAATAATAAACAGGCTTTCCTCATGAGCGAATTTGGCTAACCATAGACAGAGGGTGTGTGCCTAAATTGGTGCATCGTAATAAAATGGTTGACAGAGGTAAACAATAGTGTGTAAAAAGTATAACCTGTACATTTGTACATATTTCAAACTGAAAACGAAAGCAAACAAGGTTTGACACATTCAAATTGTTTGCGGCACATACAGATTTCAACACATGATTAAAGTAACAAAATCATGTGACTTTAAACGTTATTGTATGTAACTTTCGTTGAACGCAGGACAGGTAACTAAAGCATTAAAGTTACATTGAAAACAAAAATGTTCCTTATCAGAAAACACTACATGTAAAGCAACTGACTGACACGAATTAATGTAAAAATATATCAAACAATTGTAAAACTGAACTTATAGAACACCTCTAAATAAAGAACACAATAATCAAGTGCATTTTGTGGTTTTCCTTAATACCACCTCATTATTAAGACCACTGTTTAAGGGTGTCTTACAATACATGTAAGCTGTATTCTGTAAAAAACATATTTATACGATGTCTAAAAGTTTAAATAAACGGAGTTACCCAAATGGGTCCTCAAACATGAAAAATGCAAAAATTGGTTTCAATGCCCATTTCATTATAAGAACTCAAATCTCGAAAACAATATAGTGTATAACAAATAAATGCAATAAGTTGAACAAAGTACCATTTGTTATAACAATCTAGCACCTAGAACATTGGAATATTTACAATAAAGCTACACTTATAGCCATTTCTTTGGAAATAAATTATATACCGGTAGTAAACTGAAACCCTTACTGCCAACCTCCAAATGACAATTATCTTAATCTAGCAGTTTATAATTTCATTGCGTTGTAAATATGTGGATTTTAAAAAGAAAATGATTATACAAAAATGGTTATTCTTCTTAACAACTGCACTTCAAAATAATTTCTTGGTTTACAGTTATTGTTTCTTGACAAATAACAAGGATAGTACAGTATAGTGTGCCCAGGGGCCTTATTCACAAACGTTATAAGTCTAAAACTCAAGACTTAGACTTAAAATTAACAACATTAATAGTCACTGCCATTTCATTACAATTAGATTTGACCATGTGAAATTTTATCTAATTATTTGTGGATACCCACTAAACATGTTTACCAATTTTTATCAAAATCAGTACATTTATAACAAAATTAGAGCAAATAGAAAATTTGGAAGTATAAAGTCTAAGTCTGAATGTTAGACTTATAACGTTGGTGAATAAGGCCCCAGGATAATGTGATGTTTATAAATATTGACCGGTTTAGCCTACTGCAGTAAAATTGATAGATTCGATTCTAAAATAACACTGATAAATCGTGCACACTTCAGTAATTGACCTATGTGGCTCATTCCACAATTTCCCACTTTTCACAATATCATTGGGCACACAATAGAATTGTTTCATTTAACACTTATGAATGATACAAAGGAATTATCAATATTTACCCTGAAGCAAAGACATAGTTTTATATAAAATATAGAAAATAAAATCAAACAACAGTAATCAACTCTACCCTGAAATGCAGAAATATATATATAGAGACCCTAAAAGGACAATATTTCTTTTTCATTTTTGTTTGATAAACTAAATATTGCATTCAATGAACAATACATAAAAAGATTACAAGATTCAAGAAAATATATAATATAGGTACAGTAAGACCACGTCATCTCGAGGACTAATCAGGACAAGCGAAATGCTCGAAATAAACCGTGAGCTTGACATATCGTAGCGATTAGTATACGTTATATAGAGCAAATTCTCCAGACTTTCGCTCGAAATCAGCTTGGTGCTCGTTATATCGATGCTAGTCTTAACAAAGTTTTACTGTATACAAAACATTTACCTAATCTGGAATATATATATATACAGTTTCTATAGCAAACACACTTGGTAAATATTATTGCAAAATTTTATATAAATATTTGTAATCATGTTAACTATGAACAATAAAAACATATAGTAGATTGCAACTAGAAAAAAGAATGGACATAAAAAAGAACTACATATAAATGTAACATATAATTAGTGACAATGACAAGGCAAATTTAACATCACTGTGGTCAATTGAATAATGTCAATATTAAATGAAATAGGGTATGATTTTTCAGGCCACAGAAATTTGTGAAAAATAAATGCATATTGATCATGTAAAAAACTTAATCTTGCTATAATAAATCAGTTGAATCAGTTAAATTCCCAAAATGTGTTCTTCAACCAAATAAAATTTGACACTATTATGTACCAATACAGACAATTTATCAAAGGGACAAAAAATTGCAACTCGACATGTTTGTATGAATTCTGCAATACAAAAAACATCATTTCGTGGATGACATCAACCATAAAATTAAATCCCCAACGAATAATAAGACTTAGTGGATAATGTATGCTTGAAATTATGTCCCCACATTTTTTTTATAAAACCACAAAAATTTGTCCCATTGAAATTAAATGATTTTACAATATCATTAAGCAGCTCTAGCACTACTTTAGCTCAGCTTACAGAATAAAAATATAGTAAAGCAATAATTTACTTAACTAGTGATAATGTTGCACATCTTGAATAATTTATCAGTAAAAACAAACTTAACAAAAGTAAATTAATAGAATTTATAAAAATTATCATAAATTATTAATTGTCTCATTCAGTTGTCATGGAAACCAATACAAAAACAATACACTAACGAAACCAATCTTTTGAGCTTGTTTAAATATGTATTGACAATAATCGAGTAAATCAGAATTTGTATTTTGATGTACAGGGCTTTTTATGTTCATTTTGGGAAGGGGCCTTCACCTCTAAAGTTTGTTATTCCCTGTTTTGGGAAACAAAAAAGTAGGTAAAACTTGGGATTTTTTGGGGAAACTTCATGATTTTATTTAATTAACGTTGAACTTTTGATACTTTCATGGAAAGTATTACATGAAACATGCATCATGAGTATTATATAACAATGTACTGTACAGTGGACAGGCTTTATGGTAGATTTACATCCAAAACCTTGGGGCTGGGGTGGTAGTCAAAAAGCATCTTAAGTGAAAACTTAAAATTTCCTCAAATCTCACAATTTCCTTAAGTGTTTCAGTCAAACAGAAAACATAATGTTATCAACGTTTTACATTGTTTTGAAGCGTTATGTAAAGTGCTACAATAATAACCAAGAAACTATGAGATATTTTTGGTTTCTTGCAAAATATGCGCAATTCAATTTTTCAACTTAAGTAAAAATATTTAAGTTTTCCCTTAAGATGCTTTGTGAATACTGGCCAAAGAATATGTGTCATGGTAGAGTGGATGTAACGAAGGTCGTTATTTAGCGAAGATCTTCCTCATCAGAATCCAGGTTCAAGCCTCTCTTTCCTCTGTGACCTTGAAGAACTCGTGCATTCTCAAATGTTTCTGACTCGTAACTGTACGTTCCGTGAGAAGAGTAAGTATTGTATGACGCCTCGCTTCCAGAATAACGTCTGCGTCTGAGGTCCCTAGCAACTGGCCTGAAAATCAAAAATGTATATGCAATGTAATCAAATAAATTCAGGGCACGTAATGTGTTTAGTGTAAAATTAGTAAAGCAAATGGATAGATCTTTTACTACTGAATGGCTTTAAATTTTTTTTTTTTTTTAAAAACTTAAAATACATGATAAAATAGTTGATATTTACAAAATCTTGCAGATTATCAGCCATGGGGAAATTGACAGGTCAAGAGTTACTCCCCTTTCTTTTGGAGCAAGTCCATAAACATGTAGCCCTGTGTTACAAATTTTAATTGAATAAACTTCCGGCTTAGTGACGTCACAAGCTATGTCTGTGCCATTTTCATAATAATTTTGAAACTTGAAGCTTTTTTTTAGGAAATTATTTGAGTTTAAGGACATTTGGGTTGAAAACCTACGGTAAAAGCATAACTTATTTGCTGGAAGACATAACATTTTAGTAAAATAACACTCATTATGCACAATTTACATCTGTACTGACCCGTGAATTATAATATTTTCTGCTTACAAAACATACACCCAGAGTTGAATGAAGAGAAGAAATCAGTTGTTAAATTACGCTTATAAAATCTCAGAAGATTTAAAATACACCAATATTTCAACCATGCATATAGCTTGGCGAGTTTGCCACAAACCTGACCTTTATGCCCGAATATATTACAAGGTAATTGCTTTAAATATATCAATTTCGGCAAGCAAATCGTGCAATATCAGTATTTCAAATTTGTGTTTGTATTACATCTTGAGCGTCTTCGTAATACTCCCGGACTATGAAAACCTACAACCGAGGTTTAAACACCGACAAGATATCGACTGTTAAATTATGCTTATCAAAGGGTCAGGTTTGTGTCAAATTATCCAAGCTACACAAGCTTTTCACCACTTTCACTTACTTTCTGTGCCTTTTTACCGAGGATGTTTGTCTTGAGTCTGTATAGTGTGTGGGACCAGTCGGAGGTCTTCTAGCGGAGTCGGGACGTAAATCTCGTAGGCTTGAACCCCGTGACAGAGACTGATGATAGACAGAAGTTTCATCATCTGTTCGGTCAACATATACATACTCATTCTTCTTTCTGAAGCTGTCAACAAAATACACAATATGTTTACAGGTTTTTGTTATAGCTTGACCAGATTAAACTGAGACTCTGTAAAATCTGTATGTTCATCTGGCTATATTCAGCTTTATTAGATTCGTATGTTTATCTACTATGTACCGTTATCTTCGTATAAGGCCATTTATAATTGTAAGTATATGTTTTATATCTTCGAAATTTTCCAGACTTGAACGAAATATGAAGGAGCCTCAGTTTAATGTGGTGGGACAATATATATATATAACAAAAACCCCTGCCTATGTTTATATAATAGACAATATTGTACATGTATACTACTGATGATTCAACATGTAATTAAAATGAGGGAGCTATTAATTTCGAAAGAATAGCGAGGATTACAATTAACTCAGTTACACCCAGTTAAACCTAGATAAACATAGTTTTACCTGATGGACAAGCTTATGTTTATAACTGTTCTCATTTAACTTTGAACAGACTGTAGTGTAATAGTGTATTGGTTTCTGCAGTTAAAATCAGCATAATTAAATCTGTGAATTTATAAGAATGACAGTAGCGCATGCACAATGACTATCAACTGATTGGTCTGGATAAGGCTCTGCCATACCTAAGACTAACTATAATGGTACAAATTATTCCATTGCTTGATGCTTAAGCATAAACATACACTTGAATACCATCAGAAATGAGGTGACAAGAGTGCTGATTGATGTTAAAACTTTATTACTTTCAACACACAACTGATATAAAACACAATTTTAAACAATGGCTTTTTTAAAAACAAGAGGGCCCGAAAGGCCCTAGGTCGCTCACCTGTTGCACATTGGTCTAGGTATCAGTATAACCTACATTCTGACCATATTTCATGACGATTGGATCAAAATGGTGACCCCTGGAGTGAACAAAATGTTTTCTAAGATTTGACCTAGTGACCTAGTTTTTATCCAACATGACCCAGTTTCAAACTAGGTCTAGATTTCATAAAGAACAACATTCTGCCCAAGTTTCATGAAGATTGGATCAAAATGGTGACCTCTGGAGTGAACACTAGGTTTTTCTAAGATTTGGCCTAGTGACCTAGTTTTTGACGGATGGACGACGGACAGAGAGTGATCACAAAAGCTCACCTTGTCACTATGTGCCAGGTGAGCTAATAATGCCGAGCACAACCTTTATTTGCTTTATTTCTACTGAATTATGGCAGGTATTATGACTTTATGAGGCATACATATATGTGCCTTCAAACGCGGTGAACTGGGTCGTTAGATTAGACGGCAAGCACACTAACCACTGAGCTAAGGAGACACATGGCTTTAATAGATATACTCCGGAATTCAATGCAATCCGGTTTTTCCACACTAATCCCGCGGTACAAACAACTTTTACCGTTATCCATATTTTCGTTCGATAAATATTCATGTATGAACCATTGAAATGAGCGATACTTATTTAAATCACAATAGCATTAGCAAAGGATTAAGGTCAACATTATTTGTACCGCATGCAAATTTGCGGAAAACCCACAATATTGTACATTCCGGATTGTATCTATTGTAAGTCAGTTAATAATGCAATAAAACACCTGTTTACCTGTGGTTTAAAGTTTCAGTAAATATTGGTACGCTGACAAAGAAATCTGCTTTCATAGGTTGAGCTGTCCTGGATATGTGTTGTTGAGGTTGTTTAGGTGTGGAGGCTAGAACCTCACCTCTTGATATCTCTTCCCGCGGCGTCTCAGGAAGTGGTCGCCCTTGGTTACGGTCATAATTTCTGTTTTTTCTCCACTGATCCATGGGCATGGGAGCATTTGCACGTCGAATGTTAGTCTCACCATATCTAGAAACAACAAGTAATAAGGAATTGCAAGCAAGATAGAAGTCCCATACCTGGTTTCCAGGTTGTCAATGTTTCGGTTGCCATGGTAACCACAAATTTATCTAAATAAAGAAGTAATTAGATGTGCATAATCTCCTTATTGGTTCCTATCCACATACCAAGGTTCATAAACCTAGCTTGAAAACTGTTTGAGTTGAGGCAGGATCCATATTTTCTTGAAAGACAGACAGAAAACTTCTCTGGTTGAAAACTGGTAGTGGTAAAACATAGGGGCCTAATAAGGCATTGGTTATAATGTAAATGTATACGTAAACATCTTGGGTTGCAATAATTTTGTGAGAGGGTTCCTTATCTTATACAAATGAATATATGTATACATTAAAAGTAAATATTTTTCACCTTTCTACATTTTTATAACGGACAGTCTCCTCTGGTTGAACAACTTGAGGCTCACTTCGTGGAAAGCACGGCACTGTAAGAACAATAGTGAACACACATGTGTATAGATCTATTAAGGTCAACTGAAATAACATAAATCAAAGACATACTTTGTTATTAATTTTGCATCAACTTTAACTTAAAAGTAAAGCTGTAAAGTTATGATAATTTGGGGTTTCCAAACCAGATTGTTCGATGATCTATGAATTCTAGGGTTGAGACAGTTGTGTGATACAAGGAATCGGAGCGCAATACCGAAGCTCTTTCCAAAGAGTCTCCTCAATTCTTCACTGTACTTGGGTGAATAGCAGCTGCTGGTCTGTTCAGGTTCAAAATAACTTCCCATGTTTTGACTGGACTAGAACCGGTCGATTACTTTACTGATAATGTGGGGAGTAGTGGACTAAAGGTAGGGTGCACTCTTTGGGATCAAGAGGTCCCGGGCTTAAAAATCTGGACCACCTTAATCTCTTTGAGCAAGGATAACCGGCAGTGTAAGGGAAGCTGGAAATGGGATGTAAAAACAAGGCCATTTCCCGGCTATCCACCGCCCATCCCCGGGGCTGGGGGCTGTGGATGCAACTGACTGGTACATTATGTCACATGTGCACTGTGCTGGTATACTCTGAGTACATTATAATATCATCAATGATTCGTCATAAACTAGGATGACATTTGTAGAACAGGACCAAACATAACAAAATTTAATAATTTTAACAAGCTTTTTCATAGTTCATCATACGATGCATACATCAAGAAAAAGAACAAATAACACAAAATGTACATAGACTTACTTGTGACTTGGATATTATTTCATGCACAGGCGTGTTGCTAGGAGAAAAATGTAAACAAAACGTCTGGGCGAACTTGATCAATATTTGACTCTTTGAAATTGCTTTAAAATAAAATATTTGAGGCATTAAATTCACAAGAACATAATACAATTGTACTTGAACAGCATTTCCTAATATTGTTGGAACATAATTGTCTCCTTTTGACGCCTAAATTCAGCGTAATTGGATTTTAATTGATCTATGTCAACAAGGTGCTTTCATTGTGGTTTTGTATAAAATCTGGTACTATACCGTAAATCCGGAATATTCGGACCCTTGGTATAACGCAGACGCATATTGCAGACCAGTTAAATATAGAGGGAAAACGCAGACAAGTTAAACAAAGAAGGATGTTCACATAACGCAGACAAGTTGAACAAAGAGTAATCATTGGAGTATGAAGGATTATAGGGGTATACTTAGAAAGGTGCTAAAGGGGGTATTGTTGATTGATAATGACCAGGGTAATTTAGTGTTGGCTGATGTTAAATGTTTTTTAACAAATAAATGAGAACATGTAATTGTCTGATAACTAAAATTAAACTTTGTATATGTACTGTATTATTATTATGTATAATATTATATGAAAAAAAATCATATTGTATTATAGAATTGAAATTAATGTTAAATAAATCCATTAGAATAACATTATGTGTTGAATTTATATAAAAATGCGCTAATATCTAAAAAAATATTGGTAGTTATGTATACAAAAAACGTTAACATATTTAAGGTAAGTATCTGCATACTGGCCTTTTGTAGTGTATGTTTTGATGTTAATATAGCAGTGTCTGCATTTTTACTCTATATCTATAGTGTCAGCATTTTTTACTCCATTTGTATAGTGTCTGCATTTTCACTCTATATTTATAGTTCTCTGCATTTTCGCTCTTTTTTTTGTACAATTTGTAAATTTTCACTCTATTTGTATAGTGTCTGCATTTTCACAATATATCTAGTGTCTATGCAATTTAACTCTATTTGTATAATGTCTGCATTTTCATAAAATTATGAAAACGGAAAATGCAGACGGGTATTCATATTGAATGTTAAGAATTAGTTACTATTATAACAATGTAAGGTATAAACTCAATGAGTGTGAAACAATTAATTATTAAATTCACAAAGAATTGTAATTAAAGTTTGGTGAAAATGATTTTGGTTGGTTTCTAATTAGCGCCACATTACACTAAACTAGAAAACAGAGAAATTGACATCGTGCTTGTTCCACAAATGTGGTCTTTCGTAGTTAAGGGGTCAAGGGAAACCAAACATTCAGTAACTATCTATCCAAATAGTATTGTAATGTGATGGATATTGCTTTATAGAATTGTTACTGTTATTTATGTTGCATAATTTGTCATCTTTTGCTAACTCAATATTAATTAACTTATTATCGACTTGCATGAGTATAATAATAAATAATGTGTACACTTTATTTTATTTTACTATACAGTACACCTGTCTTCATTCAATTCATTCTTCACCCTCCAGTGATCACTCTATATGTTTGTTGTCTGCGTTTTCCCTCTATATGTATATGGTCTGCATTAATTTATACATTCACACTCCAGTGATCACTCTTTGTGTATGTTGTCTGCGTTTCTTCTATATGTATGTGGTCTGCATTGTTCGAGTAAAATTACATACACTCTAGATTTATTGTGAAAATGCAGACATTATACAAATATAGTAAAATTGCATAGACTCTAGATTTATTGTGAAAATGCAGACATTATACAAATACAGTGAAAATGCAGACACTATATAAATAGAGTGAAAATTCACAATATAAAAACTAGTGAAACTGCAGACACTATACAAATAGAGTGAAAATGCAGAAACTATAAATATAGAGTGAAAATGCACTAATTAAACAACAAATAGTGAAAATGCACTAATTAAACAACAAATAGTGGAAATGCAGTCAATATAGATATAGAGTGAAAATACAGACACTATACAAATATAAATGCAATAACTCTATTATGATTAAACCATGCACTACAAATTGCTCAGAATTCAGATACTTTATATGAAATAAAAATATATACATGAAGTACATGTATCTTTTTAAAATATAGCTATAGCAACTTTTTGTAACAATCAAATATAGATATATATAATTTTTAATATAAATATATTTAAAAAAAAAAAAAAAAAAATCAATATATTTATACTTTAATTCTGATTTCTAATTTATATATTAATCCCAAAATTATGTGGAACATACTACACTTAATTACCCTGGTCATTATCAATCAACAATACCCCCTTTAGCACCTTCCAAAGTATACCCCTATTATCCTTCACACTCCAATGATTACTCTTTGTTCAACTTGTCTGCGTTATGTGAAAATCCTTCTTTGTTCAACTTGTCTGCGTTTTCCCTCTATATTTAACTGGTCTGCAATATGCGTCTGCGTTATACCAAGGCTCGAATATTCGGGACAACGCACAGGGACTTGACACTTTGGCCATTTAAAATCAATAGTGTTCTTTGCTTATTACCTTTACTTGGTTCCACTTTTTCTTACATAATTTATCGTTAACAAATATCCTTTTTACTATGGTGTCGGTGCTCATTAGAACCGTTGAATTTGTATTAATTTATGGGCCTACTCAAAGACATTTGGTCCAGGAACTATATGCACGGAAAAAGCTGAGTGTGCTAGGCTGATTACTGGTTTATAAAGCACATGTTTAAGCTCACCCATTGCCCACTTTCATAGGTTGGATATGCACACAATGCCTTCACCAGATCCACCAATGCCGCCTGCCCCTTGTCCGTGTTTGTACTTGCCAATACAAATGTTCTTTCAATAATTGTCTTTCATCTTATTTACTTCTTCCTGGTTTGTCTTAGTCGTCCGCATCTCCGATGTTTAGCAGGGATTAATCTTATTGCAACACTGGTGACGAGTGTTTCTTCAATGCGCAGTCAGGAATCTGTATAAGTTCGTGGCGAAGTACATGCCCAATATATCATTATATATTTGGTATCTATGAAACATCTTCTTCTTCTTCCTTCTTCTTCTTCTTCTTCTTCTTCTTCTTCTTCTCCCCCTTCTTCTTCCTTCTTCTTCTACTTCTTCTTCTTCTTCTTCTTCTTCTTCTTCTTCTTCCATGTAATTTGCAGGGCCACTCTGAGGACATTTTCGTAAATGTTAGAGACATATCTCGAGGTGAGATACAAGGAATCCGGGTGCGACACCCTAGCTCGTTCCGAATAGATTCCTTGGTTCTTTAACGTGCCCGGTGTGAAGCACCGATACACGCGAGACTACACTGGGTTACCAACCAGGAACATCTCTAGTTCTTGTCAGGCTGTTAGGATATATGTTTGTTAATTTGTAAAATGTGTCTTTGAATGTGACTTTATATAGTTGTAATATTTTTCAATGATACTGTTTCCCTGTGTCGGTTTATCCCGGTCTCTTATTAATTGTCACACCCTTGTGACTTCTGTTTCATCGTTGTTTATGTTTGCAAGTCACGGAATGCATCGACTTCGGGTTTATTTGAAATATTCTTTGTTTTGTTGTCATTGACGATAAGTCCAGAATTTTGCCCACGTGCCTCTATGTCTTCTGGTTGTGTCTGAATATCTCGATGTAGTTGGGCTAGTAATGCTTTATGTTATCTACGAAGTCCTATTTTCAAAGCTTATTAGTAGCAAACTTTAACGTACAAATGTAGTTTACTTTTGTTAAACAATAATCGTGTCACTCATAATCATAATGGAGAATAAGTAAAGTTTTCTGAGAAGTTATCGCAGCTTTTGACACAATACACGACGTCGTGTTCTTTGATAATATCTAAATAAATAATGAAATTAATTTTCTTCTTTAGCTGATACACTTAAGTACATTTCATTATTTCAAGAAAGTTTGTTTCGAAGGTTACACCACATGGACCCGATTTGAACACTGAACATCAACATATAGCCCCAAACTGTGGGCCAAACTTTCTCATTTAGGAGTATCTCTGTTATTTTGACCGACCTCATCGACTCACATGTTAAGAATAATATGTTAAATCACTGAAAACTGGAATTAAAGAGTATAAATTGCACAAAATTTAATCTAAATTTATTAATATTCCACTTTTTTTATTCCATTAACAAAATAATCGCAACATTTCAGGAACAATAGAACTCAACGAAGCGAAGTTTGGCACATTGATTACATGGCTTGCATCAGTTGCATAAGAAGTGAAAGCTGATTGAGTACTCGCCAGACCAACATTCACAATGATGACGTCATGTCCATCCCCTGATATCGACCCGCCATGCACCAGCTGCCTCCTGATCTCGGACACAGATCTCCCCACGAAATGACCGTGAGTGTCCGTGTGGCCAGAATGCGCAGTGATTACAACAACGACATTCCCATACGATCTTCGATCACCGTCATGGATCGAGTTCAGCTTATTGGTGATAAACCTTTCGACGTCATGATTGTCAACGTTATTGGTCCGGTGATGGAAATGTACATTGCTCGTTATTCCGTGAAGAAGGTCTGGTTTGTTATGGTACCTACCCATTTCAACCTTGGTGTCGACACCGATATCAAACAATGCAATCCCTACTTGGTTGTCATGACTCCCTATATCAATCATGTTTACGATTTCCAGTAGAAAGTTTGTTACATAGTGTGGTTCGGTGACGTCGAGTGAATCTTCAATTAGAAACTCAATATCTTTGGCGCAACCTGCAATGAGAGATAGAACAGTGTAAGATAATATAACATGCTGTGATCACAGGTAACTGTATCATTGATAAGGTACTTAATGCTTTTTTTTGCTCAATTTACATGTTTTCCCTTTTTGAACAGGGTTTCCCTGTTCAAAGCAAGCGTACAAAATTTAACCGTCAATATTGAGATGCTAAAAATAGATTAGAGTGGTCATTCACTCGGATGACTTCGGGCTTTATCGACGTGAAAGTACTAACCAATGCATTTATCGAGTAAAACGGAAGTCTCTCGTTTGTGTTATCAATGATGAAACTACCTGTGGTTGCAGTGTTGATCGTAATAAACCGTTTTAAAATACAACCACCGAAGATCACATTAGACCGTAGACAAGCCACTTGAAAGTAGTAAATTGTACATCGGACCGTTTACGAATTGCCGGCTGTACATAGATATTTGGTAATGATAAGTTTTATTAGATACATGTATTCCTGGTACATGTATATCATTTTCTAATATTTGTTTTCATTTAAAAAATCTCGTTGTACATGTATTATAACGGGATATTATATTCACCTAGCGTTGCACTAACCATATCTTAAGGCCTTCAGCTTGTAAACCCGGTTGACACTGTGATAGTACGTTTAGTTCTGGCTTCCAAAACTTTAGAAACCGCCTTTTAAATATTGTTATGCTTTTTGCGTTTTTTACAGTGTAAACCGGGTACGCTGAAGACATTACAAATTGCATTGAGGTTCTAAATGTACCTTTATATGCGGCCGTTGTTGTTGGAGCAACTGTTGTAGTAGTAGTAGTAGTAGTAGTAGTTGTTGTTGTTGTTGAGGTTGTAGTCGGTGTCGGGGTGGTTGTTTGAGTGGCTGGGTAATTGCACAAGTCGTTAGTGCAACAATGTGTACTGACATCACGTGACGTTAGACCGCGACGTCCCATCGCTGTCATAGTAACACCATCACACATCTGATAATATATACATCATCTTGTATCTATACAAATCAATCATCATTGCACTTCATTTTAGTACATTTTCGAGAGAAAAAACTTAAACCCTAGATCTAGTCAATTAAACACGGGCATTACAATTAGAGCGCAGTGTTCTTGTTGAGTAAGGCGTTATGAGTAACGCCATATTTAGTATTCCCGTTTTTAGAATGTATTCTCACTATTAAACAAACCAATTTAAAGAATACAATCTCTCGAGTATGAAGAATATTCTACAAACCTTGTGAGGGGATCAGATATGAACAATATAATTATAACATGTTACAAACTAGTACCCTGTTACTTACATCGACACTGGCACAATTCATTTTATATTCATGATGACCATCCCTTGTAGACGTCACTTCTCGTATCATACATTGCTGTAAGATAAGGTAAACATGACATTAAAAGACGTCACTTCTCGTATCATACATTGCTGGAGGTAGGGTGAACATGTCATTAAAAGACGTCACTTCTCGTATAATACATTGCTGGAGGTAGGGTGAACATGTCATTAAAAGACGTCACTTCTCGTATAATACATTGTTGAAAGGTAGGGTGAACATGACATTAAAAGACGTCACTTCTCGTATCATACATTGCTGTAAGGTAGGGTAAACATGACATTAAAAGACGTCACTTCTCGTATCATACATTGCTGTAAGGTAGGGTAAACATGACATTAAAAGACGTCACTTCTCGTATCATACATTGCTGTAAGATAGGGTAAACATGACATTAAAAGACGTCACTTCTCGTATCATACATTGCTGTAAGATAGGGTAAACATGACATTAAAAGACGTCACTTTTCGTATCATACATTGCTGTAAGGTAGGGTAAACATGACATTAAAAGACGTCACTTCTCGTATCATACATTGCTGTAAGGTAGGGTAAATATGGCATTAAAAGACGTCACTTCTCGTATCATACATTGCTGTAAGGTAGGGTAAACTTGACATTAAATTATGGTATAACACCATGATATACAGTTTTCATAATTGAGCTATTCCAACTTCTGATATCCGTTTCAAAGGACTTTCTTGGCGTCCAGTGTTTTACGAATTTTGATCAAGATACACAAATCGCTGGCTTAGAATGAGAAGGTCGTAACTAAGTGCTACTTACGTCCTTATAAGACTGATACATATTTGAAATCTGCATTATAAGGAGCTTCTTGTGAGCATATTTTCATGAAAATCGGAACTTGTCATGTTGACCAAAATGAAGTTGTAAAGGCTTGTTTTTCCATAAGTAAAGAGTAAATTTCAGACATATTTTTCTTGTTTCTTTAATTGATTTTGTAGTTACGACCTTCTCATTCTAAGCCAGCGAAATATGCTACATGACTTACTTCTCCTGATGCACATGCGCGTGTTGCTTGACAATCAGTATAATTACTAACCGATGTATCACAATGATAGCATACAACCGCTAAAATAGATAGACGACAATTTGGTGCTTATAAGATAACGTATGAATGTCCTACAAAAATATATAAATACTTACGCATGAGCAACATTTAAAGTCCGCGAAATATAAATAAAAAATTTTGTATAAATACATGTAATTACTTCGTGGTGTTTTGTCAATCTAATGAAAACCGTCGACCAATGAATCAACGTGATGTGCGCTATACAAATTTAGCTTCTAAATGTATAAAGCTGTATTAAATCATTTACTGTATAATGCTATTCCCATTTGACTGACTTAATTGACGTAAGCCTTTGTTACTTAAGACTTCTCCATGTCCAGCGCACTCTATTCCTTGCACCTGTATTGGCACACAAGTGTCTCCATAGCTCAGTGGTTAGTGTGATTGCCGTCTAATCTGGCGAGCCGGGACTAATCCCGGTGGAGGCAAACATATGCCTGCCATATTCAGCAGAAAGTTGACTGGCAAATAAAGGCTAGGCTCGGCATCGGTATGTTCTGGTTACAGACCAAAATATATACATGTACTTACGGCATTGTTTACAAAACCTTGGGCATGTAGTTGATGAGATTGGTTCCTGACATAGAGATGGACGTCTAGCTAACAACAGTTCACAAGCCTGGGTATCAATATCCTCACATTGTCCGGAACATTCACTGATCGTAACGATCACTAGAAATAAACTACCACAATATACTACGTGATCATATTAGAGATGTGCACACCTAGGCGGGTGTGAAGTTCTATATCTTTTAACTGTAAAGGTATGTTCATATTATGATCAACCAGTACTCATTTAGTATGCATTTGATAGTTTAAAATAACGTTTAAATGATTGCATTTACTATTTTCATTGCGTAACTGTACTGGTGGTATAATAATCCATTGTACTAGTAATCGTCATGAATATTACTAGTATAGCTTTGCCACATTGACACGAGCCTGACCTATTGATTATCATAATTTAACAGTCGATATATTGTCTACGTTTACAACACCGAGTGTTTGTTTTCATAATCGGGGAGTATCACGAAGACGCTCGAGATGTAATACAAACACAAATCTTAAATGCCGATATTGCACGATTTGCTTGCGGAAATTGATATATTCAAAGCAAGAACCTTGTAATATATTCTTGCATAAAGGTCAGGGTCAGGTCAAAATAGCCAAGCTATACAATGGATTAATATACCATCAGTTAAATCTGCTTTATATTATACCCAAATTCATTTGAGACAATCCCTCGGGTTTTAACGCTTAAAATGTACAGATGCCCTTTAGGGTTTAGGTATGCACATGTCTATTGTAACATTGTACAAACACAAGTTTTAGATTACTTGTGTATGCTGGTGATATAGCAATAATAACAAGACTGGCACGTGCTAGATCTGGGTTGGGGTTGTATTCACATGTTGCATTCTTGTGTTTGATTCTCGGGTTAGGAAGGTTATGTGCGATCGTGATATTGTCTATGGTAGATGTCCTTTTCCTGTTACTTTCGATATGGTGGGATAAATTGTGAGTAATTGCGGAAGAGCAAATGAGCACAGGTGTCCGTTGCCTAACACCAAGCGCTACCGAGCGTTTTCATTCAGTTACCTCCCGTTCAATTAAATATTGTTCTAATGCATGTATTACCTCACATGGAAAGCGCTACGTAGCACCTTTCTTAGGCAACGGAAATCTGGTTGATCAGTAAAAAATTGATACCAGAGAATGTGAGTATGTCACTTTTCGCCGCGATTAACTATTGTGTACATAGTTCTATGTAGCTCAGTGGTTAGTGCGCTTGTCGTCTAATCTGGCGACTCGGGTTCAAATCAGGGTGGAGGCACACATACATGTATATAAACGTATGCATGTCATGTTTCAGTAGAAAAAATCAAATAAAGGCTATACTCGGCATTAACTAAGATGTTTGAACATGGCGTAAATGTGGAAGAAAACTGAAAAAGTTTTCCCTTATTTTTAATATGATAATTTTTACATACCGGCTAAAAGAATTCCTATACGATTTTGTTGAGCATAAACCATGGCCAATGTTTATAGATGTACGGTATTTACTATTTATTAACAATGAGAGTTATAAATTGTCTAAGATATTTCGACAAGGTCATGGTGATAAGAAACACGTGAGACATAAATAGCTATATCCTAAATTAGGCCATACCAAATCATTTCTTCGTTTAGCTTCCGATGTGCGATATGTTTGGACACCTTGGTAAAGAAAAAAACCAACAGAATCTGTAATCTCTTATATCTTCAAAACCCATTGAGATATGGCTTTCATACTTAACATACTTGTTCACTGTTATGTCCCGAACACATACACAACAGTAGGTTTCACACAAACAAGTTGCGGAATGTTTATTTTTTTACCAACTTCAGGTGTAAATGCAGTAGGTCGTTTTTTATTATTTATTCTCATTTCACTTAGAAAAAACAACAACAGTTTTAAACACATTAGAACAAAAATGTGCAATGCACTTATCCACTTTATGCGACTAAAATGTACATATACGGGATTTCTTGATGGTGTCCCTACTAAGCCTGTCGTACACTGCTGTTTCGGCTGAATGTTATCAGATAAATTGGTAAATTGGTAACTTATAAGCTTAGTTTAGCGAGTACGTATAATCTTATACATAACATGTGTAGTATAAGGTTATACTACATGGGTGTGTTTTCCAATAAAAACGATGCGTTATTTTTGCGTTTTTAGTATCATATGATATAAGGCATCTATCACTCGTTGTCAGTTGATATATTTATATAAAACTTGTTCAGGAAACATTATTAAGCTCACCAGAGTTTCGCTCAATAAAATTGTCAAAAACTCGTTTAATATAAATTTATATCAATTGGCAACTCGTGATAGCTCCTCTATGTCTTTATGGCCCCATGTTCGCGAGTTAAGCTGGCAATTATTAGTTTAATTACATCCATTCGTGTTTTATAAAAACGGCTACCAATTGTCGAGGGTTTTTTTCAGCTGTTCAGCCGTTTAACCACCCTGTCTCCCTGTGGAGACTATTTCTCTCCTGGGGCCTTATTCTTAGACTTAAAATTCCATTATTCATAATCTCTGCTATTTCTTTGTAATTAGATTTAAACAAATCAAATTTTATCGGACTATTTATTGTTATCCACTGAACATGTATACCAATTTATACAAAATTCGGTACATTTATAACAAACTGAGAGCGAATAGAACATTTGACAATGTTAAGTCTAAGTCTATATTTTAGACTTACAACGTTGGTGAATAAGGCCCCTGTAGGTGTGACAGCCAACGTCCATCTGCGGTGTCCAGGAGTAGACACTGCTCTCAAAGGTACCAATTTAAATCTTCGTTTGAGTGGAATGCGGGAAATTCTTGCTCAGGCTAAAATTAAACAGTGGCCCAGACATTGATTGAACCCGGGAGCTCTCGATCCCGAAGTGCGCGTCCTATCCCTAGGCCACCGCACCCCACTTGTCATAAATCGGTGGCTTAGAATTAGAAGGTCGATATTTTGAGAAAACACGGAAAAACTGTCTGACATTTAGTCTTTACTTATGGTAAAACAAAACTTTTACAACTTCATTTTGGTCAACATGACAAGTTCAGATTTTTATGAAAATGGGCTCATAAGAAGCACCTTGTGATGTTTATTCTAAATTTGTATAATCTTAAAAGGTCTTAAGTGTCACTTACGACCTTCTAATTATAAGCCATCGAAATGTACCACTGGCCTTTGGTAAGTCACAAGCTGATAGTATAAATGTACCATCCTAGACTCAGGCCGTTTGGTAATAATGTCGTTCGACAGCACCCCCATATAGCCCCCCATGTAGCGTAATACAGCCACACTAAACCAATAAAAACAACATAAATATTTTTCATAAAAATATTATAATATATTTTCTTATAAAACAATGATAATTCAACAGTGTAACTGTTACATATTTGTCATACTTTTCAACACACGACGAACAAACTAAATACATATACACAACAGCAACGATTTGTAGTTTATACAAAATGTCCAGAATAGAAGAAAAACAAAGAATAGAAGAACATTTTAATCTTCATCCTACTTGCAATGCACACCAAATGTGCGTGAACCATTGTAAACACTGGCTAGGTACGCAAACTATGCGTGAACCATTGTAAACACTGGCTAGGTACGCAAACTATGCATGAACCATTGTAAACACTGGCTAGGTACGCAAAATGTGCGTGAACCATTGTAAACACTGGCTAGGTACGCAAAATGTGCGTGAACCATTGTAAACACTTGCAAGACACACAAAATGTGCGTGAACCATTGTAAACACTTGCAAGACACACAAAATGTGCGTGAACCATTGTAAACACTTGCAAGACACACAAAATGTGCGTGAACCATTGTAAACACTGGCTAGGCACGCAAAATATGCGTGAACCATTGTAATGCGTGAACCATTGTAAACACTGGCTAGGTACGCAAAATATGCGTGAACCATTGTAAACACTGGCTAGGTACGCAAAATGTGCGTGAGACATTGTTACTGACGAAACACGCAAAATCTACTGCGAAATTTCGCTACACTGAGTAAAGAATGCTAATAAAGGTATGGCAACAGAATTTAGACTACTGACCAGGGGAAACAGTCAGTAAATGATGCAACCTGTCAAAAATCTACATTGATCCTTAAACATGTACATCTTATGCCAATGTTTCAAGTTTCGTGGTAAATCAAATTCTAAGTTTCTGATTGGAAATTGACCAATGACAATGCAACTTATTTTGAGACTGGTTCCCATGTATGCACGCACATGTTGGTGCCTTACACGGTGGGCTTGAAGTCAGTCTGTGCTGGTTCAATAGGTCGACGAAAATATCTCCAAATCATAAAGGTAACCTTGACAACCAGACAAACGGACACAAGTACCAATAGAATAACGGAGAATACAGAATTTCTATATGCTGTGGTAAGGTCAAAGTTCTTCGCAATGACTCCGGACATGGCAACAGTTAATGTTACATAGGGTGAAAACGTGTATCGCGTGTATTTATCAAGTATGCTTATATCTAAACAGAACCATATAAGGACTTCCGCCGTTAAAATTCCCAGGGCTATGGTACTGGACACGTCTTGTGAGAGAAACGTATCCGTGACGTCACTTCCGTCTTTATACGTCAGAACTATAGCCACGTTGATTAACGTTGCCACGGTAACCCAGGCGGCGTAGAACGCAATACCATTCTGTATTAGTATCCGAATCAGCCAGATATCAACATTTAAATGGTTCTTCTGTAGATAGTCCAAATTGTCATATAATGTCTTAAATGTGAAAAACAAGCATATATACAACGTGACTGGTGTTAGAGCTATCAGTGGTAACGCAATCGCCACCTTCTCACGGTCCCAAGCAAACAGCCAGGCAACATTAGCTATGTTGTTGACTATGTACGATATAAACAACATAGTGGGGAACACTGGCATCAGGTAGAGGTATGTACCGACTTTACGACGACATATTGTTGTTACTGCGTATATAAGCCAGATGGCTTGCCATGTATAGATCACACCCCAGATACTGAATGTCCACCCTGCTGGTGTTATCTCGATGTAGAATGCATCCGATATTGTCCCAGTGTTGTTTTCAAATATACCTACAATGAAATTAATAAACGTGCTGAGAGCCACTTCACAAAAATCATAATATGCTACAGTCTCGTTTATCTTTAGGAGCACACTTTTAACAAAAAATACGTTGACCCTAACAACTGTATATAGTATAAGACATGTACATAGCTCGTGGTGGCCAAGAACATAATCATGTGACATCTTCTGCCCAGCCTATCCATTTCTTGCATACAGGACATACACACCAACTAGTATTCAGCTTATATTGCAGTACACCACTTCGCAGACAATTTAGTAAATTATATATTTATACAACGTTAGATTGGTTACATATTTAAGACACCTCTATCTTTTCATATCACTTTACATTCACAACCCTTCAGAAAACACGGTTAACCATTCACACAGCCACAATATGTAATTCAATGTTTTCATCATTTTCGGACTTTCCATGTTTCTCTTTTCTAGTAAAAATGCAATGTGTTTGAGATAAAAATTGTAACTAAAATTAAGCAATTTTATATCAATTTATATTATTATTAAGATAATGTTAATGATAACTTACCACCTCCACTACTGGCGGCAGCTAGTGCATTAAATGCCGTCACCACAATAAATGCCACCAGGGTGAGTAGAATCACCACTATCTTAAATGGTGAATGGCTCGCCATTGCTCTCTGCAAATAAATTAACATCACATTATACATTTAAAACAAACTTTTAAATTTCCAAATGAACGATATCAAAATCACAAACTTCGTTGCTATGGTGACCAATTTCTCAAAAGAACTTTGATCGAGAAAAACGAATGGAGTTGTTTAAAACAGTAGTAGCCTTTCTATGAATACAAACACGATTTTGAAATATACATGTATTTTAAGAATTAACAGTTTATGTAAATAATTGATTAAATGGTGGAATTATAAAATACGCTTGACAATGACCATCAAACAATGTTTGTGACGTCATACAAAAACACCGAATAGGGACAAAAATCGCTGTATTACATGACAACTCAAGATATTAACACAATTTATTTTGCATTTTGCTTCATTAACATTATTCTTTAAATCTCAAAATCAGTATTTTTGTCAAAATAGCAGATCTTCCTGGAGATTGGTTCATATTTGCCTATAACACCAAAATAAATAAATCACTCACAGTTAACTTAAATACACTCCCTAAATAGTCCCTTTATTCAACCTCGAAAATAACAACAAAAATAAAATAAATTGACTGATACACACAAGTACGTTGAACCAATAATGTGAGTAAAGTGACATTACCTGTAAAATGGCCCTCTCTCTCTGTCCGACATAGTTTATCTTCCAACACTAACCCCTTATCAGCCTGTATAAATATGTAAACAAACAGACCTGATATAAGTGCTTTAAGATGACCGCAATCCTTCGACCACATACCCAAATTAGGATGAACTATGTCGCTGAATAGGGATGCTTGGTATAAGTGGGGCAAGTTGCATTGAGCGTTGTATTTTACCATCGATTCAAACAGACTCGTGCCAAAGAGTTATTGTACGTCTATTGGTTCTTGGTTTGTTTACCGTATTTCATTAACTAATCTACTTCAAAACGTTGTCTTAGATTTACAGCTTTCTAACATGGCTTCATTCAACACCCCTGATACGTGCAATGAGACATTCCACACGGATATATCAACCATCAGTTATACGTCACGGTCATTGAGAGGTCGTCTAACTAAAGTACTAGTGGCACGTTTCCTGTCGTGTGATATGATATACCAGCATTACGATGATATATAAGTACATACACAATGGCTTATCACGCTAGAATGAGTCAGTTGAAATACTTGGATATATAGAACATTGTATTTTATGTAAGATGTAAAACAACGACCCCGTTTAGTCGTATTCATTGACCATGAGTAGATGAATCAAACTTCCTGTTTTTCTGTTGTCATGTGATCCTTATTTCAAAATGTCATCAAATTAAGACACCTACAAACAGAGCACTTCATGAGCATTATTTTATTCTTTAGTTCATATATACTAATTTATTAAAGATCGATTGTGTTTTTCCAACTTATATTAATCACTCTCGGCATTTCAATCATGATGTTATCCATCACCACGAGGGTATGAGAGAAAAAAGCCAGTTTTCCTTATATGCTGAGCGTCTAGCAAGGGAATTTCTGGTACTGTGTTTATTTCGTCTTTGGTATGACGCGGCCTCGGATCGAACCAGTGACCCCGCACTCGAAGCGAACGCTCAACCACTAGGCTATCTATTCATTACCAGGATTCTGACAGCTAAAGCATACGGTCAACAATATCCAAAAGGATGGGACACCAACCGATCATATCAGTGCGCCTCACTGCCAGAATTCCAAACCATGTCATGTCAATCGTGCAAGCTCGGTCATGACCGTTGTTCTCCGGTGTAAATCGTGCAAGATCGGTCAATTCCGTGGTTCTCCGGTGTCAATCGTACAAGCTCGGTCATTTCTGTTGTTCTCCAGTTAAAATTGTGCAAGCTCGGCCATTTCCGTTGTTCTCCGGTGTCAATCGTGCAAGCTCGGTCATTTCCGTTGTCCTCCGGCGTCAATCGTGCAAGTTCGGTCATTTCCGTCGTTCTCGGGTCTATTGTAATGCTGAAGTATACTACCTCGCACTCTTGTTCATGTTATTTTATTACAACAAAATGGGATAATGTCAATTTCATTTGCGACCGCATGTAATTGGGGGAACTTACATGGGTGACATAAGACCACACTAGAATTGGTTTCCAAAATAATAATGCGTGTCGATCGAAAATACCAAATCATGTTGAGAAACACGGATATTGGAGGTTTTGGGATTCGATCTGAGCCATATCATACCAAAGCCGAGTAAGATGGTATTCTGATACGAAGACAGTACGCGGTCGTGGTCGGGTGGTTAGGGCGTCCGCATAGGAAGCAGGAGGTCGAAGGTTCGAATCTCGGCAGAAGCCGGGTTCGAAATTGATGACATATGTGTAGCTCAATTTATTAACTTAAGTCAAAACACTTAAGTTTCCCCTTAAGATGCTTCTATCAACATTGAAGTATTAAAAGAGAAATATACTCCTTACGCAACACCTGTATTTTTCGGCTGAAGTTAACTGAAATTTTCAATTGTTTACTCGACTTCTGAGTGAGATAACCTCTGAACTAACTTCTGTAGAATTGACTTAATTATCTCCTGAATTAATTAACACCTAACCGTTCACAGTCAACTTAGCATACAAATTATGAATCTGGAATTAAATCTGGTAGCTATATATGCATGTCCCAGTTTCTGTCAAACTATGCTCATATCTATACCGTTCGTTTATTACATAAATAAGAAACAAAACTTTCACCAACATAGCTTAAGGTAATCACCCCCTAAACGAAGTCCCAGAGCTACGCCTGAACTGTATACATGTGTAGGTCTATTTATAAACAATTGTTGATGTTACGGCTCGGGCAGTGCAATCTCCAGCTGAGTCAACCGAGTAGCACTCGAACTCATTTTTATTGTTTATATAATGCTAAAAACTTGACTTAGATAACACCACGCAATATACAGTTAATTGGAGTGAATCAAATCCTTGAATTATTGAGTACATCATTCAGAAAATGTAACGAAGGTCAAACGGTAGGCCTATTGTATGGATATAATACATGTAAGCGTTGAGAGTGTAATCATAGCGTAGCGGGTTTGAGGATATGATTTTATGGAAAGCCACAGTACACCCGACGGAGGACAACTTATTTTCCTATATAAATCAATGATCTTTCTCCTCCGTCGGTTTTCTTCAAAAAATCGACGGAGTACTATCGCCGAACCACTTCAATGCGGCCGACGTACTTGTCTATTGTCCTCCGGCCTACAATACTACCGATGTACTATCGACGATGCACTTCATATTGTCCAACTCATTCGGCGAAAAATACTACTGTCATTCGACTCTGCTAGCTTTGCCGAGGTACCGATGCACTTTATTGTCGATGTACTAGTTGTCCTCCGGCCAACAATACTACCGATGTACTATCGACGATACACTTCATTCGGCGAAAAATACTACTGTCGATCTACTCTGCTATTTTACCGACGTAGTAGGACATTGTATAAATTGAGTCGATCGACTCTCTATACTATGATCGTCAATCAACAGACCACCGATGTACTATTTCGCTCCACTTGTCCGGTGGGGGTTATTTACCCGAGATGTCACCGGCAAGATCAGTATCAATTAGGCGCATGCATACTCGTGGTCAATGTATATAAAGCACATGTATGTGGGTGCATGTTGTTGCTGCTGATTTCTACTTCTGCTGATTTGGTGTCATGTAGCGTCTTATTTATAGATATGTGAGTATAATCAAAACATTTAATGCCTTTTTAGGAGCCAGACCTAATAAGAATTTAACCTTTCATTATCAATTTTCACCAACGACTAACGTCAAGTGAGTGAACGATAAATAGCCGACGATAGTCCAGCGAACGATAAGGATATAGGTTAAACACCACTGTATTTCCTAGCAAACAATAAGACTGGGTATGATAAAAATTGGCATACTGAGACAACCAGGCTCTGTGACCCCGGAAGACCGGGTATGTAGATGTAGGGCAGGTGGACGAGAGTCGAAAAATACCGTCGCTAGGCCCCTATCTTTGGGCTGAAAGAGGGGCCGAACCCCCAAAGTAGCCAAAATAGCTGTATGTCATTGTCGACTTATGATGGGTTCAAGCCCGTGTACCGCCCAAACCATGTTTTGTGACCCCAAAAGACCGGGTATACAGACGTAGTGTATGATCATATGAGTCGAACTAGACCCTCTACAAGTTCCTATCTCGGGGAGGGTAGCGGCTAGGGGCCGGACCCCGAGGTGCCTATAATAGCAGTGTATTGAACTTTGCATTTTGGGCCGGTTTCGGGCCCGAACAGAGCCCAAACCTGGCTCTGTGACCCCAGAAGGCGGGGTATATGTAGATGTAGGGCAGGTGGACGAGAGTCGTAAAATACCGTCGCTAGGCCCCTATCTTGTGGCTGAAAGAGGGGCCAGACCCCCAAAGTAGCCAAAATAGCTGTATGCCATTGTCGACTTATGATGGGTTCGAGCCCCTGTACCGTACAAACCATGCATGGTGACCCCAAAAGACCGGGTATATAAACATAGTGTATTATCATACGAGTCGTACGAGACCCTTTGCAAGTTCCTATCTTTGGGAGGGTAGCGGCTAGGGGCCGGACCCGTGGTGCCTATAATAGCAGTGTATTGAACTTTGCGTTTTGGGCTGGTTTCGAGCCCGAACAGAGCCCAAACCAGGCTAGATGAAGGGCAGGTGAACGAGAGTAAAAAAATACCGTCGCTAGGCACCTATCTTGGGCTGAAAGAGGGGCCAGACCCCCAAAGTAGCCAAAACAGCTGTATGTCATTGTCGACTTATGATGGGTTCGAGCCCATGTACCACCAAAACCATGCTTTGTGACACCAAAAGACTGGGTATACAGAAGTAGTGTATGATCATACGTGTCACAAGACCCTCTGCAAGTTCCTATCTTGGGGGGGGGGGCAGCGGCTAGGGGCCGGACCGCGTGGTGCCTATAATAGCAGTGTATTGAACTTTGCGTTTTGGGCCGGTTCGGGCCCAAACAGAGCCCAAACCAGGCTCTGTGACCCCGGAAGACCGGGTATGTAGATGTAGGGCAGGTGAACGAGAGTCGAAAAATACCGTCGCTAGGCCCCTATCTTGGGGCTGAAAGAGGGGCCAGACCCCAAAAGTAGCCAAAATAGCTGTATTTCATTGTCGACTTATGATGGGTTCGAGCCTGTGTACCGCCCAAACCATGCTTTTTGACCCCAAATGACCGGGTATACAGACGTAGTGTATGATCATACGAGTCGAACGAGACCCTGTGCAAGTTCTTATCTTGGGGAGGGTAGCAGCTAGGGGCCTGACCCCGTGGTGCCTATAATAGCAGTGTATTGAACTTGAGTTTTGGGCCAAGGTAGGAACTTGCAGAGGGTCTCGTTCGACTCGTATGATCATACACTATGTATGTATACCCGGTCTTTTGGGGTCACAAAGCATGGTTTGGGCGGTACACAGGCTCGAACCTATCCAAAGTCGTCTATGGCATAACGCTATTTTGGCTACTTTGGGGGTCTGGTCCCTGGGGTCACAGAGCCTGGTTTGGGCTCTGTTCGGGCCTGAAACTGGCCCATAACGCAAAGTTCAATACACTGCTATTATAGGCACCATGGGGTCCGGTCCCTCGCCGCTACCCTCCCCAAGATAAGACACTTGCTGAGGGTCTCGTTCGACTCGTATGATCATATACTACGTCTGTATATCCGGTCTTTTGGGGTCACAAAGCATGGTTTGGGCGGTACACAGGCTCTAACCCTTCCAAAGTCGCCTATGGCCGACGCTATTTTGGCTACTTTAGGGGTCTGGCCCCTCTTTCAGCCCCAAGATAGGGGCCTAGCGACGGTATTTTTCAACTCTCGTCCACCTGCCCTACATCCACATACCCGGTCTTCCGGGGTCACAGAGCCTGGTTGCCTCAATATGCCCCTTTTTTCATACCCATTCTTATTGTTTGCTGGGAAATTTAGTGGTGTATAACCTATATCCTTATCGTACGCTGGAGTTATTGTTTTCGCTGCTATCGCTCGCTGACTTGACTTTAGCTCAATTTTCACAGTTTCAAACTGCTCTCGTCTCTGTGATCCTCAAATTCTATGATTTAGCTACGGACTCGCGAGCATTCATTACAGTAATTAATGAATATAATTAGGAGATGTGTCTAACAAGAAATACTGAATAGGGTTTCTAAAATTACCAAGTGCCCCGGCTGAGGATCCAACCAGGGACCTCTCGATAAGAATTCAGTGTTTTTTCGGGTGATTTTATAGCCGAATATGGGCTATGTTTGGGGCAGATCCAGGATTTCCAGATACGGGGGTGGGGCGTAAGAAAAAAATGGGGTCCAGGTCAAAGCTTTGATAGAATGCCCATGGGGCAAAGCGCCCCGGAAGCTCCTGGGAAAAACTTTAAAATTCTACCTTGAAAAGTCCTTGAAATGTCCTTGAATTTTGTTGCGAAAAAAATGTAATAAGCATGCATGATGCATCAATTCACTGATGTTCTCAATATAATGAGTAAGCTGGAATTACTATTAACTCAATCACCGTGTATAAACAATTAAGTCAATTTCTAGTTATCACAATAAGTCATACACATTGAATTGTATTGTCTCAAAATAAGTCATACAGTCACCGGAAGTTACAGTTGTGTTTGCCCACAATAAGTCATATAAAATTCAAGATAAATTGCATAATCTCCCAATAACGCACAGTGATACATTGATCTGACTTATAACATGCTGTATAAATGGTTGGTTTTGATGAAAGTGTTGGTTTTTTTCCAGATGAGATGTAAAATTACATGCTTGGTGATAATTCATGTGAGCAGTGATGCTGAGTTATAGCACTTGACAGAATAGAATTCATGATGCAGACTTCAGGTTAGTTTTGTTAAAATAAACAGTAAACTTGCATTATTAAATTGCCAATTTTTCAAAAGCTCTCACTAATGTTTCATTTATAATACATAAATTTAAATGTACCATATTTAATTGAATATTGTATTTATCTGGAGACAAATGGACATATAGGACCAGCCATGAATTGTCTTTAGAAGTCAGCATTTCATATACAAGTCTAGAACAAACAGGTACATAATTGTTTTTGTTACCAGTTCAGGAATTTTGATCTGCAAGACATTATGTAAGACTGGTTGGTATTGTATATAATTGATTATGTATCACAATATCTTATTGATGTATTAGAAAAATAATATACACTACATACACTATTTCAGGTTATACCAAGACTTCAGAGGAATGAGTTTTTGATGTTTACCAATCATATTTATAAGAAGATCATGGTGAAGAAAATATTTCCATCCTTAAAGATCCTGTTCCAAAATGACCAGAAGAAGATTATGAAATAAATCAATGTGACTACATGTATATGACTGTGTATATCTCACAACACTGACTCATTTGACTTTGTCAACTTTGAAAAATGTTACCATAGCCACCAGAATTGGAGCTGGATGTTGAACTGGCAAAATCACCACCATCAGTGAATGTGCCTTATATCTATAATCTACTATGTGCTGCTACTTAATCAAATGTTTGCTGTTATGCCCTACCCTATTTCTCAGTCTGTATCAGGGGTACTGTATAATCAGAGATTTCTACAGGTGTTAAGTTTTGTGGAGTCTGGTAAAATGATAATTTTGCAGTTTATTCATAATATGGATTCAAATATTGAAAGACAATTATCTTAATTCGGTAGTTTTGTGTCGCCTGGCCAGGCAGCTTATGGGTGTTATTTTCGTCTTATTAGCATTTGCTGCATAACTTTGTCATTTTAACTGTGATGTTTTTTAATTACTTCCCTTTGATTGATTTTATTAGAGCATTTTCTGGACAATTGCATAACTTTGTCATGTTAACTTCAATTGACTTCAAAATTTGTATGCATGTTTAAGGCAGTGATTAAAAGTGCAGTGCTTTAGTTTCAATTTCGGATTATTTCCCTTTGAGTTGATTTTGTAAGACATTTTTCGTCCACAGCAAAACGTTTTCATTCCAAGTTTAAATTAATTCAAATTGAGTATACAAGTTTCTTCCAATGACTTGAAGTGCAGAGCGCATGAATTGTCACTCTACCTAGTGCCGGTAGGTGACACATTCCACTTGGGGAGCTTTTATCAACATAATTGCCCCCAGAACAAGATCAACATAAAAAAAAAGTTAAGTTACCAATTTTCTAGGGCTCTTTTCAGCTGTTAGGCCGCTCAAGCACCCTTTGACATATTAACTCCCCTAGTCATTGGGCTACATATGGAAACCTACACTCGTGTCTCCCTGGGGAGACTATTTCTCTCCTGTGGTGTGGCAGCCAACATCGATCTGCGGCGCCCAGGAATAGACACTGTCCTCACAGGTACCATTTTACACCATGGTGGAGTGGAGCTGTGGGTCTTGCTCAGAGATTTTGACCAGAGGGGGATCGAACCCGGGACCTCTCGATCCCGAAGCGCGCGCCCTACCTCTAGGCCACCGCTCCCCACTTTTTTTTTAACTTTTAAGGCACAGGGTACTTTCAAAGTATATTGAAACAGAGCATCCATCACCCTAAGGTGGAGATTTGTACATTTATTTATCTTTGAATTTGTACTAATTCTACAATTTTTTTGGTAAATTTGTTGAATTGTTGTACTCAATACTGCAAGTTCTTGTTCAATTCATTGTTAACCACTAAGTGTTAAATTGCTCTACTAAATATTGCAAGTTTGTCAGTACTGTTGTGACCTAAATGTTCTGCATTCATTAAATGCTTGTTTTAATAAAAGAGTTGAAACCAAATATATCCGAAACACACACCATCCTCTTATTACTCAAATGTATTGAATGCTTGTAAAATTACTGCTCCAAGAATGTGTACTTCATACACATACAGGCTCAGGTCCACTTAGAATAGGAAATATGTAATTATACAACTTCTCCACATGTGGAGGAAAACCAGCACTGTCAACTTTTCCTGTATGGTAATCAATCAAACCTAGATTTCAAGATTACAAAACCAGTGATTAACCACATCAGCTGCTTATAATATTGTGTTTGCTAATAACAATTTTAATTTTTATATTACAATGAAACTTCACTAATAAGACAACCCTTGATTATTTGAATGTGTACCGATATTATCGTTCACTTTCATAAAAACTTATATTTGAAAATAATCTTAACAAGTTGGTTATAATATTAAGGCTAAATAAAGAGTGGAACATTTAAATCATGGGAATGATTTGAAAATGTGGTCTTAATCTTAAGGTGGTATTTAAGTGAAGTTTTACTGTTAGTTTATAAGTAAGACACTTGTTAAAGCATAGAAATCAGCTTTTTATTGACAAACATCATATGATAATACTTTCTGGCAAAACATCTGTATGGCAGACACATGTAATAAATAAAAACAATTATCAATAAAATGTATTAATTTTCATGTTTTTCTCCTTATTTGTCAGCAACAGTTTCAGAACATCTTGACTGCAGCTATTGCTGTCACTTGTGTGTGTGCGTGTGTGCGCGTGCGTGCATGTGTGTGAGCACCTTAACCTCTGGTTAAAATTATTGTCAGAGTCATTTTCTCAAAGACTATCAAATAAAAGTATCCACTTGTAACCATCCAAAGAGAATGCATCCTGACCACGACTGGTAGCTCTGTGATCTTATATATTTGGAGTTAGCTGCCCTTGACACTCAATAACTTTCGCTAAGGAATCAGATAGGGTACTATCAAGTACAGAAAAGTCGAGCGTCTAGCACTCATATGCAGTGTTCAAGAAGACTTTTGAACTGTATCAGTCCTTGATACATAGAGTCACAGCATCATCAAGGTCATCCATAATCAGTTACTGCCCAGCTAGAGTCATCAAAGGGAGACATCATGTTGATCATTTTCTGCAACATTTGTTGGCTGGGAATAATCTTTACTACATCATCTAAAATAATAATAAATAAAATTAATTTTATAAAATGATGAATGCCTACCTACAGCACAACCTTTGGAAGTTACATGTATTGACCATTGTGTACAAGTTGTGGCTCAGCAGGGGTTAAATTTATGGTATAAATACAAACCTAAGTGAAAAGGGGGTATTTAGTAGGGTTTAACGGTATACCGCGGTATACGAAATACCGCGGACTTCACTCCCACACGGTTCACGATACAAGATTCTAAATTTCGGTACGGTTTGGTATAAGCTTTTTTATGACAGCCTTCTTATTATGTATAATTAACATGTATCACTCGTGTTAATTGGAGACTATTAAGATATATATATGCTTGGTTTTGTCTAAATTCACTTAAAATTGTTGATAGGCACATAATAATTGCTGCTATAGAAGCAAAAAAATCATTCTTACTTAAACATTGAAATATTTAAGCAGCTGTTAGAGAATATTGTATCATACCGAAATATACCGAACCGTTAGAAAAATTGACGGTACGTATCATATCGTGAGGTGAGCGTACCGTTACAACCCTAGTATTTAGAGGGGTATTAAGAGGGGTATTAGAGGGGTATTTAGAGGTTGTACAATATACATTATATTTATGACCTGACCTAGATGCTACAGCTATAATTTGAGTGATTGTGCCCTGGATCATATGCCCTGAAGAGCTTAATTGCATTGAGGGATAACAATATCTCAAATAGATAGATATAAGTTCAAATATGAATATGACCTAAGTGAATCTTAATTGAAATATTTGAGCGCACATGAGCACAAAATCGTATGGAGGCATGCATGTACATACACCAAAGGTGGCGATTAAAACTCTTGCTACCAACAAGCACCCCCGCTCAATAAAAATTGAAATTGCCTCATATTTTGGGTTGAGATCAAAAATAATGTTTATCCAAACAAATAACACAATCATGTATTCATGTATTTACCCCCAAAAAGTGTAAAATATTTATAATACATACCAGAGTTATAATTAAGTGTTCTGAACACTGCTCAAATCAATGACAATATTTGCAATCAACAGGTTCTTTCCCATGCAACTTTTCACACAGTCTGTCCACACTGTTTGCTGAAACCAAATAAGAAAACCTTAAGACTAATGGTATACTTGTAATGACAGACTTATGTGTTCAACCATTACCTTTATCTCAAAATGACTCAAAGAAATTTAATTAATGAAGCCGACTAGATATCTATGGCGTGTCAGACGTTGCAAAATTCAATAACTGTCTATGTTTGTGGTATATTCGTATATATATGTTATATAAACTCATATATACATTGTAAAATGTTATATATATATGGTATTTCACATATATATGTTCCATAAAGTTATATATATTTGGCAAAAACCATATGTATGTGGTATATTTCTATATATATGTTGTATAAAGTTATTTATATTGTAAATTAGCGTATGTATATTCTATAAAGGCGTATTTATTGTAAAAGTTTTCATATATATATTTTTATTCATATATATATATAAAAATTGTTCATATATAATTTTTTTGGTCGTATATATATGTTCTAATATACCACAAACATAGACAGTTATTGAATTTTGCAACGTCTGACACGCCATAGATATTATCAGCCTCAACTAAAAAGTGTGCAAAAGACAGTTACGGTTAATGTGCACCGCACTCTTATGAGATGTGTTTATCTTTTTACATGAAGTTTCATTAATTGAAGTTATGTCACGGACACAAATTTAGTATGAATAATTGCAAAAGCGGAATAGTATGATATACAGAGGCATGATCCTTGAAAACTGCACTTCCCGGGCATTAAGATCTATTCAAATTGATACCTGCATTGCTGTTTATGTTACAGCTTGGATAAAAAGTAAATAATGAAGAAGAGTCATAGCTCCAAAAAATAGGCAAAACAGAATTATGGTTCTTGTGCACCCTCAATTATTTCTAGATGTCTATCAGTGCCAGTAACCTGGGCACTGTTTTATCAAAGCATTTACGGAAATCTTTAAATTACGCTCAAATTTAAATTCTTTATAATAACGTTACTGTTACAACTGTAAAATGTGGAAATTCAAGCTATAATACTTATCATGATCCAGTTAATGAAGTCTTACAAACAATACCTGTCCCAAATATACAGCTGTTAAATAGTTATACTGAATTTAAATTTGAATGTAAGTTTACGATTTCCGTAGTACGTTGATAAAACGGTGCCCAGGGGCGTAGCTTGGTCAATTCAGAGTGTACGCCTGTTTTCAGATATTATTTTTTGGAAATATCTAGAATATATAATGCCTCCAACATTTATGCCTAACACTAGGCAGGCATCGATTTTTATTGCATTTTTAGTCAGTTTATTGTAGATCTATCATTTATTTCATGGAGCGTACGCCGCCCTGGGCGTACGGGCGTATGCCTGGCTACGCGCCTGTCTACATTATACACTACTTCACTAGTCAGTTGCTTCCACGACCCCCTACAGTACACCCAGGGATGGGCAGGGAGTTTTACTTTTGGGTTGTCAAACCCCCGCCCTTCCACGCCCCTAGACAGCTGATAGTAAAATGTCAGATATTTCACCTGCCCCTGACAACTACATAATGTAAATATGGTCCCTGGGTATTGGTTGGTAGAAAATGTTACCAACATTTCCCCGACCGAGTAAGAGAAGCTGAACCCGACCGTCCACCGCCCATCCCCGGGGGCTGTGGGGCCATGGATACAACAGACTATCTTGCAGTCCACTCGTTCTCGATCATGGAAATTTGTAAATAAATCACTGATCGTGAAATAAACTTCTAAAAGAAAAGGCAACACATGCAAAAAGGAGAAAAAAACATGTCGAATTGTTAATATTTTACTTACATGTATTTTAAAATAAGTGTTGTTTTTGTTAAAACTGTTCAAAAAAGACCTAATCACAACTTCAGTCCCTGCACGTGCATGCGTCTAGTTGATTGTGATCTTTCCGGTGACTCCTCGGTTAAATAATCCCCACCGAAGTACTCTACCTTTACTGATAGTATAGAGAGTCGATCGACTCAATTGATATTGTCCTCCTTCGGTAAAAAATAGCAGAGTCGAACGACGTTAGTATTTTTCGCCGAAGGAGTGGGACAGTAGTACATCGGAAATGAAGTGCGTCGTCGATAGCAGAGTCGAATGACGGTAGTATTTTTCGCCGAATGAGTTGGACAATATGAAGTGCGTCGTCGATAGCGGAGTCGAATGACAGTAGTATTTTTCGCCGAATGAGTTGGACAATATGAAGTGCATCGTCGATAGTACATCGGTAGTATTGTAGGCCGGAGGACAATAGACAATAGAGTGCATCGGTACGTCGGCATTGAAGTGGTTCGGCGATAGTACTCCGTCGATTTTTTAAGAAATCCGACGGAGGAGAAAGATCATTGATTTATATAGGAAAATAAGTTGTCCTCCGTCGGGTGTACTGTGGCTTTCCATATGATTTGGATCAGATTGACGAAATATGTAGCCTAGAATGTACGTAAAACTGTGTTGGTGTTTGTGTATATTTATAGATAGACAGATAATGACATCATGTGATCATGTAGGCTTTCATTGTTGGTGATAGTTGACTGCATCAGTGAAGTAAATATAACACCCTGAACGTTTTAGTGAAAATATCAAATATTCAACTACTGTTCAAAACATAAAGCAAACTGGATTTACTACGTATGGATGACCAGGATAAAATCCCGGATCCCGTACCGAATCCCGGTGTAGGGGGACACAGTGAGACTCATCAGCCCCATCATGGGGTAGGAAAGGATGTATTAGATGCCCCACAGGGACCAAATATAGGGGTGGAGCAAGTCAACTTTGAGATAGGACGTGATCAAGTACATATACCTGTGGTAGGAGGAAGTCAAGTGAGTCATTGTCTTGTGACCGATTGAATGTTGTACATGTACTCTCGGCTACTTTATAGTACCTGTATCGTTAATTAATGTATAAATTACAAACCTGCAATAAAAGACCGGTATGGGCTCAGGAACTTTGCATGCCGGTGTGCACTGGTCTTCATCAGTACATTTTTGATTGATGTGGACGCCGAATCAAGTGCAAAAACACTGCAAATAATTTAGAAAAATATTGATTTCTTAATTTCAACTTAATTTAAGATGGTTTTAGGAAGTCTCAGTAATATATAAGTTATATTATCTGATTACTTGAATGTATGCGTATGTAATGCAACCTACATTACTAAAATTATAATACATGTATGAAATACACAGCATAGGGACGTGTACTGTACTACTACAAATGTAACCCATACTATGTAGTACAAAAAATGTATGTGTAAACAAAATTTAGTCGATCACTTTACACATTGGACCTACCGACTACTTCTAGCAGACGACATTAGTTTGTAAATGTTAAGTTTTATATACATGATGCTTCGATTTCACATAACTAAGTATATAATATATATTAGGTCTAGATTTCTGTACTAAGTGACACAGTAGTTTGTTGCAGCTCAATACATCCACGAGACACGCATGACTTGTATGATTAACTATCACAAATTTTGTATTGCTCATAACAGTTAATTTCAAGCCCCCTCAGGCATGTCAGTTTACTCATACATCGCAGGCTTAGAACGAGAAGGTCGTAACTTCAAAATCGATATTTTGAGAAAACAAAAAAAAACTGTCTGAAATTTAGTCTTTACCTGACAAACAAGCTTTTACAACTTCATCTTGGTCAACATGACAAGTTCCTATTCTGATAGCAATAGGCTAATAAGAAGCGCATTATAATGCAGATTGCAAATATGTATCAGTCTTATAAGGTCGTAAGTAGTAGTTACGACCTTCCCCTTCTAAGCCAGTGACATGTACATGTTTGTGTGCGCATACCGATGCAAAATCACAGGTGGCAGTATCAGTGTTTGGTCCGCAAGCGATTAAAAAATAAAAAAATTTTTTTCCAAACACTGATACTGCCACCTGTGTGCAAAATGTCACACCACTATTAATTCTCAGGTGCAATTTAATTATATCATCGACTCATTTCAAATCTAACTTCAAGTCGATTGATACTTCAATAGGGGTATCTCAAGGTATTGACAATAATATAAATGGCCTAAAGAGATACCGAGGCCTTTAGCTAGCGGTTCTGTTCTATATTTAAATTAATTGAATTATAATTATAATTATTCTAACCATACTATAATATGTTTTCAGTCGTTCAGTTTGAAGAAGTTATGGGCATTCACTGGTCCTGGGTTTCTGATGAGCATTGCGTATCTAGATCCAGGTAACATTGAATCAGATCTACAAGCTGGTGCAATAGCTAAATATAAAGTAAGTATACGAAATACAACCTTCATCTTGTTAACATGTTTACAGATGGTCTCACAGGAATCCATAATAAAGAGTCTTAGACTAAAACGAAATAAAAAAATGGTTTACTATTTTTCAATGATATACTAGTAGTTCCCTGTGGATGGTCCAGGTTAATGATTTTGACTTACCATCATTGCTGTGTGTTTGACTCTCACACGAGCCATGTAAAACTTGTAGTTACGTCTATGACTCTACAAACCTCTCTATGTCTACTAGATCGGAGGCTCATTACGTCAATTTACGTGACCAGTGTGTCTCAATTGACGGAACGTATATCCCAGTCATGTAATCTTGACGCTCGACTTGCCATAAGCAGTCACATGCAACTACCATTAGCCCCAAGTGCCGAGCACGAGAGCTTAACATTCTGTCGCGTTAACGATTCTAATAGTTGGCATCCTACTTCAAAACCACAATCTAACTAGATGGACGCTCTACAACCAGCGTAACTTGCTTCCCGAATCTTAGGATTTATAACTAACCACTGATGTACAAGGATGGTGGGCTGATTTGCCTTTGTGAAATTAAACTTTTAGCAAGTTTAGATAAAAGAACGTAACACTATGACTGCATCTTAAGTACCTTGTACATTCTGAACTTGTTCATGTTCTTCTTCAGTTATTATGGGTGTTGATGTGGTCCACTGTACTGGGGTTAGTACTGCAGTTACTGGCTGCCAGGCTAGGATGTGTTACAGGTATGAATCTAGCGGAAGTCTGTAGACTGGAGTTCCCAAAGATCCCTAGACTGGTACTGTGGATTATGATGGAGATTGCTATCATAGGAAGTGACATTCAGGAAGTGGTCGGCTCAGCTATAGCTATCAATCTACTGTCCAATGGCAAGTAAGTGTCCGTATTCATTTTATCACGTTTACATGGGATCCCGATAGCTTCGTATTTGCGATACATCTTCTGTCTAATTGAATATAAGATTGCATTCCCTGTCCGATTTTCTGGCCGCACTAGGTTCACCTAAATTGACCGTTTCTTCTTATATCAACATGACATTGTCTTGGTACAAAGCTTTCATACTTGCAGGGATGTTGTATAAGAACATTCTTCATTATGTGCATACCAACTATTTTAAATGAATTTTGACAATATGAAGCATATATAAATGCAATTAAAACGAGTGATACATTGTGATTATACATAATCAGTAGGCTGTCCGACTTTTCGTTGTCTAAACATTCTTCTCATAAAAAAAGCTTATACCTAACCGTACCGAAATATAGAACTATTGTACCGTAAACCGTGAACCGTGAACCGTGAACCGTATGGGACTGAAGGCTGCGGTGTTTCGTATACCGTGGTATACCGTTACAGCACTGTCCGTAAAGATCTGTGTCCCCACTAACTACAGAATGAGTTGTAGAAAGTGATTACTTACATAAGTTGAAAAATTGGTTTCACAATCTACTTAAATAAGTATAGTATACCCGCATTAAGTGTACTTGGTGGTCGTGTATAGATTATATAATCACACTATGTACTGATGTGGTTATAATATACAATTGTTACATTATCAAACAATTGATAAATTATCTCAATGATACTAGAAGTGATAACAATCAAGATGTTTACCTCATTTTAAAAATGACCTATATTATTACTATATATGAAAGATGACACTGTTTCGTTTGCATATAAACAAAGAAGACGGGATGTCAGTCATACTTATGAGGGAAGTATCCTATTCGAAATAATAGCAGGGAATAGGTTAAAGTATACTAGGATTCAATGCAAAGTACAATGTACCGTTAACTCGGATATACACAGTTTTAACTAGATAAACATAATTTACCCTATGACAGACGACTCGATGAGTACAAACTATTTTCGTTTAATGTTGAAATATCTGTAACTGAAACGAACAAGTTTGCAAAGAATAAATACAAGCGCATGCACTTGTATCAACATGAGACATATACATACGATACACCTACACTAGATCTAATGATTCGCCCGTCGTTAGTCATAAATATTATTACTCGAGTTTTGCTACATAATTATGTTTTTCAACAATATAGCGTCTAATAAGGGGCTCAGTTGATCAGACCAGTTTTCTTCCAACCAATCTTCAGCCAAACCTTACACTTTTGCACTTCAGATTTCAAACCCAGTTCTGTGGGTGACATTCTATTCTGCGCTGTAGTAAGCCGATTATGTGAAATTTGTCTACGACAACATTGTAGTTCCTTACTCAATTGCAAAATCAAAATCACCCTCGAGGTGCAAAAGATGTTTTGTGAATTCCATGTATAAGCACTACTACGAAATCCGATCCTTACTATTAATCCAGTTTCGAAATACCAATCAAGAATATGGCCTAATTTAAACAGAAATGCTTTTAAATAAAGATGCTATTTTTATAATTACTCCAGGAATTAACAAACGCTAGAAACATGCACGAAATTACATGTACGTGATAATGATTTTGTTTACAGTATATTTCTATATAATGTAGGTTTTGTTTTTTATGACTGACTGTCTATATGTGTATACATTGCAGAGTCCCCATCTGGGCTGGCGTATTGATCACAGGAGCTGATACCTTCACGTTTTTATTCCTGGAAAATTATGGTCTCAGAAAACTCGAGGCATTATTTGGAGCTCTTATTACAACAATGGCGATCACGTTTATGTATATAGTAAGTCAAGTTTTCTAACCAACCTCCATCTGGTATCGTGAAAATAATGGTCTATATCTATTGTTCAGATCGAGAGGTGCTGAATAGACGGTTTATTTTCAGACATCATAACCACATGTATCCTGTCATTGAAAAACAGTAAAGAATATTTTTTGTGTGTGTTAAATTTATATATGAACATCTACAAATGTAAAAGCATGGTTTTTAAAGCATCTAACGGCATCAGTTGATGCAAATATGAAAATCTACACCAATGCTACATTTACAGGTGATCACAAGCGTTCTTTTAACCCTTGGTGTTGAACTGTAAAATAGACTAATGTTGAAAATAAAGAAACTAAACGCTATGTACAGTCAATATTTCGATGCAATGCTAATCTGTATTTCGTGTGAAAACTTTGATTACTTCTTTTTTGTTGAGATTATGAACAGTATACTATTTATGTATATAACTGTTGTACCGGACCAAGTAGAGATTATATAACTATTTCAGTATATAGCTGTTGTACCGGACCAAGTAGAGATTATATAACTATTTCAGTATATAACTGTTGTACCGGACAAAGTAGAGATTATATAAGTATTTCAGTATATAACTGTTGTACCGGGCCAAGTAGAGATTTTATAACTATTTCAGTATGTAACTGTTGTACCTGACCAAGTAGAGATTATGTTGTACCGGACCAATTAGAGATTATATTACTATTTCAGTATATAACTGTTGTACCGGACCAAGTAGAGAATATATAACTATGTCAGTATATAACTGTTGTACAGGACCAAGTAGAGATTATATAACTATGTCAGTATATAACGGTTGTGACGGATCAAGTAGAGATTGTATAACTATGTCAGTATATAACGGTTGTGACGGATCAAGTGCCGATTAAATATTATTTCAGTATATAACGGTTGTACCGGATCAAGTAAAGATTATTTAACTTCTTCAGTATATAGCTGTTGTACCGGACCAATTAGAGATTATGAATGGTTATATAACTATTACTGTATACAACTGTTGTACCGGACCAAGAAGAGGTTATATAACTATTTCAGTATATAACTGTTGTACCGGATCAAGTAGAGATTAAATAACTATTTCAGTATATAACTATTGTACCTGACCAAGTAGAGATTATATAACTATTTCAGTATATAACTGTTGTACCGGACGAAGTAGAGATTATATAACTAGTTCAGTATATAACTGTTGTACCAGATCAAGTAGATGTTATATAACTATTGCAGTATATAACTGTTGTACCGGACCAAGTAGAGGTTATATAACTAGTTCAGTATAACTGTTGCACCGGACTAAGTAGAGATTATATAACTATTTCAGTATATAACTGTTGTACCGGACCAAGTAGAGGTTATATAACTAGTTCAGTATAACTGTTGAACCTGACTAAGTAGAGATTATATAACTATTTCAGTATATAACAGTTGTACCGGACCAAGTAGAGATTATATAACTATTTCAGTATATAACAGTTGTACCGGACCAAGTAGAGATTATATAACTATTTCAGTATATAACAGTTGTACCGGACCAAGTAGAGATTATGAAAGGTTTAGCCATACCGTGGTGTGCGGATTGTAACAAGGATGAAATACAACAACTGGTAGGAATTGTAGGAGCTGTGATAATGCCACATAATATATATCTACATAGTGCCCTTGTACTGGTGAGTATTGTAGAACCCATTACTGATTACCATTATGTGTAGGTCACACAGAACATTTTTGTCCTCGGCGATGTACTCTAGATTCAAATAAATTATCTTCGGGAGATATCGGTAACAGGGATATCACAAATTTTTAACGACTTCCCCGAAGTTTCCCATAGACCACGATGACTTTTTCCCGATGCCCATTTATTGAATCGGGAGCACATAGCCGAGGCCATAAATATAATATAACACAAGTAATGAAGAGTGTTGTCTTTCCTTTTCCGGTGGTAATGTTTGTTTGTAGTTATATCGGATACCACTAAGTGTTTAATGATTGACAAAGTCACATGATTGTCGGATGTACCTCATTATCTTCTAGTTCTCATAATGCATTCAACAATGTATAGCTTGACCAGATTAAACTGAGACTCATCGAAGTCCGTAAGCTCGTCTGCCTATAATCGGCTGTATTCGATTCGTATGTTTATTTACTATATACCGTTATCTCCGTATAAGATCATATATAATTGCAAGCGTATGTTTTATAACTTCGGAATTTTCCGAACTTGAACGAATTATGCAAGAAGTGCCAGTTTATTAATCAGGTGGGACAATACACACTAAACACTAAACTAGAGCAATACTTAGATGTTGTGCATTCAGGGCCGTATCCAGAAGCCAAAAAGCACCAAGGCAAATCATTTCTTGGGTATATTTGCACGATTTTAGGCATCGTTTTCTTCTAAAAAATGTATATTTTGTAAATTCCTCAACTGTTAACCGAGGCGCTTCAGCTTGGCTAGGGGCCTACCGTTTCAATAAACTACGAAAATACAAGGGATGTCGTAGTTAATCATGTACTTTCCTCATTATTAGAAAAGTACACGATTTACTGGGACAACCCTCGTAGGTGGGTAAGAAATTGAGTGACGTTATGCTAATTTATTTTGCATGATATATACTTAACAACTTTTCTAAGTCCTCATTTTCAATGGTTAGTTACTTTTTTGTTGTAAATAGTAAAGTGACAAAATTTCTCAAGTGAAGTTTATACATGACAGTCAAAATAATCCGTGTCAAAAACTGGCCATATGTCACATGGTTTGTTCGATCCGTGATGCACGTGCGTTTTTCGTTTTTCTCTCTCTAAGCATTTACACATGCATTAAATTTGTTCCAAACACTTCGAATTTATGTCCAAAAACTCATCACTTTTGAAAAACATTCGAAAATCAATCATGCTGTCACAATTATGCCTCAGCTGATGTCAGAACCAAGACTTCACGTGACGTTTGTACGATGCAAAGTTTTATTTTCTGCCAACGTGTAAGAAATAATACCCAATATATCACTGGTTGATTAATTTTTATCGTAAACTTAGTTATGAGTATAAAATGAAAGAGTAAATTATTGTTTGTCAGATTTATAATGGTGGCTGTGAGAGATTTTGGTATTGAAGTGACGTTATGACGTAAAATCGTGCTATTCGGAGACGTGACTGTAATTAGCGTTCAGACGTTAAAATCACTAAGACGATACATACAACAATGTTCACGACTCGTGTCAATGACCGCAAGTGGAAAAATCAGATAACATGGTGGTCATCAAATATATCAAAATATGAATATGTGACTTTTACCTCCCTTGGTTGATATGTTAATCTTGTTTTAATTTCATCAATGCAAATCAGAGTCAAATGTTTGTTAAACGATTTTGCAAACATATAATTGACGCGTATTATAGCCAAATTGCGTGGAGATATAAACATGGTTGACAAAGTTATCTATGAAAATATAAGTGTGGACTTAGAAAAGTTGCTAAGTATATGTATATACAAATGTAATCTCTTTGTACGAATGTTTGATTATATTGAATAAAAAAAAAGAAATAGAGTGAGACAATTATCCACTTTATGAATTGTGTGTGTGCGCATATATTAATTTGTGTGCATATATTAATTTGTACTTTCAGTCTCGAACTATCGACAGAAAAGACAAAGGTGCCGTGAAGGAAGCTAACATGTATTATTCTATAGAATCAGGTACATGATTTGTTCCTTGTAAAATAGTTGCTCATATTTCTGCCGTACCCAGTACCACTGTTTGTTATCTGATTTGATTAATGTTAAATTACTTAATTACTTATTTGCTTCCTACTAGATCAAATAATGTACTGATGTCAAAAATGACAACATATGGCTCTGAACAAAGGTCATAGATTGGAGTTCGAGAGTTTAAACTGCATGGTGGTAACCTCAAAATTGTCGACATAGATGTAACTAGTCATGAGGTCATGTGTTTTATACGTGTATAAAAACAAACACTTTTGTCATAAAATGAATTTGAGACACGTTTGACAATTCAGAAAGAAGCATAAACAAGATCAAATGAAAGCAAATAAGTAAGTGGAGTTTGGAAAGAAATTGATCTTTTGTAAAGGCGGCTAAATGTACATCACTTACTTTTAGACCAGTTTGAGTAAATTAGTCACCGCATGGATACCTTTTTGTAGTCTATAGATTCTTAAAAACAAAACAATCTGAACATACTTATACTATAGTTAGGGTTGTTTGAGGCGTTCTATAACGTTTGTTGAACCTATTATATTACAGCTATTGCTTTACTTGTATCGTTTATAATCAACCTGTTTGTAATGGCGGTGTTTGCGGATGCATTCTCTAGTCCAGAATATCCGGATGCCAGTCTTCGGGTAGCGGTAAGTTGTCTTCACATTTTTATGACTATTAGTAGTTGTTTCGCTGAATACGATTTATTTCTTTTACCAAAAAACCCCACCAAATCGATTGTTTGAAAAATAAATCGGTTATTAGAGATACAAAGAATAGTGTATGTTTATCTGTAGGACTGGGTTAAAAGCTATGGTAAGTACATGCATATATTGAGGCATGGAGCCTTCGAGTCATCGAAATGTTTTCATTTTGTTGTCCTGCCACAGGGCCCGTGTATGTGGTCTGAAATTTGTGATACTGGTTCACAGTTTCAAGTCGCTGTGCAGATCAGCAAATTTTTCCTGCTTGGCCTCCGTAGCTAAGTGGTTAGTGCGCTTGCCGGCTGGTCTTGCGACCTACGTTCAAATCCGGTTGGAGTCACACATGTGCCTGTCATATTCAACAGAAAGCTGACTAACAAATGAAGACTTTGCTCGGCATGTAAGAATTTCGTGGAAAAATGTTTAAAGTGAAACTTTCGAAATTTATATTAAAAAAAACCCTAAAAAGCCAAACGATGTATGTATCATGTATATACTCTGTTTAGGAGGACATGATTCAAGGTTGCAAAGCAGTTGATATAGCGGCAAGTAATGGATGAAAATTGATGAAAACTCTGCAAACAGATAGAGGATTATATTCTTTATTGGACATACAACTCCTTATATATATACCATGAAGTATAATAATTTTAGAGCATTTGTCTCATGTCTTTTTGATCATCCCACGTAATGTATTTGTGTGTCTTGTGATTACAGGGTACATGGTTATATGATAAGTATGGTCTAACAATGAAGGTGATATGGGGTATAGGTATTCTAGCTGCTGGACAGAGTTCAACAATGACGGTAAGTATCATTATATTCTAATAAGTTCTGCTTTCTGTAGTGTAACAGGTACAGCGTCCGCATCGGTTAAAGGAGGTTTGGGTTAGTTGGATTCAAGGACTATGTGTGTTAAAGTAGTGTGAGTATAAGATTAGTATAGCCTCATTGAATGACGTGTAGTGATAGTTTCAGGAAAGTGTCTTATCTATAATCATTATATATAACTTATGGTTAATCAAACACCCAAAATCACCAGTGAGGCACATAGAATAATGCATGTACTTGGTTGTAATTCAATTCAGACCGTTGACAAATACCTGCATTTTGTACAGTAGCCTACGCATTCCGATGATGTTGTTTCTTTATTTCCAATAATACATGTGTTCCTTATGTATTTCATATGTATACATTGTGTGCTCCTTATGGGACAAAAAGCCGAGTAAATATTGTACGAATACCAAATCAAATGTTTCATGCATTTTTACAAATGTTTAGAATTTACGAATATGTTTGACCACACTAGATGGGATAACTTCATTGTCATTTGATAACCTTAATACAATATGGAGGTGGTACGGTGGTCGAGCGGATAGCCTGCTTGACTGCTGATCGAGAGGTCCCGGGTTCGCTCCTCGGCCGGGGCACTTGATCATTTCTGAAACGCTTTTCTGTGTTTCCCACCTAACTAGAGATGAACTGGTTAGCAACCCAGAGGTAGTCTCGCGTGTATCGGTGCTATACACCGGGCACGTTAAAGAGCCAAGGTGTCTCTTCGGAAAGAGCTAGGGCATCTCGCCCGGATACCTTGTATCACACCACTATCTCTTCCACCTGCTGTCCCTTCAGCAAAAACACAGGACCCCATTGGAAATAAGTGCTTGCACTTTCATGGGTTATCCTTGACCGAGAGGTTTAAATAATTACACATGGAAATGTTACATTACAGGGTACATACGCTGGTCAGTTTGTGATGCAGGGATTTTTAAATATACAATGGGCGAAATGGAAGCGTGTTTTGATGACGAGATCAATAGCCATGATACCGACAATAACCGTTGCCTTGGCAGCAACCAAAGACCTTGACCTTATGAACAATTGGTTGAATGTTTTACAAAGTATTCAACTTCCGTTTGCATTATTACCCATATTGCATTTCACCAGTAACGAAAGGATTATGGGAGAATTTAAAAACGGAACGTAAGTTACTTGTTAGTGAATAATGATTCTAACCCGACCAGCATTTTCATCAATATACACAAAGAGGAAACGAATGTGTATTGGAATTACGACTAAAAAACAGCTAAGGCAAATCATTTAAATATCGTTCCGAGGAAGAAAATAGTGCTGCGGTTACTACGCGTGTATTGGTTTGTTTTCAAATGCGTACCATTGGTCCTGTTAGAATCGTAATGATGAATATTTACCACTGTTTTGCTATCAATTAGATCGCACATATATTTATTCATTATTTCTTAATTAAAGAATGACAAGAAAAGCTGATGTCAACACTGATGGCGCAAAAAACTTTGTAAACGCACTGACGGGGTCTTTACATTTAATCCATGCTGTAATGGTGTTTCTTGTTTTAATGATGTGTGTTTTTGATGGCTTGAATATAAATTGTACCACATTACTTGTCTGTTTAGTCAAATGCTCCTTATTGACGCTTAGTGGTATCTTATATTTCAGAATATTGAAAATAGTTGTGTGGGGATTGGCCGTACTAGTTATGGGAATTAACTACTATCTTGTGATATTATTTGTGGTGAGTATTTTCTCTAATTGGCAGTACTTGTTATGGGAATTTTAAAACTACTATCTTGTGATGTTATTTGTGGTGAGTATTTTCTCTAATTGACAGTCCTTGGTATGGGAATTAAAAACATTGTGTTAGCATCAATGATGTTGGTGCTTATGAAAGAAGTCTAGTGAAAGATTTCCATTATCCATGGACTTCAAATACAGCGTTCAACTTCTGCGACCTATATTTATTGAGTTATCTACCCTTGTTACAATAAATGATACCAGAAAGTCGAGCTTAAGAGTATGGTCATTGTGATTCCAAGTATGCGTAAATTTATTATTTTTCATAATCAGTTTACCCTAAGGAAAATAATTAATTTACACACATGCATATGAATGCAGACCCGTAGTCACACTGAGGCGCACCGAGGCGCTTGTCTCTGAGGATTTTTCAAAATATGCAGGTTTTATGACGATAACTATGCATAAAATCATGCAAGAATGGATTTGCCACGTTGCCTTTTGACTTCTGGATGCGGCCCTGGAATGTGTTTGCCTTCATAAGTTTACTTATTATTCTTTGTCTTGTAGGGATCTGGTGATGCTTGGTATATCTACTTTATCACAGCTATTGTGTTATTCATCTATAGTTGTTATGTTGCATATATTGTAAGTATTACGCACACGCATCGTTGAACATAATATGGCTCACGTATACTAGTATTGAGAGCCAATATTACCAATGTATATGGAGCCGATGCCTCTTTCACCGAGTATGACTTTCGGCGCAATATTTTTCACTCTCAACGAATATGGTTTGCGGACCATATTTGGTTCAGCAACGCATACCATATAGTTAATTCCTTTTATAAGTGTGAAATTGGTTTGAATCCCTGAGTCCTGACTGTGTAGTTTATGTCAATGTAATATAAGTTACCTAGCAGATGCTTTAAAAGTAACAAGTGTACGACTTATGTGTAAAATGCTCTCCGCGCCAGCAAACATAGTTATGTTTTGACAAATTATTGGCGCAAATGTTGCAAAAAAGTATACCATGAATGTTAAATTCTTCTTCTAATTTGCCTGTACGATTCTCTTTCATACCACGCTGAACTCCTAACAAATACAGATGCAGTTGTCATTAAAGCCTAGGACCCAATGAGCATTTTTGCTTCGTCGACATACTCACCGTTTAATAAATGAAAAACGGAGGGCAGGGTGAAAGGGTCCTTGTGGTACATGGGAATCTTAGAGAAAGTTAATAGAAATCTTTGGAAAATCCTGTTCCCGATGCTTCTCGAAGCTCTCTAAAGCTCATTTATGTAAATCGGGAGAACATCGTCGAGTCAAAAAATGTTCAGTGGGACCTAGACATAATAATTATCATTAATGAAAAATCAGCTGTTTACCATGACCCAGATTGTCAGAATCGAGTTGATTTTATCCTGGTTAATACACTGCCGTCACACGCATGTAGCATCGTTGGTCAGTATGGTAACACATAACAAATTGTACTTGATCTTGTATTTCTTTAAGGTGATGATAAAATAATTATTGTACGGTGTTATTTTTTCAGGCCATCGGACCAGCTTATGTTTTGAAGCTCAAGGTTGGTATTATCCATAAGTATTTTATTTATCAGAAAATAATGCATTTGTTATTTTCTAAAAATGTTTTCATTAGTTACAAATTTCATATGGTATCTAAATGTTATGTAAAACTTGTTTTTATTGGCTAACGACCTGTAATGTTTAGGTAACGCTTGTTTGTATTGGTTTACCATCTCAATCCGTGTGTAAGGCTTGTGTTCATTGGCTAGCCATGCCAAAATGTTTAAAATGCTTTCCTGCATTGATTGGGGTGAGACGGTGGTCGAGTGGATAAGACCCATGACTTATGATCGAGAGGTCCCTGGTTCGATTCTCTGCAGGGACTATTGGTCATTGCGGAACGCTATTTATATTAAGTGTTTCACTCCCAACTAGAGATGAACTGGTCTGCCAAAAAATATGAGGAAATCGGACTTAGAAGGCAGTACTCAATGTAACCAGTCGAACCCCAAAATTCTATAAATTGCGCAACGTCCACGTGTGCATAACCTGACGAAAAAAGTCTATGATTTCGGGCTATTTGAATTATTTCGAACAAAGCAAAAAAACCAGTCTCAATTATTTTACATTGGATAATTTGTATTTTCAGTTGGCTATTGCTCAAAGAATGGGAAAGGATACCACGAATATACAACAGAAAATGGATTATCAAGAAACAATATTATATACCCCTGATTTTGAAGAAGACACATCTGGTGGTTATAGTCAATTACGAAACGAAAACGCGTTAAATGGCTTTTCTGAAAATGCGACGACACAGAGAACGTGACGTCATCAGTGACGTCATGTCAATGGTTGCTATAGGAACAGTGCCAAACGACATTATTTAGGATTATTTTGTGACATTTTTACAATATAATTGTGTTATAAATATTATTTGCTAATGTATACATGTATATGTAATGTCATTTTGTGATTAATTATGACAAAATGGTAATAAATCATATTTATACATTTGTTTGTAAAATCATTGTTAAAATGTATATAGCCTACGTGGCATGTATGTTTACTTCCATGGTAACCATTAGAACCTTATAGAACATTCGGAATAGTATGATGGCCCATGTTGAGAATTCTCAGAAAACATCTTCAATTGGTAGATTCACTCTGATTCTACTATGACTAATTATGCCCCCCCCCCCTATTTGATGAGGGAGTAGGGCTCATGTCAGTCTGTCGGCTTTGCGTTATGGTATTCAAATTTTACATGGAGGTTGACCAGTAACAGTAGTTGACCACTATTGATTTTAAGGTCAAAGGTCAAGGTCACTGTTACCTTTACCATTTTCGACAATTAGGCTGCCATGGGACATGCACGTTTTACAAACATCTCTTTTTCAGGTATGATTGCTAATCTTCAAGGCTGAGACAAACTGAAGGCAAGCAAAGAAGACAACACATTAGTAGAAATATTTTACAAATTTAATCAACACATTTGTGTAGAATGTGTATCATTATTGAACATTATACATCTATAATCACAAAACATTACTCATATCAAAACTTGTGATAATAGTTACTGATCACGTGTCCATAAAATAATGTGTACTGTACATAACTAATGCCTTGGTCACACTGAGCATTTGTTTGCATCGGCGATATATTCTCGATTTATATAAAATACCTTCGGCGGACATCGAGAAAAGGGTTATCACAAATTTTCTAATGATTACACCGAAGCTTCCATAGACCATGAGTACCCTTTTCTCGACGCCTTCCGATGCCCTTGTATTAGAATAATTACTCAGTGAAACATAGGCTTAACTAATAGAAGTGACTTTCTAGACAATGATTGGCTATATTAACATGTCTAACTGACACGTGGTCTGTGATGCTAAAACTACGAATGACAAGAAATATGCCCCTAACACTACGTTTGGGAGTCGGGCATAACCATAATGGCGACCTCCATACGTATATACGAAACCAACAACACATATAACTGATAGAATGATAGAACACTATATACAGTGTATAAAATATCCTTTTTGCGTTTCACGTAATGTTCCAAGTCTATTTATCTATTCCTTATAATAATTATGCTCGTAAAAGAGGTGTAAATAAATATAAACCGAGCGAATTCGCTGAAACTTCCATGCTTTCTCGAGATAGGGCATGTGTTCGTAATATCTTTGCTCGAAATAACACTATATTTAAAAGTACTTTTGTGTTATCTCAATGCTATTATGTTGGCAGTACTGGGAAGACTGTAAATGAAAGTGCAGACATTTATCTTTATATACTAGTATTACTGCTGATGGTTTACGACTTGTTGGGCGAAACTAACGCGGTGAACAGATTTTCTCACACGTGCGGATTGACTCAAAGTCCGTTAGCCCCAACCATACTTTCACGTTCACAGTCAAGCCAGAATGCCGAATAAATCTGAATAAATCTACTTCACTACATCACATACATACAAACAAGGCATTTAAACACAATTCCATGATTCTGATGCAGATTTGTCAAGACATATCCCCATTTCCAGTCAATCCAAAAGGTTTTTACCGGACTATTTGAGTGTATCGGATTTTGGTCCGCGTAGGCATTTAGTGGTTATTAACCTTGAGTGCTGCTTTCCCTTTATACGGATTTGATATTATCTTTTTGAAAGACGGAAGTTAGATCTAGGAAAAGGGGTTTCAACATCAAAATAGTGAATCAATGATTTTTATACTGACGACCATTACAAAAATATTTATATATACAATGTACATAAAAAGAATAGTTTGTAATAGACACATAAAGACTTGAACACCGATAAATGTATGGATAATGAAGATGCAACACAACAACTATTGTACCACGTTCTCTCAGCTTGACCATGTAACATGTCGTTGTTAAAGTCAACATAAGTTTATATCCGCATTATACCACTAGTATTCGTATAGTTAGAATCGTATAAGGGTTCGGATACCATCATATATGTACAAGGCCGCTGTAAATAAGGCATTCGGCACACATAATCCATGATGCTAGAATGCAATCCTTTACGAACAAGACCGCCGATTGAATAATGCATGTGGTACCCATATACATATAACATTCGAATGTCATCCTATATGTACAAGGCCGCTGTAAATAAGGCATGCGGGCATACTTGTTACTTCCACAGTCCTCAGAACGTCTGTATTCATATGGATACTAAGTGCATGGGTATAGTCGCAGTGGTATTACACACTAAAATGAAAATCTAACAGGTTGAACCCTGTCGAACAATATACAAAAGGGTCCATGTCAAAAGTCTGAACATGCAGTCACACGCTTTCGTTGTAAAACAGCTTACTTAGTATATTCTAATTGATAACAAATTGTACTTCGTTTTCATATAAACCGTCAAAGCAAACTGAATGTGCACGTGTTCTCACGAACAAAAAACATCTGTGTTCATATTTATTTTCCGAACAACACTTCTATGAGACCTGACTTGTTTGCTCGTGAAACGCCACATTACACTGCAAACATGTATTCATCTAGAATGCATCCGTTGTTATTGGCGTTTCCCCTAAGACATTGAGAACATACAATAGCGTCTGAACAAGCGAAAACAACACTCGTTGTCACTTACACATACCGTCAATCCAAAATTTGTTTCACGGTCAAAGAAACATTGATGTCGATTTGTAATTATGGTGCATTTGTTCGTAGTTTTCACAAAAATTGCACAATCTTAGATGTATCCATAAAATGTATCTGCAAATGGCTACCCATAAATTCACGCAATTCACCAATCGCGACAACCAATGTAGTCACGTGATGATTTCCCAGCCAATAGTGTCAACATATAAATTCACATGATCATGTACCAATCAATGACAAACCAATGTAGTCACGTGATGATTTCCCAGTCAATGGTGGCTACACATGAAGTCACATGATCATGCATCAGCCAATCGCAACAGCCAATGTAGTCACGTGATGATTTACTAGTCAATAGTGACAATACACAAAGACACGCGATAATGTATCAGCCAAACATGACTACAAATGAAGGTACGCAATCATGTTCCAGTTGATTTTGGCATACACGTTAGAGCGAAGGCACTCGCCAATATGTTCTCAAAGGAAAATAAATGTTCGTTTCCTAAATAATTCCAAATCTTTCTAAATGTTTCCGAATAATCAAAGTTCTGCATCCGTCTAATACACGTTGCACATTTTTCGTGTCCACTGCGCATGTGTAGAAATATTCACAGCTGTGATTTTGATGCCAGTCCTTGCTGAGTCCCTGGACACTAGGTTTTAATACGATGTCACCTTTCACAATTTTCTGGAAACAAACAACAAATTATAAGTTAGAAAAATGTCAGCAAGCCTAAAGTTAATATTGTTTGTTTATACCGGAATATTGATCATATTAATGTTTTTCAGTTATTTACATGCATGTGATTGATGGTACATTGAACTGAATAAGTAATGAATTTCTAATTGTATTATTCAACATAATACCTGTACTGGCAGTTACAGATACCATATATGTATCACAAGTGCTTGTATAATTGAATATGCACATGTATAACAATCATGCTATGTGGTACACAAGTTGCACGTTAAGGAGTCTTCTTACATGGCACATTTTGCAAGAATGCATGCCAGAGAGGAAACACCAGAAATTGTGAAAACGTCGTACATAACGACAGAATGACGCCACGGACAGAATACGGTAATTTTAGAAAATTTACATTTTTAAAAAAAAATCATGAAGTTACAAGTTTTAAACTGACGCCAGATAAAAATTTCATCTTTTCCATGTGGTGAATTTCTTTGCGATAGCAAAGACGTAACGCACAGAACTCGTACCTCTAAACGTTGCGTCAAATGACGTTGTTTTGTTGATTTGACGCGAAAAGCGTTTATTGCGTTAACCATTTTGAGAAAATAAATACACATGTATGTGCATAATCTTTTTTTACTCTTGTGTTAACCAAACACGTTTCTACGGTCTATATTTGGTTGGCATAATTAACATTGTAAGTTGATAAGAAACTATAGCTGAATACCAATGTGCGACGTTAATTCTCGCAAATCTGACAAAATTAGTGAGCGAAGAAAAAAATAGCTGTGCTTATCTAGTAAACTTCCAATTCAAAAGTTAAAAACTAATTTGTAAACTTCAATGAAAATGTATTCTGGCACTTATTTCCTTTTGAGGTTACCTTTGCGATAATGGGTATAAAACGACCGCTGAAATTGCATGTATTATTTTTAACGTTAATTCACGGGCGTAGAACAAAATCGGGGGACAAAGAAAAACAAACGGCATTTTTCGAGTCTGTCTTCAATTTAAAAATGAAAAGAATTTATGTAAATTACGAAAAAAAGGTATGTTGACATTTTTTTCTTTTACGGTTATTTTAACTATAAATGTCTTTAAATTGTCGTCGAAATTTCGAGTTTTATTTCTAACGTTAATTCACGGGCGTATGCCAACTTCGGGGGGACAACGAAAAAGTAACGGCATTTTTCGAGTATGTCTCAAATTTAAAAATCAAAATTATTTATGTAAATTACGAAAAAAAGGTACGTTGACAATTTTTTCTTTTGCGTTTTTTTAATCAATAGATATCTTTAAAATATTATCGAAATTTCATATTTCATTTTTAACGTCAATTCACGGCGTATGTCAAATTCGAGGGACAAAGAAAAACTAACGGGATTTTTTTAGTATGTCTCCAATTGAAAAATAAAAATAATTTACGTTAATAACGAAAAAAAGGTATGTTGACATTTTTTTATTTTGCGGTTAATTCAGCGATAAATGTTTTTAATTCATCGTTGGAATTTCATGATTTATTATTAACGTTATTTTACGGACGTGAGGAAAATTAGGGGACAAAGGCAAATTGACGGCATTTTTCGAGTACGACTCCAATTTAAAAATGAAAATTATTTTTGTAAATAACGAAAAAAAGGTATGTTGACATTTTTTTCTTTTGCAGTTCTTTTAGCGGTGAGTATGTTAAAATTATTGCCGAAAGTTAGTGATTTATTTTAAACGTTACTTTTACCGACGTGGGACAAATCTGTCGACAAAGTCAAACAAGTGGTGTTTTGCGAGTTTGTTTCCGATTTCAAAATAAAACTTATTTTTGTAAATAACGATAAAAACGTATATTCATATTTTTTTTCTGTTGCGGTTCTTTTAGCGATAAATATATTTTAATTGTCGTTGAAATTTTATGTTTCATTTTTAACGTCAATTTCACGCGCGTGGGACAAAATCTGTCGACAAAGTCAAACAAGTGGCATTTTTCAAGTATGGCTCCAATTTTAAAATCAAAATTGTGTATGTGAACATCGATAAAAACGTATATTGACAATTTTTTTCTGTTTTGAAATCCTTTGCAGTAAATGGTTAAAAATAACGGTCATAGTTGACTGTTTCATTTTTTCGACGTCATTAATAAAATTGTGACACGTTTCTGGAAAATGTGTAGCAAAATAAAAGGTTAGGGTATTTGCTGAGTATGTCTCCAATTTCAAAAAAATAAATACATATGTAAATTTCAACATAAACGTATCATACGACTCTTTTCTTCTGTTGTTCTCATTACGATAAAGATTCTAAAAGTATTGCGAAAAATATCATGCCTTCACTTCTCCTGCAAAAACGCAACGTTGTGACACGTCATTTTTCAGTCAAATTTTACCTTTGTTGCGTATTTTTCATTTCAAAACGAGTTGTCGTCTCCACGGAACTTATATCATTTGATGCGTTATTGTATATGCTTTTTAACGATATGTGTATCATTTACATAGCACCGTCGGATATTATTCAGTAGTGACTTGATTAACGGCAACACTCGATCTTTACGGAGTGGTTCGAGTTCTGTGCGTTACGTCAAAACGTTAAGATTTTATTAAAATGCTCTGAAACTGTATACTTTCTTTTTGGACACCCTGTATGTGCAATGAAAATGTATAACTGACTAGAGTGTAAGAGTGTGGGTTACACTTATATTGGATCAAATGGGTGAATCCGCAAGATAGGCAGTGCCTTAGTTTATATTATTTTAATTATCTTGTACAGTTTAATGATGGTCATTGTGATGTCGGTCTGTGATATTTGAGAGTACCTAACGTGCTCTTCTGTTTCTGCGGTGTTATCTTTCTATAATCTAAGCAGACGTAATATAAAGCATCTACATTCTGTTCAAATTAAACGATAACAGTTATATACATGAGCTCGTCCGTCAGGTAAACTTCGATTAATAGGTTTAACTAGGTGTAACTGTGTTAACAGTGTCGGTACAATCCAACATGCTAGGTGGACCTGACTGTGTATCACGAACAACAAACATGTTTGCAACAAGGCTATATTACGGTCCGTGGTGGTGACAAATTACACGTATTGTCTGTATTAATTAGGTAGACAACATAACACATAATATCGTATCTCCAATCGATGCTGCAAGGGTCTATTGTAGTACCTGTCTCAAGTTGTCATAGTATCGATATAACGCGTGTTATCTGACTAAATGTTTGGCTAAAACGCAACTAAAATCTGTCATTAAAACGTTTTGAAAATCGTTAGTATTTTATTCTTAATTTGACACAATGTTGTTGACCAGACGCCTTCGACGCTCTAGCCGAGAATGAGTATTATACGTATTTGCAACTGAATATTTGTATGCGATAGGCCACGGATAAACCGACTCAAATCGTCTGGATCCGACTTAACTGCTATCCGGGAAAAACTGTCATATTTTGATAAAAAACGCATTTTTACTTCGGTTATGTTCTCCCGATTTGATAAATGGACATCGGGAGACATCGGGAAAATGATCCTAGTGGTATATGGGATGCAATAATGCTCAGAGGAACAAAGGCTTTACAAGATTGAGAATAAATAAATCTAAATATATTACCATGAACACATGTTTGATATAGACGGCATTTTTGATGAGATCAGGGTTAACATCGGCGGATTTAGATCCGGATCTTGATGAACGACGTTTCTTACATGGATCACCTGGTTCAGGTTTATGGTAGGCATCGATAAACTCAAGTTTCTCCACATCTGAAATATGTACATGGAATTATTACTATTGCTGAGCATGTATGCAATATCCCTGATTAAAAATCCCCAAATAGGCTGTGCCTTAGTTCATATTACCGTCGTTTACTAATAGTCGATGATCATTAAATTACTAAACAATAATTGGATCCTTCCGTTTAAGGTGGAAGTGCCGTCATTGGAGTATGGTATTATTCTGGTCAAAATTAAATATTTGGAAAACTCTATATCTTTGCCTTGGTTACAAAAACGAACACCCTTGACATAGCAAAATAAGGGCTACAGTGTAGAAAACAGCTACACTAATAAACTATTCAATATTTTTCAGTTATAAATAAGAATTTAATGTGAAATGCTTGTCATTTGATTTCTAAACTGTGTCATTGGGTGGATGTAGCAAAGCTTTTCTATATTAATATTTCTATAATAATATAGCAGACTTGGTTATTATTGAGCACAAGTTACCCTCATCTGAGAGCGGCTGCACATTCCGGAGAAAGCTTGTAATGACAAACAGGTGAATGAAGCACAACTAAGTATTTACTGGTTATATAGAAAACAAAGACAATAGCTTAGCTAATCAAATAACAAAAATACCAAGGGCTCGTTTCAGCTGTTAAGCCTCTTAAGCAGCCTTTAACATTCTAATTTCCCCTGGTAGTGATTAGGCTGCCTATGGAAACATACGTTCGTGTCTCCCTGGGGAGACTATTTCTCTCCTGTGGGTGTGCCAGCCAATATCGATCTACGGCGCCCAGGAATAGACACTGCCCTCACAGGTACCAGTTTACACATTGGTGGAGAGGAGTTATTCTTTCTCAGAGAAATTAAGCAGTGCTCTAGACGGGGATTGCACCCAGGACCCCTCGATCCCGAAGCACGCGCCCTACTTCTAGGCCAATTTGCCAGATATAATACTAGTACACGTATTACATATACTCACTTGTTGGATTAAATTTAGCAAAGCTTGGGAACAGGTCCGGGTATTTGTCTGTCAATGCGTTAATATATCGTCCCTTTTGTACCTTCTCTGCCAGTATATCGACTTTGTTCATAAATAACAGGATGGAAACATTCTTCAAAAATCTGAAAAAGCAAAACATTAGCCGGTTAATTTACAGAACAGAACAGCTTATATTCTTACATTATACATAAATATAAACATTGAAAGCAAACAGACAAAAACGAAAGATAATCAAAGCACTGAAAGTACTGACAGGCTGGCGAACTGTAAAGGGACAACAGCTTTTCAAGTAATATAACATCCAGTGGTTTTCTAAGTCGAAAGAGAGGTAAGTGCTGGACGAAAAATAGGTTTTTTTTAAATATAATTTTTTTGGAGCCGCCGTGATTCGATCGCTGGAACTTAGCATCAGAAAATTACCAAGCGAGTTGCTTAACCATTCGGCCACGATGTCGTTAGAGACTAATGCACTAAATAATTTAACATAATAAAATCATTGATGCACGCGCTATATCGCGCTCGTAAAGCGTAGTATTAATTATCAACGCCTTTTCTTTTAATTTCATATAAGTGCCTTCCATTACAGGAAGAAACTAATATATTTCGATCGAACAGATTAAATGAAACAAGGAAAGTTTAATGTTCTAATCTTGCAAAACTGATTAACGAAGAGGATTTATTTTCATTGAGTGTATAGATTCTGTGTTGTCAGTTTTGGGAGTAAAAGCATCTTTGCGGAGTTCATTTTTTGGCATTGTAATAGGTCTGGCGACATCGCCAGCCTAAAAATACATATATAACATGATAATGAAGACAGAAAATAGCAAGTGAGAATATATTGTTATAGTCAATGAGTCATTAAGGAATCGAAAAAAAGCTATAAATACTTCAAACGTTTAATGAATGTATATTAACGTCTTATTTTGAAAGCCTTTGTACATTTACAGCAAGTCGTCGTATTAGAAATATCTACTTTAAAGATAGTTCGAAACAGAGTATTGAGCCAAGACTGTACTTTTAGCAGTAGTCGGTATATATACTAGTAGTAAATGCATTGAGGTCATTGCTCAGGTGTCGGATTTTGAACAATTCACTATATAAAGTCTACTGGTAAAAGTGCATTCACGGTTCAATACTCAGTAACTTGATAAGCAAGGTGTATACTATGTTGTATATAGGTTGAACAACAAAAGTACTGTCTAGAACAACAGCTTGGTTCAAGGAACCGGATATATCTAGTGAACGTTAACTAGAGAATGGTGTTATATGGTCTACTCAAATGTCACTCGCACAGATACAACTTTTAACCACAGATATCTATATCGCTGATAAAAAAGAAAAAAAGAAGGGAATTGTAAAATCTTTTTACTCTTTATCAACGTTAAAGTCGCTTGTGCTTCTAACCGGGCTAGCTAGTAAGCTTGAACTAGATAGTTTTATTCCTGGCAATACTAACTCAGTAGAAATAGCTATAGAGTCTAAGATGTCACCAAGAATGTCCGCTGCTTGGGTATCGCCATGTTCTGTTTTCTGGAACATCAAGTTGCTTCCGTAGCTCAGAGGTTATCACACCTTCAACACCTTTTACCCGGGTTCAAATCCAGGTGGAGGCAAACATATAGCTGCCATATTTCAACAGAAAGCTGACTGGGCTGATAAATAAAAGCTAAAGCCCCTCTCCTCTTATTAACCAGGATAAAAAACTTTACCACCACCTCAACCACCACCTCAACCACCACCTCAACCCCCACCTCAACACCCACCCCGAAGCCAAACAAAAACTCGACAATACATAATTATACAACTAACCTATTTTTCCAAACTTGTTCAAATATTTCGAGCGCTTCCATGAATCTATTTTTGGTTCTATCTTCCCGCAATGTTTGATCATAGCTGCTACAGTCGGCCAGGAACAAGATGGCGACCACACTGTCAAATACTTGTATCCACTTCTTCCTCTCGCCACGCTGACCACCCACATCATACACACTGAAACACAACAATAATATTAGAATAGTTGACATTGCGTCAGTTGTGAGTCAATACCCTTTAAATCAAATTTAAAGGTAAAATATAATCAAATGGCCCAATTAACTTGAAAACCTTCGCCAAGAAACCTTCGACAAATAATCAGGTGGAGCGATCCACGCATCTGTAATGTCAATTGGTACCGTGTACCGAATAAAGAACAAGGCGCTTGTAAAGGAGGATTGTGATAATCTTTGGTTGAAGCCATTCCTCAAAAGTTATGCAGGTATCAGTTAACAGTAGATCGAACCAGTGACATGCTCAACAAAAAGCGTGTTCATGAGCTACCGCTAACTACCACCAGCTTGTTCCTAAGTTGCCAATCAGTGGTGTGCACATATGTTGTAAATCAGTGAAGTATTACTTGGTTGCCAATCAGTGACTTGCTCCATTGCTGATAAACGCGCTCCATAGTGTGCTCCTGGGTAGACAACAAGTTGTGTGCGTGTATATTGGCAACCAGTGGTTTGTCCCTATGGTACGCATCAATTTGCCAGTTAGACCAAAAACATCG